>JBBMKD010000049.1:8261118-8275258 GCA_037834095.1 Argya squamiceps
GGGCCGTGCCCATTCCCTGGGGAGCCTGGGCAGTGCCCAGCACCCTCTGGGGGAAGAACCTTTCCCTCATCTCCAGCGTGACCCTTCTGATGCTTATCAACCCACACATCCCTAGTCTGGCTTTTTTTGTGCACAGAATTTGGGAGGAATTATGGAAGCCTTGCAAAGGACTGGGAAAAGATGATTTTTCTTAGGCCAGTAGACCTTGAGCTGCAGACACCACCCAAACCATGGTGGATTTGTCCCTCAGAGGATGCTTCCACTCACAGGACAAACACAGAGGCAGCAAACAGCCCCTTCCTGTGAGAGCAGAGGGCTGGGAAAGAGCAAGAGATGCAGGGGCTGTCACCTCCCAGGGGTGTGACACAACCCTCACTGTGAGGTGCTTCAGATGCCTAAAGGCAAAGCTTTGCACAGAGAAACGCTGCAAACATCAGGCCCCAAGGCAGAGGATGCTGCTTGAGGAGATGGCTCATCTCTGACAGCACTTCTGGGACCCTGCTCCAGGAGTGCTGAACTGGAGGGTCTGTGCTGCAGGAGGGCCCAGCACAGCACCTGGGAAGCCATTGATCATCCCAATTCCACCCCAATTCCACCCAGGCTCCATCCCAATTCCATCCCGGCTCCATCCCAATTCCATCCCAGCTCCATCCCAGGCTCCGTCCCAGCTCCATCCCAGCTCCATCCCAGGCTCCGTCCCAGCTCCATCCCAGCTCCATCCCAGGCTCCATCCCAGGCTCCATCCCAGCTCCACCCCAGCTCCATCCCAATTCCATCCCAGGAACACCCAGAGCCCTAAAGCACAGCCAGCCCCTGGGTTTAACAGCAGTTTCAGCAACAGATTCACTGCACAGAGACAAAAGGATGGAAAGTTCCCAGGTAATCTGGTGTTCTTTTCCCTCAGTACTACAGTAAAAAATATCAACTGAAAAAATATATATCTGTTGAAACAATCGAGGATGTTTTCCAGGGTAGTTTTACAACAGCAGCTTGGTCCTCTCATAAACTAATACTAAACCAGGCTTGCTCTTTATCTCCCCTTGTATCTTCCCAAGCTGGCCTCCCAAATCCCTGATTTTCTACTGTCTCCATGTGTGATAGGGAAGTTCTCCTCTCCCAAGAACACGTGGGACCCAGCACCTGGTTAATTGTTAATGAATTGTTAATGATTTCAAAGCCAAGAGCCCAAAGTACCACACAACCCGTGGGGAAGTTGGATTTAGATTTAGATTTAGATTTAGATTTAGATTTAGATTTAGATTTAGATTTAGATTTAGATTTCTCTAGTGAAACGGAGGCAAAAAGAGATCTCCCAGCTGCTGAGAAGATCTGTGTAGAGGATGGGTAGGAGGACGCAGGACACTCATTAGAGCTCTCTAAGAACATTTAAAACATCCCAAACCTTCCTGGAAGGGGGTGAGTGAGGAGTTAGGGAGGGAATTGCTGATTCACCACCGAGCTCAGCCAGCCCCGGGGCAGGGGCAGGGCACATCCGTGTCTCAGAGTGAGCAATTTAACACCATTTGAGTCCAAGTGGAGCTTTTACACCCAAAATTAAAGGCGGGCAGCGCTCAGACACAACCTGCAGCAGCACAAAGCTGCCTGAATTCGTTTTTTCCCCCACTAAAATGCATTATTTCGGCGTTTTCCCCCCATCTCTGGGCACAGACCGGGTGCTGGGCTGAGCATCAAACCCCTGCGGGCGGACCCATCAGCTCCTGCTCCTTCTACACCCTGACAGCAGCTCCAGCGGGTTCCTCCCTCGTCCTGCTCCTTCTCCACCCTGACAGCAGCTCCAGCGGGTTCCTGCCTCGTCCTGCTGCCCTCAAGAGCTCCAGGGATTTGCAGCAGGGCAGGAAAGCAGCTCCCTGCAGCAGGAGGGAAGCGCAGGCACCAGGAGGACACAATGCCACAGAAGTGTCTCAACTTCTTCCAGCTCAAGTCCGTGTCCAAGGGGTTTTCACGATATAAATTAGAATATTCTCCCCGTTCCCCTTTTATTAATTTATAAAGTCACTTTGCTAATGGTGCAGGCCGTGTTTGCTGCTCACAAAGTCCCAAGCAATTTATTCCAGCTATTTTCCCCCAACAGCTGCACAACCAGAGAGAAATTCTCTTCCCAGCAGAGGCAGGAGAAAAGGATATTTGTCTTATTATGTCTGGGTAAAGCTTATCTGCTTATTTGCTCCTCAGAATTGTATTTACAGAGCACAACAAAGGCAAAGCCAAGTGCACTAATTGCTGCTGCTCAGGTGGAATATTTTCTGCTCACCCTGAGCCCTGCATCAGTGGGGCTTTATACTTTATCTAGCACGAGTGAGCTCCACAGAAGGGTTTTATTATTCACCCATCACTGCTGTTTCATTGCTGCTGTATTTTCTGAAAGGAGGGAGAAAAACCTCAATGATTTCTTGCTTTTCAAACCACGATTGCTGAGGGTTTTTTTTTTCCCGAGCTCATTGCACGTTGCAGACAAATAAATCACCATTTAAATCAGCCTCATTCTGAGCACACAGATGGAGGCTCCTCCAGAGGGGAAGCTCTCCATATCCAGGTGCTTTCCATCCTCCTCACAGTGGGCTCCACATTCCCTGGCTCCCAAGGGATGAGCACAGAGCAAAAAGCAAACCCCTAGAAGGGAAAAAATCCAGCCCCAAAATTGTTTTGTTTTCTATCTGAACAACACCACAAATCCTCATTTCACCTCTGTTCCAGCTTATTTGGTTACAGAGCATCTCCCCTGGCCTTTGTTCACACAGCAGAGCCCAGGTCAAGCCCCAGCCCTCAGCACTGGGGTTTATGGCCTGGAAGGGGGGCTGGAAATGGGGTAAATTGATCTGGAGAGAGGTCAGGGGGTGGCACTTCCCCTGTCCCCCCTTTCCTTAGGGAAGGAAAAATCATCCCAAATGCAGAATGGAACCTTTGCCATGCCCACAGCACCCTGCCACCTCCTGCTCATCCCAAAGGCTCTGCTGGGCTTCGAGGGGATCTGTAGCTTTTGCAAACCCCTCTCAGAGGGGCAGGGAGGCTCCACACATCCAGAGCTGTCTATTCCTGCAGAGTTACAGCCCCTGCAGCCAGGAAAGCTGGCAAATGGATCCCTGTTAAACACCAGCCCTTTTTAATGTCATCTCTTGTCATCCTTGTTAGAGTGCAGAGCTCCAAGTGTTCAGACAGAGCCTGGCTTTGCCATGGCCCTGCTCCCACCAGGGCAGCTGGGACACTTTGTGTGTGATGGGGAATTTAATCCCAGCTCAGCACCAGGCTCTGGTGTCTTCACTGGCAGCCCCGGGGCAGAACCCCCCAGTGCAGGTCTGGGACATTGATCCCACCTCCCTGCAAACCTCCAGGGCATGGAGGGAGCGGAGCTGCTTCACAAACCCCACCTCTGCTGCTGCTGATCAGGGTGTAACGTGGTGGAGACACTCCCTGTGCCTGAAATTCCTGCCTTCCACTCCCCCACCCATCCCAGAGGGCTGGAGAGCACTCAGGGGTTAAAAACCTCCGGGCCTGGGGGCATTTTCTTGCTGTGGGGCTGCTGGGTCCCCCTGATGCTGCAGGGAGAGCAGAGGTGACCCAGGTGCCATTCCCTGGCCAGGTACTGACCCCTCCCGTGGCACAGAGGAGATTCCAGCAAGATTTTGGGAGTGTCCCCAGTGCCACCAGCAAAGAGAAAACCCCAGGAGATCCTGAACCCAGCCCTGAGCCCTCTTTAATGACTCTCACATTGGTTAAACAGAGACTAAAAGGCAGAGATGAGCAAAAACTCAGGTGTGGGGCTGAGCTTGCCCAACCTCCCCTTCCCAGGAGAAGCACACTTTTCTCCACAGGCAGCACCCAGCAATATTTGCTTTTTCTGGGCATTCAGGCCATTTCTGGGCATGGGGAAGGGACAGGGAGGCTGAGCCTGACCTCCCCTGGCACCAGCTCCTGTCCCCTCATCACTGCCAGCCCTCCTGCAGCCTTAAACTTGAACCTCAGGCTGGTTCTCTCTTGCCCTGCCTCCAGTGACAGCAGCAGAGGCTTTTCATCCTGCTTGGAGCACCAGAAAGGAAATTAAAAGGGTGATAAGGGAGCTCCTTCAGCAGACGAGGGAATATTCTGTGCTAGCAGGGAGATAAAGTAATATTTCTTCCAGCTCTGGCAAAGGCTCAGAAATGAGACGTGGGGTGAAATTCCACTTTTATAGAGATTTTATGACTCTTACCTGGGCTGCAGGATAACCATCAGCCTGGCTCATATCTCCTCGTCAGAGGAGGTCACAGCAGCACAAAGAGAGGGAAGGAGTTTATAAAGAGAAGCCAGATTAGCTCCAGTATCCAGGATAATTTGATGGCTTTGCTGGCCCAGGTCAGCCCAGGGCGATGGATGCTGCCTTTGGGTGCTTTTCTAACACCCCTGTCCATGGCAGATGAGCCAGGACAGCTCCTCAGCTCAGTGTGCAGAGGGTTTAAACAAACCACAGAGCTGGGTCTGACCCCTCCATGTCCCATGTTTAATTACACAGTATTGAAGTGTATTATTGTAATTAACCCGTGGGTAAATGGTCTGGATGTGTGAGGGGACAGGGGTGTCTGTGAGGGCCCTCAGAGGCCTTTGTGGGCCCTCACATCCCCACAGCTCTGGGAGGGGGAATCCTTCACAATTCCAGCAGCAAAATCCATCATTCCTCACCAACCCAGCCCAACACAACTTACAGACACCACAATTTATTCACCACCTGCCCAGTCAGTGAGGGTCCCTCTGTGTCCCCCCACCCCGACTGGCACCAGGCTGGGTCTCTCCTGCCCTTTAGGGATATTTTTATGGGATTTTTGAAGGCCCTCACGTCTCCACAGCTCTGGGAGGGGGAATTTTTCACAATTCCAGCAGCAAAATCCATCATTCCTCATCATCCAGCCCAGCCCAACCTACAGACACCACAATGTATTCACCACCTGCCCAGTCTGTGAGGGTGATGAGGTCCCTGTGTCCCCCCATCCTGGCTGGGCCTTTCCTGCCCTTTAGGGATATTTTTATGGGATTTTTGAGGGCCCTCACATCCCCATGGCTCTGGTGAGGGGAATCCTTCACAATTCCAGCAAGCAAAATCCACCATTCCTCACCAAATCAACCCAACCCAGCCCAACACAACATACAGACACCACAATTTATTCACCACCTGCCCAATCTGTGAGGGTGGCAAGGTCCCTCTGTGTCCCCCCATCCCAGCTGGGCCTTTCCTGCCCTTTAGGGATATTTTTATGGGATTTTTGAGAAGCCCTCACGTCCTCACAGCTCTGCTGGGGGGAATCTTTCACAATTCCAGCAGCAAAATCCATCATTCCTCACCAAACCAGCCCAACACAACATACAGACACCACAATTTATTCACCACCTGCCCAATCTGTGAGGGTGATGACGTCCCTCTGTGTCCCCCCCCATCCCAGCTGGGCCTTTCCTGCCCTTTAGGGATATTTTTATGGGATTTTTGAGGGATATTTTTATGGGGTTTTGGCTGGCAGTGCCCCAGAGCTGTTCTCTCCCTGGTGCCAGGGAGGGCTGTGCTCAGTCACAGCAGCCCCCACCCACCCCTGGCACCCCCAGACCCCCAAATCCAGCCCCTGGCACGGCCAAACCCCCCTGAGCTCCACGCTGGGAACATCCCCAGGGATTGCTCCAAGGAATTTCTCCCCCTCACCTCCTTCCTTGGGATTTCTGATTTCATTTTATTTCATTTTCCCCCTGGCAGGGGGTGGGGAGACATCCCAGGATCACCAAACCTCAGCGCTGCCCATCCAGCTGCCCATCCATTCAGCCTCCCAAACTTTTAGTGACACAAAATTTTAAAAAACAACCCCAAACCCCCAGAATGAACAGCAAAGTCACTGACTCAGGCTGCTCTTCCTTGCAGGACTGAGCAGATTTTTTGTTGCTTTCTTCATTTTCAAGCCCACCAAGGAGCAGTTCAGCCCCACTCTGGGCCATCCCTCCCCCAAAGCAGACAAAAAAAGGCCAAACTCCTTTTAAAGCACTTTTTTTCTTTTTTTTTTATTGATTTCATTGAAAACAGAACAAGAAAATGATCAGAGCCAAAAGGCTGCTCCTTTAAAACTGTCAAAAACATTAACAGAAAAAAAATAATAATAATAAACATGATGGCATTATGAATGTTCTAGAAGAGATGAACAAAAAAAAAAAAAAAAAACTTGTTACTGCACTAATTACAGTATTTAAAGATATATGCAAAAAAAAAAAAAAATTAAGATAATGACCTGCCCAGCCACCACACAAAAGGTGATGGCAAATTTATTCACACTACAATACTAACAATTTAAAAAAAGTTTTGTTTTTTTTCCTGCATTTTTATACTAAAATCACTTTGTTCTTTTTATACAATTGATAAGTTTATATTCACGTGGTGAGCAAAAATCACACCAGAATCAGCACCGTTTTGTTTTGTGGTTTCTTTTTGTTGTCGTTTTGGTTTTTTTGGGTTTTTTTGTGGGTTTTGTTGTTTTTTGTCTTTTTTTTTTTTTAAGCTTTTTTTTTTTTTCCTTTCTCATGTTTTTTTAATGCTTGTCCCCGATGTTCCAATAATGGTAAAAAATAAATCAGTTCGTTGAAACCTCATAGCATGTGGTTTAAAAATCAATCCAAGGTGCCCAGCGTGGAGCAAAGGGATGGGAACAGACGAGCTGGTGACATCTGGGATCTTCTCACCGTGACACGTCTGTCCACCCCAGCCAGTCCAGGTCCTCTATAATATATATTTCATTCACTTTATCTTTAAAAAAAGGGGGAGGGGGAACTGGTTTTCTTTAGGAATTAGTGTCTTGTAAAATCCTCTTCAGTCTTCTCTCTCTAAAACCACTCACGGGACGGGGTGAGGGGAATTCCTTCATGGAGGAACCCAACACTGAGACAGGAGCAGGGTGTGGAGCAGAGCTGGTCTGAACGGAGAAAATCCAGGAGGGAAAGAGCCAGGGATCACACAGGGCTTGGAAAGATTCTGGGATTCTTCTCATCAGTTGAGAAAAAAAGCCATTTGGAGAGAATTGAGGGTATTTGTAGGGCCCCACCACAACGTCCTGCGAGATGGGGGAGGAATAATTCATTCATATAGAAAAAAAAAAAAGCAAAAAAAAAAAAAAAAACCAAAAACAAAAAACCAACCAACCAAAAAACCAACCAAACCAACAAAAAAACCAACCAGCACAACCTGCCCCGGGGCTGTGCCAAGCAAACCCAGAGCCAGCTCCTCCCGCTCCCTCCCAGAAACGGAGTCTCATCAAGTATCCAGAGTTTATTGTGGGTGAGCAGAGGTGAGTGGGCGGGAGGGACCCAGGCAATGAGTGACATTCCGAGGACGGGCGGCTCTCCCTGGCTCTGACATCGTGCACAGAAGAGGCCAGGACAGCTCGGGTGGCAAAAAAAAATAAAATGCAACAGCCACCCCTGCACAAACAGCTGTGAAAACCCAGCAGCTTTCCAGGAGCAGGGAGGGGAGAACATCATCACGGAGGCGGGATTTGCTTTCACTCCTTCCTCAAGTAACAGTCGGTGGCACAGCCCTAAGTGTCACAAACCCTTGGCTTTCCTTGAGCGGGGTTTTTCTCTTTTTTTTTATTTTCTTTTTTCCTTTCCTTTTTTTTTTTTTTAATTTTAATTTTTTGTGTGTGTGTGTGGTTTTGCGTCGGTTTTTTCCTCTCTTTAAATGGAAACAAACGGGATGTGACTGTCGGGGGATGGGAGGGGCAGTCTCAGAAGGGGCCGGCGGCCGTGGCGGAGCTGGTGTCGGGCAGCCCGTTCTCCTGCGTGTCCTGGGCCGAGGTGCTCGCCTGCCGCTGGGCCAGCGCCGAGCTCGAGTGTTTGCACTTGGGTGAACCGCACTGACAGCTGAAAAATTTGCCTTTGATGTCCCAGAACCTGTCCCCGTAGTCGAAGCTGCAAGAGAGAGAGAGAGAGACAGGAGGGGTCAGGGGAAGTGTGGCCCTGATTTAAAAGCCTTCTGATGATCATGTTTATGTACTTCCAGTGGAGTCTCTCACGAATGTAACATAAACAAAAGTAGATTGTTTTCATACCTCTCTGTGACAAACTGCTGAACTGACCAAGTGTTTCTCTCATCTACCAATCCTTGACCAAATTCCAAATCCTATTTAAACCCAAAATCATAATAAACTTCCTTCTTTGCCTCACTTCAACCTGACCCGGGTGCATGTCATTCTTTTGTGTCCCTCTCAGTGACAGGGAAGGGCAGAGCCAGTGTCCCACTCCCTCCCCTTCGCCTCTGCCACAGATCCAGAGAATCCCGGGATGGTTTTGGGTTGGAGCAACCTCAAAGATCATCCCATTCCATAGGCAGGGACACCTTCCATCAGAGCTCCATCCAGCCTGGCCTTGGACAGCTCCAGGATCCAGGGGCAGCCACAGCTTCAGTGGGCACCCTGTGCCAGGGCCTGCCTGCTGTCATTGCAGAAGATTTCTTCCTTTATCTAATACAATATAACCCTGCCTTCTGTCACTGGGAAGCCTTCCCTGTGTCTTGACCCTCTATTCCTTGTCCCCAGTCCCTCTCCAGCTCTCCTGGTGCTCCTTTAGGCCCTGGAAGGGGCTCTGAGCTCTCCTTGGAGCTTTCTCCTCTCCAGGTGAGCACCCCCAGCTCTCCCAGCCTGGCTCTAGCCCTGGTAGCTGCTTTGTGGCCTCCTCTGGATCTCTCCAGCAGCTCCAGGTCCCTCCTGTGCTGGCCCAGGGCTGGGGCAGCTCTGCAGGTGGGCTCTGAGCTGGGCACAGGGGCAGAGGGGCACAATCCCCCTCCCCTGCTGCCCAGGCTCGGGCTCAGCCCAGGGCAGGGGGCTCAGAGTGAACACAGCCAGGTTGATCCTGGCGCTTTACAAACTTCAGGCAGAGCCCGAGGGGAGCCTGGGGACAAACCCCCGGAGCAAAGGGACACAGTGCCCAGCCGGGGGGCAGCACAGAGCCGCCGCTGTCCCCGGGCTGGTGGCAGGGGCGTGGCCCGTACCCGATCTCCTCGCCGGCCTCTATGTGGCGGGTGCTGAAGAAGGCGATGCGGGGGAAGCGCAGGTCCTGGTGCGACATGAACACCCGCACCGGGATCAGGTTGGGCTCACACAGGTGGTTGATGAAGCGGCTGATGTTGCCGTAGAAACGGGCGTCGATGCAGTAAACCTCGCCGTCCTGGGGAGAAACGGGGCAGGGCTCGTTAGGGGTGGGGTGTGCTGCTGGAAATAAATCATCAGGCTGTTGGTCTCTCCGTTCATCCCCCGGATTGCTCCAGGGACAGCCCGGAGCTGTGTGACTCGCTGTGGGTTTGGAAGGACTGAAAACACACACAGACAGACTTTTATATTCAATTTATATTCAACAGTGGCCTGAAAACAGAGTTTACTGCACAGCACTCTGACCCCACACGCCCCAAGAGCTGCTTTTTAACACTCTGGCACACCAGTTCTCCCAGTCCAAGCACCAGCCTGGCACAATGGGATTGATGCTCAGGGCAGACACCTTACCAGCCCCTGGATAGGGGAACAGGCATCTGTTCTGTCCTCTGATTGAACATGACAGCTTGGAAACACAAAGCCAGAGCCTTGAGAAAACACAGGGTTTTGCAGATAAGAGTGAAAGTGAGAACACAGAAATTCCCTTTCCAGAGAGCAGTAATACTTTGTTTTCCTTGAAAATAAAAGAACCCCCCTCAGGGCTTTTTTATTCCAGCAGAGAATGACTGTGCAAAGCAGAGGCCTTAATTACAGAAGCTAATTTCAGTTGCAAAGAGGCCAAAAGCAAAAAGATCCATTAGTGGTGCTCCAAGTCCCTTTTGGACAAGCACCTCAGATCGTTAATGGATGAGCTGTGCCAGGGCACACCCAGGGGTGCAGGAGCCCAGGAAAACAGCCCCAGAACTGGGGGAGGCAGCACCCCAAGGGGCCTTGAGCACACACAGTGTCACCAGCCCTGATTGCACAAATCAGGGATCTCACTCCCTCAATTTCATCCACAGAAAAAGATAAAAAAACTTTTATAGATAAAAGATAAAAAAACGCCATGGTGGGGCAGGATGACAGCAGCCACACCCACAGCAGGAGCTGGGACACTCCATGGGCACCTCACACGGGGCTGTGAGAGACAGCTCAAGGGACAGGGACAACAGAAATGACAACCCAGACAACAGAAAAGACAACCCAGACAACAGAAATGACAACCCAAGCACTCTCACCACAGCACAGATCCATTCAAGCCATTCCTTGGAGCCACACCAGGACCTGGAGGCCCCCCAGGGTTGGGATTCACACCCTTGGCAATGCCCCATCAGTCTGGAGGACACAGAACCCACTGGCACTGCCCTCCCCAGCCTGATGGGCAGCTCTAACCATCCCCCAATGATTTGGTGCCTGGTTTTCTCCACATGCTGCACCCTGGTCTCCCTTCCTGCTTCCCTGAAGGATCCCCAGGAGCCAGCACAGAGGTTCTCCCTCGGGGCTGCCAGGCAGGGCTAAGTAAGAAGCACGGCAGGGCCCAGGTGGGTTCTTGCTCATAAACCAGGCTAAAGTCCTTGCCAACTTCTTAATTCCAGTCTGACCCCCCTGTTTTCACACCAGACTCATTATTTATCTTTCCTCAGCTCTTGAAACGTGTGTTGCTTTAAAAAAAGAAGAGGACAAAAAATAAAGCAAAGCTTCTTTGTCACAAGCTGATGACAGAAACAAGGCACAGAGTGTTTTACAGCCTTCCTTGGAAGCCACCCCGCTCCTGTGAGTCCCCAGCTCACCTTTTCTCACTTCTCCTTTCCCTGGGGGAGTCTGAAGTCAGGGCCTTGCTTAAAACTTCTAGATTGTACTTGGCAAAGCAAAATTTCTGCCCTGAGAGCCCTCACAGAGCAGTGCAGGGAAACAAACAGCAGAACAAGCCCTTGCCAGGGTGTTTGATGGAGCTTTTATGAGCAAACAGGGTTTGTTGGGTTTTTTTTAAATCTTTCAGCTCATCATCACTTTATGAAGAACTCACAGAGCTGCCAATCACACAGGTGCCAGGTTGGGAGTACCAAAACCTGGACAACTGACCTCAGGATGCTCCAAGGGGTTTGACAGAAGAGCATCTGGCTCAAAAGTGGTGTGGGCAACACTTTTGTTGGTTCTGCTGCCCTTTTAACCACATTTCCACTGAAGCACAGCAACTGTGCTCTCTGCAGGGTTTTGCTGCACATCAAGGTGGAGACAAACATTCTCTGGGCCCTTTTGGGGAGTCAGGTTTGTGTGGCTGGAGCCCTGCAGGCACAGTACCTTGTTGTCCAGGTCAAAGAGGTAGGAGTCCTCCTCGCGGACATCGGCCTCGGAGTCGGAGATCAGCTCCCCCACGTACCTGTGGGCACAGGACAGGCAGCAGTGAGAGGCTCCTGTGAGCACAGCAGGTTTAAACACCTCTTTTTGGGGGGACAGGAACACAGGGATGCAGCCCAGCCACAGTGCTGGCCAGCTCCAAGCCACCAAACACAGCTCTGTTAACTTCCAGCTGGGAAAATCTGGCTCCAAACTCCACCTCTTCAGAGCAATACTTAAATAATATTATAGATTACAGTAATGATATTAAACCCACTTCAGTGTTAAAAATCAATTTATTTTTTCCTGAGGACTAAGCTTCCTTTTGCAAATCTCTCTGTTGGCCAAGATCAACACATGAATCCAAGTCTCCTGAAGTTCCTGATCACACTCAGCCTGTCCCACAACCACTGCAGTGCTGGTGCTGTTCACACCCCAAAACAAAACTTGTGTCTGTCCCTCATGTATTTTCCAGGGTATTTTGAGCAATTATAGGCTACACAACCTCAAAAGTTTTGGTTTAAAAGTCTTAGGTCTGACTTAACTTGGCAGGATCCCTGGAAGGATGTGAGCTTCTTTCTCAATCCCTCCTGAACCAGAATAAATGTGAGCTGTGGTCCCAGCTGCAGCCACCCTGCTGTAAAAGCAGGTGACAAGCAGGTGACAGGCAGGTCCTGCAGGGAGAATGAAGCAGGAGCTGCTTGGCCTGGGCTTGCTGAGAAGGACCAAAGGCACCCCAAAAGCCAGAGAGGTCTGGGTTTGATGCAAACCCCCTCACTGCAGGAGTGCCCACAGCACTGCTGTTCCCTCCTCTGTCTCCCAATCTCCATTTTAAATAGTTTTGGGCTGTCAAGGTTCAACACTTCCTGCCTGAGCTGCTTTAGTCAGAGACTCAGGGTGGGGGCACTGAGGGAGGATGTGAGAAAGAAGCAGCAGCACAGCAGCTTTTCCAGTGCCCAGGACCAGGGTTTGGAGCAATCTGGGATGGTGGAAGCTGTCCCTGCCCATGGCAGAGATGGGATTTAAGGTCCCTCCCAACCCACACCAGTCTGTGTTTGTGTGATTTTGGTGTGTAATGTTCCCAGCCTGCAATGAAACACTGATTATTTCAAGCAAAGGATTCACCACATGAATAAATATTCTTTGCAGCATCAACAGAACTTCCATGGCCAGCAGCCACTCTCTCAGCATTCCTGCAGCCCTCAGGCATATTCCAAGTGTTAAACAACTGCCTCCAATCCCCCTGGGGCTCAAGGCAGCATTTAGCTCCCAGGCTGGGGAGGAGCAGAGCCAGGAAACAAGAACCTGGAGAGGATCCCTGTGATCTGTGACCAGGGAATTTTGGCTGTAGCTCCCAACTGGGAGCCTCCTGTTTGCCCTCACTGCTCTACTACTGGAAATCACCCACTCCTTGAAGGCCTAAAGCACAGAAGGGTGGCCAGAGAGGGAGAGAAATTGCTGTGGAAAGGCCCAGCAGGCAGCAGCAGCTGAGACCAGCTGAATAATTCTGCCCAGAGAGGCCCCGTGCCCAGGAACAGCCACTGCAGGTTTATAATTCCATGAAATAAAATACCACAATCACAATAAAAACCATTGGTTTAATGCTCCTTTAAAGCCTATTCCTGTAACTCATTTCCTTTCCAAGACTGTTCACAGATACTAACAGGTCCCTGATTTTCCAGGCCCAGAGTTAGGGAAGGATGTGCAAGGGGTGCATGTTCCTTCCAAAACCCAGCAGGAACCCCTTCATTTAAGAACTCCTGTGGCCAAGGCAGTGTGGTTCTCCCCAGCAGGATGTTCAGCACACTGATGGCAAATAACTCCTTCACAGGAGTGCACAGGGCCACTCATCACTGCTCCAACAGCCTGGACTTGAGTGAGGCTGGAACAGATGACCTTGGAGGTCTTTTCCAACCTTAATGATTCTGTGATCAGAGGGGACTCCATGCAAAAACCAAGAGCAACGAGCAGTCCCTGGCACAGGCTCCAGGGTTTTCCACAGGATGGGGGGGACAGGAGGCCTGAAGGTGTGGCTGAAACACCTGGCTTGATGCAGCTGGTACCTTCCTAAAGCACCACTGGAACAGAAAGCAAACACTCAACATTCAAACCCCATAAATGGATGCAAAAGGAACACGCCAGATCTTCTGCATCCCACTAGTTCCCAGCCTCTCCAACAAACAGCAGCTGTGCTGTTTCCAGAAGGAGCAGCTCCACCACCTACCAAGCAAGCATGAACAGAACAGATTCATCCCAACCCACAGCAGCATCAGCAGCAGCACAGGGTGAGCAACAGCAGCTTCTGAACAGCCCCAAATTCTGAGGCCAGGGAGAAACCTGCCCAGGAGCACAGCCCTGGGGAGGCTGAATGCTTCATGGGAGCCCCATGGGACAGGAGCGTGACACTGCCACACCTCCCCTCACCAAGCTGCTGCTTCCAGGGCTGTGCTGAAGGGACAGGAGGCAGCTACAGAGTCACAGAATCATCAGGGTTGGGAGAGACCTCCAGGACCATTGAGGCCAGTCATGAACCCAGCACCACCACGATCACCCCAAACCACGTCCCCAGATGCCACATGCAGATGCCTTTTTGTCACTTCAGAGGGGGTGACTCCCTGCAGTGCCTCAGCACTCCTTCAGCAAAAAGCCATTTTCACATCTCTGATCTGAAGCTCTCCTGGTGTAAACTGAGGCCATTTTCCCTTGTCCTGTCCCTGTTCCCTGGGAGCAGAGCTGTTCCCTCCACAGCTGTCCCCTCCTGTCAGGGACTTGTGCAGAGCCACAAGGTCCCCCCTGAGCCTCCTTTTCTCCAGGCTGAGCCC
>JBBMKD010000049.1:8275693-8288036 GCA_037834095.1 Argya squamiceps
GCTCCAGACCCTTCCCCAGCTCCCTCAGCCTCTCCTGGGGCTCCAGACCCTTCCCCAGCTCCCTCAGCCTCTCCTGGTGCCTGTAAGGAGTTACAGGATAAATGCCACACCAATACAATCATCCTTCCAAAGCAGAGTAACAACCACTGGACAAAGCAACTGCCCAGCCAGGGCTCTAATCCAGATGTTTAACACAAAATGCTCTTCCAGAGGAGCTGACCCTGGGATCTGCTGTGTCCTGGCAGCCCCAAGCACTGCCAGCACTGGGGCTGCTTTCCAGAGAGGAGGAAAAGAAGGAACCAGGTCTATGGGATGCTCACAGAGAACCACAGGAAGGACTCATGGAGTTGACTTGGATTTGGAGTGAGAAAATGTGTGACAGAGGAGGAATGTGCATGGGCATGACATTAATTAGCTGAGCTGTTTAGTAAGAGGCTCATTTAGCTAATGAAGACAGTAGCCAGCAGTGCCACAGTGCCAGCAGCTCCTGGCAGGGGTGGGGGCAGCCAGGCTGTGGGATCTGCACCCCATAATCCCCACATGCCCTGCAATGTCTGTGTCCATCACACCTTCCCTGGGCTGCCTGCTCCTCCTGTGTGCTGCAGCCCAGCAGGGTTTGGGGGAGTCACTGCCTTTCCTCCTTGGGAGCAGCTCACTCTCAGGCTCTGGCCTGTTCTGGGCACTGCACCACCACTCTGGGGCCTTTGGTGCTGATGGACAGCCCTGCATGAGGACAGGCCTGAGACACTCCCCACAAACAGCAGCTTTTGGCTTCATCTCTAAAAAAATACTTTAGCAGCTGGCAGCTCCTGATACAGAAGAAATACTTGGCCAATTCACTGCAGAATTCTCTTTTCCTTTATTTGTTCTTTTAAATACTGCAATAATCTTCCTCAATCCCCCACCCCTAATTCCAGAACACATCAATAACTAGCTCTAAAAACCAGCAGCACCTGTTTCCACAATGGACTTGAGTCCAGCCTTATTTAGATGGTCTGCAGCCACTGTAGTATTGCAATGAAGAAAACACTTTCCAAACTATTTAATAAAGTACATGTACCACTTTGAAGCCCCAGACTGTGGGGTCTGATGACAGGTTCTTCACTTGACATAAATCTGAACATTTCTGGGCCTAAGTACTTTATTGAGTCAGGGCCAAAACATGTGCTTAACCCCAAGTGCTTCATTGTTTTGCTGAATCAGGCTAAAGGCAGAGCTGTGACACAGGAAAACCCCTGGAGAAGTCAGGACTGAAGCAGAGAAAGTTGTCCCACACTGCCCTGGCCTGCAGTGTCCCATATCCATGTGGCAAACATGGGAGTTGAGCACATTTTGCAGCACAACCCAAACGTGTTTTCCCCCATCACTCGTGTTTCAAAAAGAGCTGAGCACAGATCCCAGCAAGACAGAGGGTGGTGGAGAAAGCTCCACACTGTGAGAAGGACAGACAGAGCAGGAAGTGGAGTCAGGAACCCTCTGGCTGAGGGCAGGCAGCTGGGCCCAGTGCCAGCTTGATTTGCATGAAAACCTCTCCTTGAAGGAGAAGAAGGGAGCAAACCATGTGTGCCCTGAGGGAATGCTGATTTTCTGGGCTGATGGAAGCTGCACAACTCAGTTTTACTCCAGGATTTGGGAAGTGCTGGGTCTCTGGGCTGGTGAAAGCTGAACACCTTAGTCCTGGATTTGGGAATGGATGGGATTTCCTGTGCTGATGGAAACTGCACAACTTAGCACTGGATTTGGGAAGTGTTGGGTTTCTGGCTGGTGAAAGCTGCACAACTTGGTGCTGGATTTGAGAATGGATGGGATTTGCTGGGATGGTGAAAGCTGCACAACTCAGTGTTGGATTTGGGAAGTGCTGGGTCTCTGGGCTGGTGAAAGCTGAACACCTTAGTCCTGGATTTGGGAATGGATGGGATTTCCTGTGCTGATGGAAACTGCACAACTTAGCACTGGATTTGGGAAGTGTTGGGTTTCTGGCTGGTTTTCTGGTTGGGTTTCTGGCTGGAGAAAGCTGCACAGCTCACTCAGTGCTGGGTTTGGGCAGGGCTGGGGTGGCTGAGATGGTGGAAGCTGCACAACTTAGTGCTGGATTTGGGAAGTGCTGGGTTTCTGGCTGGTGAAAGCTGCACAACTTGGTGCTGGATTTGGGAATGGATGAGATTTGCTGGGATGGTGAAAGCTGCACAGCTCACTCAGTGCTGGATTTGGGAAATGCTGAGTTTCTGGCTGGGTTTCTGGACTGGTGAAAGCTGCAGAACTCAGTGCTGGATTTGAGAATGGGTGGGATTTGCTGGGATAGTGAAAGCTGCACAGCTCACTCAGTGCTGGATTTGGGCAGGGCTGGGGTGGCTGGGATGGTGGAAGCTGCACAGCTCACTCAGTGCTGGGTTTGGGCAGGGCTGGGGTTTTTGGGCTGGTGAAAGCTGCTCAACTCACTCAGTGCTGGATTTGAGAATGGATGGGATTTGCTGGGATAGTGAAAGCTGCACAACTCACTCAGTGTGATTTGGGCAGGGCAGAGCTGAGGTGGCTGGGATGGTGGAAGCTGCTCAACTCACTCAATGCTGGATTTGGGCAGGGCTGGGGTGGCTGGGATGGTGGAAGCTGCAGAACTCACTCAGTGCTGGATTTGGGAAGTGCTGGGGTTTCTGGGCTGGTGAAAGCTGCACAGCTCACCCAGTGCTGGGTTTGGGCAGGGCTGGGGTTTCTGGGATGATGAAAACTGCACAGCTCACCCAGTGCTGGGTTTGGGCAGGGCTGGGGTTTCTGGGCTGGTGAAAGCTGCACAGCTCACTCAGTGCTGGGTTTGGGCAGGGCTGGGGTTTCTGGGATGATGGAAACTGCAGAACTTACTCGCACACAAAGGTCCCCAGAGGAATGTCCTGCATCGTCCGCACTCCCCAGCCCATCTTCTGTGTCCTGTAAAGCTGCAACCGAGTCCTGGGAAAGAGGGAGAGAGGAAATGAAGCCACATTGATGGCAGCACTCCATGGAAAGAACGAATTTTCACAGAGAGATGAGCAAAAAGCCAGCCCCTTCCATCACCACACACTCCCAGAGGATTTTAATATTCACCCTGCAGGGATGCTCCACTCCCACAGCTCCCAGCTGTGGACAGATGCTGGCAGGGAAACAGCCCAGGGACAAGGGACAGGTGCCAGTCACCCCTCCTGCCTGCCCAGGTGCACACCAAGGGGCTGGGGAAGAGGGGACAGGGCTGGGTGCTCTGTGATGATGATTTACAAGGGATATCAGAAAACCACCAGCAGCATTTCCCTGCCCTCCACACAGCCCTGGGGGAAGCAGGGAAGGTGGAAGGGGATTTACAGCAGTGGAGCTGTGCAGGGAGTGGTGCTGAGGGGGAAGGCAGGGAGCTCCCAGGGACTAAAGAACACCTTGAGCTAAGTGCTCTGACCCCTCTGCCCTCTGCCAAAGCCAAGGCATGCAGCAATTCCATCATATCCAGCTGCCTGGCTGAAAGACAAGAAAGAAAAGCTGCAACTTGAGACTTCTTGGTGTAATAGCTGCTCTGTGGAATTTTACTGATGGGGTCTATAAGCAGAGAAACAATCCTGTAAGTCATTCTGCCTCGTGCTCAGCCAGAACCTGAGTTAAGTGCAGGATGAACAGTCTCCAGGGCTAGGAAAAGCTTGCTCTATCCCTGAGGGAACCAAAACCCACTCTCAGCAAGGCTGTTATCGGAATTAAGTGAAATCTGATGCTCACCTTAACTTCACCCTGTTGCTTTTCCCAGTACTTCTCTTCCCCCACCCACTCCCTCCTGCACTGTCAGCTCAAACCAAAGGATGTGAATTTTATCCTGTTTGCCCACAGCTTCACCAGGGCAAACCATGACCTCAGGGGAGGCATTGCTCTCAGAGCAGCAGGGTCTAACACTGGCTTTGGGGCTTGGGGAAGCTCCCCCAGCTTTTGGCTTGTCCATCAGAGCAGAGCAGAGCCCAGCTCAGATCTGGACTGGCAGCAGCAGGGCCATGGCTCTGAGCTGAGCCTGCCAGCTGAGCTGGGCCAGGCTGCCAGCTGGATACGTGTGCTCTGCCAGGCAGAGTTAATTTGGAGCCAATCTGATAAAGGAAGCACTGAAAACAGAGCAGCAGCACCCCTGTGTCAGCTGCAGCCCCAAGGCAGGAGCCTTCCCCTCTGCCTCCCCGGGGACCCTGAGCTCTGCCCAGCACCTGACCCTCCTTCCCAGCAGAGCTGCTCTCCCCAGCTCCTGGTTGGGTTCCCAAGCCTGCCCATCTTTCAGAAAAAACACTTCAGCAAGGTAAAAAATGCAAAAGCAACAGCTCTAGCTGTACAGCTCCTAAAGAAACACCCACAGAGGCACTGGAGCTCGGGAGCTTGGCAGGGAAAACCAGAGAGAGGTAAAGTTTTGAGGAAACACATTGAGTTTCTTCCTTGCTTATTTTTACCACTGCAAAATGTCATTGAAACTACAAAGCTTGCACAAAGAGTGTTGAGAGTGTTGTCAGCATTACAAAGAAATTCTAAAAAGTCTTTTTTTTTTTTTTTCAGTGGGATCCCTTTGAACTTAGTGCAGTGGCAAACTCCACCACAGCAGAGGTCCAAACCAAAACATCAAATCCCAGCAGTCTAACCTGGAGCAGCAAGGCCAACAGGCATTCAGGTATCCAATTCAGGGGAATCAGGCCAAGAAGTTGGAAATTTTAAGCAGCCAAGTCTGGGCATGCTGGCCTGTATTTCTAATCTGGACTGCTGGCTTACAAGACCTTCTGAATTCAGACTCTGCAGCTCTGCTGCTGTCATGCCCTTCTCGGCCCTCCCCCTGAGACACCACACTTGGGCTGTGCATGCAAACCCACAAGCCATTTGTATGTTTGATGGTCAGCTGATGAAAGAACCCTGCAGTTCCCACCTGATGGTGCCATGGGCAGGGTGCAGACATTAACTGAGATGTTAATTGAGCTCATCAACCCACTGCTGCTTCATTCCCACCGGCAGCGTGCAGGAACCCACTTCCATCCCACCAGCTGCAGCTTCTGGGCTGGGTTTTGTGGGATTAGGGGTGAGCTGAGAGCCAGAAAGCTGATGGGTTTGGGCTTGGTCCTGCCCAGATCAGCTGTGTCTGCCCCTCCTGCTCACCTGAGGCCGTTCTGCACCACCCTGTTCCTGCAGGTTCTCCAGCACGAGCACGCGTGGTTGCACTCGAAGATCAGGGGGGGCTCAGCCATGTTGAACTCAGGCAGGAGTCGGCCATCCTGAGGGACAGAGACACCCCAGACTGGGTTATTTGTCTGCTCCTGGGATCCCAAAAACCATAGGCAGAAATTCCCCCCAGGGTAAAAACAGATCAGAGAAACCCCACGGTGGGGTCGTGCCCCAATTTCCCCAAACCCAGAGCTCAGGCTCTGCAGTGGTTTTGCTCTACCCTGACAGCAGCACAGTCACCACTGTCACCCACAGCTGACAAACAGCCAGAGGATTTAGATTTCTGCTGCCTGCCATCACCCTACACAGCATTAAAAAAATACCTCCCAGTGCTGTGCAGAAAACTGGTGTGCATCATCATCATTATTGCCATTTGCTGTGCTGGAGGGGAGAAGTGGATGCTTAGTCTGCCTCTGGAATAAAGCCTGAGCTTGCAGAGTCCAAGGCCAGTGCACCCAAGTTCTGTGAACTACATTACCCTCCCAAAAAAAAAGCTACAACTCAGTTATTTACCAACATATGGGATTAAGGAAGTGATGGATGCAATTTATCATATTTAACAAATTTGGCCTTTAAGGCTTGAGAGGTGTAATCACCTATTAATGTGTAAATAAAATGGCTATAAAGCCAAGAAAGATGCCAACACTCCCCCTGGGAGAAACCTGCAGAGCTTCACAGAACTTCTGATCTTTATAGCACCTGCCCAAAGATGAATCTCAAAACCTCCCTGGAGGGTTGAAGCATTTACCCAAAACAAACCTGACTTCTGGCAATGTGGCAGTGAACACATCTTTACTCTGCCTTCATCCAGAAGAATCACAATAAATAAAAGCAGATTTAAAAAATCATCTTTCTACTCTCCTCCCTTTGTTTACATCCTACTTTCCACTGTGAAATGGAAGCTGATTTCATGCATGGATTGTTAAGTGCTCACTATCACATGGGTGTAATGAATGGCTCAGTTGGCACGAGAGGAACACAAATAACACAAGAAAAGCTGCCCTGAGCACACAGTTTGGATTATCACACAGATTACCAGAGCTGAGACTGTAACTTCAGGCATTTTAAGTCAAGAAGAAAGGAGTTGGAATTACAGAAGCAGGGAATGGTTTGGGTTGGAAGGGACCTTGAAGCTCAGCTCATCCCAACCCCTTCCATGGGCATCTCCCACTAGACCAGGGGTGCTCCAAGCCCTGTCCAACCTGGCTCTGAGTTGTGCAAGGAACTGAATTAGGCCAAATTCATCTCCCAAGGCCTGGTGTGGGCCAGGAGGGGGCTGGGAGTCCTCACCTTGTCGTACCAGCAGCGCATGCTGAGCTGGCCACACATGCAGTTACTGGAGGAGCAGTCGTCTATACAGACACAATACTGCAAGAGAAGCAAAGGGTTAATTCCACACCACTCACACAACTGAGACTCCAATTGGGGACTGGGTCAGGGAGCCACATCTCCTCCTCTTGCTGCAGCTGCTTGGCCAGAAGGATCACCAGCCTCACCATTCAGTGGCACTTTTATCCCATTGCTTCTTTCTGTGTGCAGTGAGCACCAAAGGACTCTGCCTTGCCAGGAGGGATCTCATTCTGAGCCAGCCTCACTGCTCAGGAGAGGATGTTCCCCTGTTGTTAACCCTCCCCATGCCCTGTGAGCTGTTCCCCACACCTGAGGACAAGGAAAGCTCCATGGAGGGACCAGAGCTGGGAGATGATGCAGCTGTGCTGTCTCAGTCCTCCCCTGCTGCTTCCCCAGCATCCCCAGTATTTATTGGTATTAAAGAGACCTTTTCAGACTGGCCAGAAGCCTTGCCCACAAGGACTGCAAAAGCCTGAGAGGTAACTAAGGTATTGTTACAAGAAATAACACCACACTTCAGAGTTCCATCCACAATATCCTCAGACAGAGGACCACACTTCATTTCAAAGACAATGCAACAGATCAGTTGTCACCTAGGCATAGACTGGGAACTCCACATCCCATACCACCCTCAGTCAAGTGGCCACCAGCACAGCCCCACCACCAGATGCTGCACAACAGAGAGTGGCCCTGAGAGCTGTCCCCCTCACCCTGAACTTCCCCATCTCTGCTTTCCCCTCCCAGCCCTTCCAGGACTGCAGCATCACAGCCAAGGCCTCAGACTGGGTGCTGCAGTCCATGGGAAGGCAGCGTGGGGAAGGTCTCCCAACAAATCCCTGATTCTCCAGCCTCAGAAGAAAGGAAAAGGATAAATGGGAGCCACATCAGCCAGCACCAGATGGTCAGTGCTACAGCTGAACACAGAGCTCAGCTTCAGCCTCAACACTGAAGAAAATCAAAATCCCATCTCCTACAAGAGCTGGAGGTGAGGCACTCAATTGATGGCAATATCAGGACTCAACATTCCCATCTGGAATGCCAAATCTGTCCTGAGGAGCACTGCACAGCCCAGAACAGGAACACAGCACCACCCCTCACCTGTAAATGAGTGATGTTCCTGTCAATGTCCATCGGGGAGGTGACACAGTTCTGTGACACATATTTGTAATTGCTGGGGCAGGGCTCACTGTCCACGGAGTTGACACAGGGAATGGGGATCCTCTCATAACCCCGGGCAATGTCCCTGCCAGGGGAGAAAGAATTGTCACAGAAGGAAAGTCCCCCCAGACAAGGGCCCATTCAAATGCCATCCTGGGGCAGAATCACTGCCTTGGAGCACTGAGCTCTCCAAGCCATTCAGACCAGAGCTCGTGTTTTCCCACCCTGCCTTACAGATGGCTCTTTGTGCTTGTGAATATTTCCATTTGGAGGATGAATTTGCAAACCATGGACTGAATCAGCGTGGGCTTAGTTCTTGCTAAGCTCACATTGACCTTCACACCAGTTTAAGAAGCTGCACAGTCCTTTCTTAAACCAGACCTCCCCCTGTGCAAGGGCTCAATTTCATGACCCACAAGCAAAAGCAGCCCTACTCTCACCTGCTCACCACCTTCTCTATCTGAGCAGGCTTCTCAGAAGATGATTCTTTGAGGGTCTTGTTCATCTGTAGAGCCACCCAGACCTGAGAGTTAAGGCTGGAGCACTGGAGTGGGGTCTCACCCTCCTTGTTCTTTAAAGTGACATCCGAGCCACGGGAAAGAAAGAGACTGCAAAACAGCAAGGAAGGATAAGGATTCCCCAGGAGAAACCAGGCAAGGGGAAAACAAGCTGAATCACATCCTCCAGCCAGCCCTTAAGGGACGAGGAAGAATCTGTAGTAGTGAATAATCACCTGAGTTTTCTTTATTAAGCATGGTTCAGTGAATCCTTCTGACAGAAGCCACAGACTGGAGCTCTAGGCACCCATGAGAGCTCTGGGCAAACATTGCCTTGCTTCAGGTACCTTGCTGGTACCAGCCTAACTTCAGACAGGCTTGAAACTCTCTCTGGCAGGGAAAGATATGGGGTGGGAAGAGTAGGCTGGAAATGGAAGAGTCCCACAGGAAACTGGTGCTGGACTTGGCCCTTGTTTATACTCACCAGCTTTTGGTGAGAACATGATGGCTTTATTCAGAGCAGGGATGAAGCAGAGGAAAAGCCCTGTTACCATGCTAGTTGAGGGGGGGAAAAAAGCTTTAAAATCAAGGAAACCTGACACCTTCCTGCTGGGAAGCCCAGGCTGAGCACAGCCCAGAACACGCCACATCTTCTGACCGGCTCTAGCAGCAGCTCACACTCCCCACACCCCTGGGAGAAAAACAAGCCCTCCACCCCAATGCTGGGCTGTGTGTGAGGGCCAAAGGCAGTTGAGAGGCTCTGGTGAGGCTGCAGGGGCAGGCAGGGGGGCAGGCAGGGGGAGCAGCAGGGCACTTACACCACGCACTCGTAGCGGTTCTCCCGGGCCGCGATGTGCAGCGGAGAGTCCCCGTGGATGTTCACGGCGTGCAGGTCACACTTGGCTGCCAGCAGGATCTCAGCTATGTCAACGCAGCCAGAAAAAGCAGCCCAGTGCAAACAAATGTTTTCCTCCTGGAGGGAAAGGGAACAGAGCAGAGATTGTTTAAAATGGCTTTTGGGATGTCACCTTCCTCAGCTGTGCTGCACCTGCAGCGTTCAGCACGTGGCTGCCATCCCCACCCTGCTCAGTCTGGGAATGCCAGGGTGGACAGGGAGACCTCAGAGCAGCCAAACAGCCTCACTCCATCCACCTCTGCACACCAAGGCAATCCATCACCTTCCCTACACACACACACACACAGACAGCTCGTCTGTCTCTAAGCCACAAACCAATCTGCATCAATCCAGGGAAGAGGTGACAGACGTGAACAAACATGCTGGAAAAGGCTGGAAGCTGAGTTTCCCCAGCCCCAACAGCCAGGAAAGCTACTGTGCCTCCCAGGGCTGCAAAATTAAGGAGAAAAAGAGCACAGCACGAAATTAAGGAGGAAAAGAGCACACAGGGTACGTGAAGGTGCCAAAAAGAGAACCAGGAGCCATGGGGTAAGCAATCAATCTGACTCCAGGCATCTCTTAAATACTGTATGTACTCATCTCTCACTAGAGCACTGGAAATAGCTGAACACTCATCTTTCTGATGGAGATATTTTAAGGGATGATCCTGTTTTCTGTTACACTGCAATTTGCAGCACCCCCTCCCCATGACAGGCTCTAAAGACGTCGATGACAACAGTGAAATGATAGTAATGATCACCCAGCTATTCTCTTTTTTTTTCTTCTTTTTAAAGCAAAACCAAAGCTGCTGCTGGTGTGTTTGAGCTGTTACCACATAACTTAAGGTCCTGCCTTAAATAGGGAGTTGTTGCCACACATCAGGGGAGACACTCTTCTACCCAGCTCCTGCTTCCCTTTACAGGAATGGAATCCCATTCAATAGACAGAAAAGATCCATCCTGTGGGTTGCACCCACATGCTGCAGCTCAGACAGGTCACAGACACCTGGACAGGTGCTCTGCCTTGCACTGCTCCTGCCTAAAAAGCAGCATTATCACAATCCAAAGCATTTCTCCCAGAGCAGGATGTTTCCCAGCACGAGTGACATTTGTCCTTAACCACATCCATGAGGACACCCCAGCTGCAGGTCCAGGATAGATGTGTGACACACACAGCTGTTCAGAGCACAGTTTTCTTTCAAGTAAATTGTTGACTGAGTTGATTTGATGTTCATCATTAATGTGTGATCTTGAAGCTGTGACAGATCAAAGAGTCTGTTTTGTTCAGAGTCAGCAAGCAGATGTACCAGCCCAAAAATCCCCCTCTCACCTTCACTCTTGTTTTTAGGAACAGGATTGGATCCAGACCTGCCTGGGAACTATCTAAGTGTGCTGCTTTTGGCTGGGGTAGAGTCAGTATTTCTCCCAGTGGCTGGTGTGGGGCTGTGCTGAGCACAGGGATGGTGACACAGAGCCTGTTCTGGTCCTCGTGCTGAGGGAGACATGGAAAGCTGGGAGGACACAGCAGGACAGGTGACCCTGACCAAAGGGACATTCCACATCATCTGACATCAGATCATGATAAAAAATGGGGAAAGAAGGAGGAAGGGGGATGTTTGGAGTGATGGTTTTTGTCTTCCCAGGTCACTGTTCCATGGGTGATGAACACCTGCCCAACCATGGGAAGCAGGGAATGAATTCCTTGTTTTGTTCTGTTTTGTGTGTGTGTGCCTTTGGCCTTCCCAGTTAAACTGTATCTCAACCCACAAGTCTTTTTCTGCCTTTTACCCTCCTGATTCTCTCCCCATTCATGGAGGAGTGAGTAAGGGGCTGTGAGGGGCTTTGGTGACTGGCTGGGGTCAAACCACACAACCACAGAAACACAGAGGGGTTTGCTTTGCTTTGCTTTGCTTTGCTTTGGAAGAGACCTCAAAGCTCATCCAGTGCCACCCCCTGCCATGGACAGGGACACCTCCCACTATTCCCAGGTGGTTCCAAACCTTGTCCAACCTGGCCCTGGACACTTCCAGGAACAGGGTGAGACACCACACCTCAATATCCTTAGAGACTCCAAGAAAAAAATGAGAAACAAAGTATCAGGAAACAAGAGGAGCAGCGCTGATACAGTGACTCCCCTGAAGGAGGCTGGAAAAAAGCAGAAGGTATCTCCTTTGTATCTTCCCTATTTCCTTGGAAATCCCTGGGAAAGCAGCTGGCACAGCCCCAGGGGCAGCACTGGGGTCCCACAGAGCTCCCAGGCACTGAGTGTATCCCACTGGAGCAGGATTTATGGAGGTGAAGGGCAGGCCAGAGCCAGCTCCAGCCTGGCACATCAGTGCCAGTGATGCCAGGAACAGGCTTTGAGAGCTGCTGGTAGAGTGCCCAGCCCATCCACAAACACAAATACAAGGTCATTCCCCTCAAAAGACACACAGGGTGCCCCTAACCCACACCCAGAGTCACTGGGGACACACATGGAGCTGCCAAGTCAGGACTAAAGGGGACCTGCCTGGTGCAGGGTCCAGGGGCAGCACAGTGGGGGCAGAGGGATGGGAACCAGCAAGGCTCAGAGCTGAGAATTCCACACAGCATCCTCACAGGCTGGGACAGGGCAGCTGGAGGGGAAGGACATCCCACAAGCTGCCAAACTTCTCAGAATGCAGGAAAACCCTCACCAGACACTTCTCACTCACACTGAGCCCCAAATCTGTCCCCTGGGGTGTGTCTGGGGTGAAAAGAGACACTGTAACTCCTGCAGGAGGTGCCAGAGCAGCAGCCTTACGTTGTCACGGATGTTGATGTCCGAGCCCTTGGCCAGCAGCAGCTTCACCAGCTCAATGTGCTTGTACTCCGTGGCCCAGATCATGGGTGTCCAGCCACCATCGTCCTGGGGGGACAGCAAGGGGTGACACAGGGGACACACACAGCCTCCACACCCCCCTGAGTGTCTCTCCTCACTCCCCTCCTGTCTGCAGTGCTGCAGGTCCCTCGGGTGCTGCAGAGCCCAGCGTGGCTGGCAGCAGCACCCCTGAGCCAAGCTGGAGTTTATTGCAGCTCAGCAGGCTGGCACTGCATCTCCAGCCTGGGCAAAAGGCACAAGGAACACCCAGGGTGTGTAAAAGATCTCAGAGAAACTCCCTGAGAAGCCTGGGGGACCTGCCCTTGCCCCAGGTGCAGCTCTGTCTCACCCCACAGCAATGGATAAACCCCACAGTGAGAAGTGCCAGGATCAACACATCCCACACCATGGAATG
>JBBMKD010000049.1:8340516-8361830 GCA_037834095.1 Argya squamiceps
GGTTGTCTTTCCCAGGGTTTTTTTTTTTTCTTTTTTTTTCTTTTTTTTTTTTTTTTTTTTTTTTTTTTTTTTTTTTTTTATGTCTTAAAAATCAACGGTCTGGGAACCTGAGGCTCGGCAGCAGCGTTAGTGTGAGCAGAGCTGTGCACACACAGCAAGCAGGTCCATCTGGAAGAGGGCTGGGAGCAGGAGACCCCTCAAAGTGCCTGTTCCCATCCGGGGCAGAGGATGCACCAACGGGATGGACAGCCCTGATCCTGCCTGGAAGCCTCCAGCTGGTCACCAACCCCTCCGAGGTGACACCAGACCCCACTCAGGACACAGCCCCAGGGAAAGCTCCCACCAGCCAGGAAAACGAGGCTCCAGCAACGCCAGAGCAAGGCAGAGACAAATCTCTCAACAAATGATGCAACCCCAGCAGCAGCAGATTCTTATTCACTCATTTTTTTCCCTCCTTCTCTTAAAAAAAAAAAATAACGCAACCCAAAGCAGTCTGCTCATAATAACCTTTGCCTTGAAGAGAAGACAAACATTTTGTAGTTAATTATATAGGAAGTAATGATTAAGAGAATGTCTGCAGCAAGAGAGTGTTTCTTTTGTAGGCACGGGGAGGATGCTCATTTCAGATCTCAGCACTGTGCTTGGGCAAGGCCTGGGCTCAAGGCTCGTGGGGACGCTGACCACGGGCCTGTCATTAGAAACAACAGAAGCATTTGATCTGGAGAAGGAAGGAAACACAACCACCAGCATACCTGGCCTACAAAGCAGTCACCAGTCTCAAAGCTCCTTTTTTTCAGGCTAAGGCCACTTCCTTATAAGCCTCATGCAATCATGTGAACATGGAATTTTATCTGCAGCTCACAACAAGCACTGCCCTAAGCCTGAAGTTTGCTCCCAAATCAAATTCTTTGCAATTCTTTTGTCTCCTGAAATCCTTTCATCCAGACTCTTCTCCACAGAAAAGCAACATTTCCTTCTCAACCCCCATGTCCTCTCTCCCATTCCAGCTGCACACATCAACTCCCCGAGAAGGGGGGAAGCACAGAAAGAGGTGCAAGTCCCTGCATGCAACAGCTGGGAACATGGAGACACGTGCATGAAACACAACAGGACTTAAAGTGACTTCTCCCAAGCCAAGGCATTCCACGACGGCGTGCAGGCTTCAGGCAAGGGGGGTCTGCAGAGCCCGTGCCCTCCTGGAAAGGGGAGATCGATTTACATTTCCTCACTGCTTCCAGGCCCATCTAGCTGCATCCCAGTAGAGTTAAAGCCAGTGCAACTTGTGTGTGCAGGCAAATGTAAATCCAGAGCAGACAAAGGCGTCCCCTCCTTCCATGGGCTGAGGGTAGCAAGGAGTCCAGCTGCTGCCTGCCTTCTCCTAGCCCCCGGGAGGGGAAGGGGGGGAAGAAAACCCTAAAATGGAGACCAAGATTCATCACTATCTCTAGCAAAAGCAAACCAGCCATTTCAGAAACACCCGGTTCCCAGGAACTGGCTGAGCCAGGACAAAACCAGAGCACCAAGAGGAGCCTGGAGCAAGCACATTCCAAGGGAGCTGGGAGGCAGCTCACCCCCATCGACGAGGCTCAGGAACCTCTTCAGCCTCCACGCTCCTCTTCCTCCCGCCCCAAAGCACCGCAGCCAGCGGAGCAGGCCCCTGTCCCCCTGCCCGTCCCCATGGGGCCCAGCCAAAGGGCACATGGGGCAGCAGAGGAGGGGAAGCCCCTCGTGGGTCCCCGTGGGACCACGAGGACCTGGCTGAGCTGCCCACACCACCTCCACCACCTGGGTCACCTCCAGGCCATGGAGCGGCCAAGCAGCGGTGCCTGCGAGCCGAGAGAGCGGACGGGGAGAAGGAAGGAGGGGGGGGAAAAAAAAAGAAGACAAAATAATAATGAAAATAATCATCATCATAAAACTTGCACCCTCGGGCCTGTCCCTCTAATAACTACAGCAAAACCTCACCAAGGCCTTACTCTGCTGGAAGGGCGAGAAAGCGACACAAAGCGCTGCCCAGCACCCGAAGTCCTGGAGGTGGGAGATCCTCACACCCTCTCCTCCATGGCCTACGGGCTTCGTCCCCGGCGTGGGGCCTGGTTTTTCTGCTCTGTCATTAAGAGTGGAGCCTGGTCTTTTCCTTCAATCCCAAGAATTGCACGGAATTAGATCATCTTTCTGGCTCGCCTCCCCCTACAGGCAGCTCCCGAGCATGCTCAGCGCGGCCGTGCTGCCATTTCATAACCGCATTGTTTACGGACACACACGGACCTGCCATCTTTTGACAGCGACACGGGGCCCCGTGCCCCTGCCCACAGCCCCGGCCCCGCCACAAACACCCCCCTGGGGGAAGGCAAACGCTGAGAAGAATGGAAAAGTAAAAGCCTTGAGGGTGATGGTGGTGGGTTTGTTGTTGTTTTTTTTTTTTTCTGATGGTTTTTTGTTTCTTTTTTGGTCCTTTTCTTCCTCCTTGATTTAGGTGAAAATCCACTTGCTTTGGAGGGAGAGGCTAAGCCCTGTGGGGGCTGTGGGGAGGAGGAAGTCGCAGGGCTCGATGCAAAGTGCCAGCCATGATTTTTAGCTTCTTCGAATCACAACTGTGCTTTGATGTCACCTAAAAATATAATCCCCAGCCCAGTCTGCCATCCTCTGCCGAGCCTTCCTCTGTGAGAGAAGGGGTTGGAAAGATGGTATTTCCCTTAAATAAACAAGTTGGCTTGGTCCCAGCACATACAGTTTTCTCCTTTAAATGCAAACCAGAGTATTTTTGCAGGCACACAGGAAAACGAGGAGAGGAGGAGGGGAAATGTTCCTCATTTAACACCAAGAACTCCATGAAAAGCCTTGCAAGGTTGCTCAGAGCCCCGTTCCATTCCAGCCCTCTCCCTGTCTGTGCTGATCATACTTCACAGGTGAAAGCAGCTCTGACTTACGACAAAGAGAAAATGCGAGAAGAGCTGGAGGTTTCCTCATCCTTCGAACAAGGACAAGTTGTGAAAAGCTTCCTTTGCAAGAGCCACTGTGCTGCTCAGGCACAGTATGGCAGCGTTGCAGGGAGGACACTTGCACGTCAGAGCTTCTTAACCCCCACTGCCTCGACCCTTCTCCACGTCCTTCCCCCTCCTGATGGGGACTGAAGAAAAAACAGAAATAAATCACCTGGTTCAGAGGATGCAAGCTGTTGTGTTGGAGTCCAGGATATTTCTTAAAAGCTTGCTCAACATTTTCTCTCCTTCTATATTTTCCTTTTCTTTTTTTTTAATGGATGCTTTCCAATTAGCTCGTACAGTTTGAGAGCTTCGCTCCTGCTGCTTTCCTGACTACTGTAAATCCTGGCAGACTGCCCTCCTCTTCTGCCCCCCTCTAGGACCACCCTACAGCAAAGCCAGACACAAGGAGCTCACACAGGCACAAGAGGGACAAATCCCACTGGAAACACGAGGGGCCATAAGGGTCTGCAAAGAGGGGTCGGTGTCAAAACTCTGAATCTGCAGGAGTCAAAAAAAAATAACTGGCTGAAAATGGGAGTCGAGGATTACAAACTCAGGGATTCGTTTCCAAATCACTGACATTCCATGTCACTGTAGGAACATATGGTCCTCCAAGGCTTGCAAGCAGGGAGCACACAGTGCCCCGGGCCTTTGGGCTGACCCCAACACGCGGTCACTCTCCTGCTGCGGCCATTCCTTCATTCCTTGACCACTCTCAGCTCCATGAGCAGGAAGGTGAGAAGGAAAAACTTCAGGGAAAAGCAGCAAAAGGAAAACAAAGAGCAGCAGCAGGAATCAAGCCAGCCCTCCCCCAAACCAGCTGGCCAAGAGAATGAAGCTCCTTAAAACTCCTCATTTACCTGAATAAAACAACTCATTGCTGTTGCATGAGGTGCACACAATCCTCTCTCCTTAGGAGATGGCACCACATGGGAGAGTTCCCAGGAGCCAGGTCATGGAGCTGCCTCTGCCCCCTGCCCAGGGCTGCTCTCACAGAGGCTGAGCTGCAGGAATATGCCCCATGTGTGCCATAGAGCCTGCTTCTACCCAAACATGTTCTGGGACGAGGGCAAGAGCTCGTGCTGGCACTGCACAGTCAGTTAAATACATGAAACAGAACAAAATCAAGACCCAAAGGCCCCACTTTGAGCTCTTAACCCTTGCTGAGAAGCAGTGCCAAGCCCAGACCTCGGCAGCTCTCCTCTCTCCAAAGTAGGTCAGGCTTTTCTGTGTCTCTGCAGACGCTTCCAGAGGGCCCCAGCCGGCAGGGACAGAGCGTTGGGCACACACCGGTGTCACCCTGGTCACCACCACACAGGAGCACACCTCAGTGGGTTTTTGGTTGTCTCCTCAGCCTCCATCAAGCCCAAAGCCCATTTTCTCCCTGGGTGGAGCTCTCAGGCAGCAGGTCAAGGCCTCAGCTCTTCACTCTTAAAGAGAAATCTCATCTCTCTCCTCCTGACTTCTGCTGCCTTTTCCTTCTCTTCTGGATGATGAACAACGGGCACATTTATAGTCCGGTGGAGACACGATAGATATTTAGATTAGGTATCACAGATTGTCCTGTGTAAGCTCTCTAATCTTTTAAATGCCATCTTCACATTCTGCTCCTTGATTGAAAATTCAATATTGTGTCTGCATTGCAGCTTTGAGGGTCTCCCTGGAGCACAGCAAGCTCAGGCCAGTGTTCTGCAGGGGTGTCTGAGCCTTCCACGGCCCTGGGATCTTCTGTGTCCATCCCAAATCTCACCGAGGTCTGTTGCAGCCAACAGAGTTCTTGCATGTAACACAAATCACAGAGAAAAAAAAAAAAAATCCCAACGGCAGAACCAGGGGGGCTGAGTTTTAAAATATGTTGCAGGCATGGACCTCCTGCCATGAAATCAGCCCGGAATGTTTCCTTTCAGTCAGCTGTTTCCTTGGATTGCTACTATGAAAAAAAAAAAAAGAAGAAGAAGAGAGACGGGAGGAAGTCACCCCAAAATAAAAAAGATTGTTTCTTCCTGGTAAAATATTGTTGGCTCTGGCCTCCACCCAAGTGAGGCATAGGCAGAGGCTGTCAAAAGAGACCCAGTGAGGACGTGCCATGTGGCCACAGGCCCTCTCCTCCCCTTTAGAAGTTCAGTCTTCGAGCAGCTCGAGCACCCAGACTTTGCTCCTTTTTTCTTCTAAGAGCCACAAGCACGGAGGGCTCCTTGGAGAATTTTCCAGAAACTTCACACTTTTAAAAGCATGAACAAATTCTAAAAATACCAAAAAAAAACACCCCAAACCAAACCAACCCCAAGTGAGCCTCCCCACCCCAGGAGACAAATGCAAGGCACGAGGAAACAAAGCCCGAGGTTTGCCGGCGGGTGCTGAGGCCCCTGGGAGCCCTGGGGACAGCCATCCCAGCAGGATGGGACATCCCAGAGGGATGGGACAGCCATCCCAGCAGGATGGGACACCCTTCCCAGCAGGATGGGACAGCCATCCCAGCAGGATGGGACATCCCAGAGGGATGGGACAGCCATCCTAGCACGATGGGACACCCCAGCAGGATGGGACACCCTTCCCAGCAGGATGGGACAGCCATCCTAGCAGGATGGGGCACCCCAGCCCGCCTGCCCTCCCTCACACAGGGCAGCCACGCACAGGAATAGCCAAACAAATGAACAAACAACCCCGGCCATGCTTCCCTGGCCTCTGCTCCTCCTCTCCAAGGCTTCTCCTTCCCCAGCAGGACGCAGCCCTGCCCTGCCAGGGCCTCACCAGGCACGGGGAGGTGGACGGACCCTGCGGTACCTGCGGGCAGCTGTTGTCTTCTTCTGGTGAAGACTCCAAGAGTTGCATATTCCAGATCCTCATGAGCAGTGATTCAGTTTCTGCTCATGTGATAAAGCTCCCTCTACAGAGTGAGCATGCCCAGAAGAGCCCATTTCACTGCTCCCTCCACTGCAGCCATTTCACAGAGAACCTGCCGGCTCCAGGGCGTCCATTGGAGCGCGCTTAGCCCGGGCATCCCGGGGACGCACCGGTAATGCAGATCATCTGTCAACTTTCTGACAGGGCGCCAGGCCTCAAAACTGATCACTCGCCTGAAAAAAAGAGAAAGCTTTTTAAACCACAGTGCTGTCTCGTGGCCTTCAAGAGTAGCACTTTGCCTGTGGGAAAAGGAGAGGCAGGAGGGGACAGGGAGGGATGTGAGTGGCTTGGGGACGTCTCCGGGCTGATTTTGTTGTGTTTAACAAAGCCCCCGACCTCTGAGAGCTGGGATGAAGGCACATGGGTTAAACTGATGCAGTGAGCAGTGTCCAAGACAGTGTCTTCGAGATCTGAACTGCTGATCTGAAGATAAGATCATTTTCACTTTGGGGATTAATAACCTGACCTGATACAACTGAATTTGAAAGGGTATCACAAACACAGTCATGGAAGAGCTGGGGGGGAATGGAATGAAGGGACATCCTCATGGATCCATCCTCATCCTCACTCTAATGAAGGGATAGTTCACTACGAGGTGCTGGAGCCCTAAGCTCAGCTCATGTCAAACCCTACAATACTGCTGGCCCAGCCAGCAAGATAACAGAAGAAATTTTAGCTTCAAAATAAAAGTAGTTTGTCTCTGTTCCACTTCACAATTAAGCATAAACTCTTGGCAACCTTCATATCTGCTCAGGCTCCCAGTAAAACTGCCAGAGCAGCTCGCAGGAACATCTGTAAGCAGAGCTCGGCTGGAAGGGATTCAAGGAAGACTGGCATTTATCGGAGGCAGGAGCAGGAGGCTGCTGGAGCCGGGTGTCAGCCTGGGGAACCTCCCCCTGAGCAGGGGGAGGGCGGCCAGCAACCTCGGGGAAGAGGCCAGGAGGAAGAGGAAACTCCGACATGGCCCCGTGGCACCACCCGCCTGCTCTTGGCCAAAGGAAAAACAGCTTTCCAAAAGAGGAGAGCACAGGAGAGCAACCTCCTTAAGAGAGAGAGTTCTCTTTAAGAGGAGAAACTACAGTGAAGACGAGTGGAGTGCAATGTGTGACAGTGAGCTGGGGAGGGCAGGGAGCAGCCTGCATTGGAGGGAAGAAAAAGACATCCAAATCCATCGGGAGCTTTGGAGGAGCCTGGGGATGATGTTTGCCCTGCCCCAGCACAAAATGAGTCCAGGCCTCAGCACAGCACAACAGCCATGGCTGGAAACACCCACAGGCCACGTTTCCTCCAGTCCCAGCAGCTCTTCCACCACCGTGGCCAGGCACATTTGCAGAGCTGCAATAATTAAAGCAGCAAAGAGCTGCTACATCTCCCTCAGCTATGAGGATGTTGTTTTCCTCTCCACACTCTGGAGAAGTTTCACTACTAAACAGTTAAAACACACCAGGCTAAATCGAGATGATTGAAATTCACAAGCAAGGAGTATTTGAGGTGACAGTATAAAGAAAGGATGGCTCTTTCACCCACCGGGTTTTTGTTTGATGTGAATCTTAAGTTTTAATATACACAAAATGAGATTTTCCTGGCCTTCCTCTCAGTGGCTGAGAGGTGTAGAGGTAATTCATTTAAAGATGAATTCAAAAATCCCCAAACAAAAGCAACAAACCCCGGCTATGCAGAAAAAAGTTGCATTATCCACCGCATCAAAAGATTACTGTACTTCAAACCAAAGATGGCTTTAAAACAGCTGACGTGCTGCCCTTCCTTGCAGCATGAAATTACCAAGCTTTCATTAAGAGCCCAGAAATAGAAACGAAGATATTAACAAAGGCAGTGTCAATGATCCACCACAGTCAACATTCCCTTTCTGAGATAAAATAACGCCGGAGAACGGCGGCACAGCCACAGCCTCCCCACTGCATCTCCACACCAGACATGTTTTCACTGCTGAGGTTAAATATACACTGAGAGCAGATGCTACCAGAGACGCTTTTCACATCTCATGGCCATCCTTGAAAGCACTGAACACTGTTTAGAAACAAAAAGGGAAAAGCAGAGCTCATCAGGGCACTGCAGATGCTTCAACAACCAACTTGAGTCAAGCGATCGATCGGCGCCGTAGCAGCGTCCCTGCCTGGGGGATGCCTGGGTGTCAGTCAGTGAAACCTCACATTCCTGTCACCCAAAAGGAGCAAGAAGCTTCCAGGGCACAGCCCTTGGCAGTGGGAGAGGTGCCTCCTGCCCGGGACCCCCCTGTCCCCCCTTGGCAAGGTCAGGTGCTGCACACCAGCAGTCACAGTCCTTTTTCCAGGCTGGCTGTGCAGGAGGTTTTGCTGATGATGGAGGATGAAAGCAGACTCGTGTCCCGAGAAGCTGTGCTTTTATTTAACCTTTTATTTAACCCAAGTGCTCTCCAGCAGCCTTCCCACCACGCCCTACACCCCCCTTTCCAAACATTCCTGCCAGGGCCCACAGATTACAGGGTGTTTTCACTCCACACTCTCTGGCCTCCCTTCTCTGATTGAAGGCTGAAATACCCCTTTCAGAAATCCCACGTTTTTAGGAGGAAGGGAGCAGCACAAACACCTCCCTTCACAAAGGACACCAGGTTCCTCAGGGCTCTTGCTTAATGACACCATTAAGTCCAGAATTTTCACAGCTCCCTTGCAGGGGAAGCCCAAGTGGGAGGCAAAGGGAGGTTTTTCTTTTTATGGGAAGAACAATATTTAGCTCTGCAAATTACAGAGGGTTTTCCTTGTTTCCTTTTTTCCATGAGGCTCCTCTTCTTGCAGACCCTCCAGTTGATCAGATCTGATGCTCCCTTTCAGCCTCCTCGGAAGCAATCCCAAAAGCTGAAGGGACTTTAGGTGTGAGATGAGCATTTCTGCTGGAATCCTGATTGTTTCTGCACTGCTGTAAAGCATTCTCCAGCTCCACCACAAGCTATTCAAACATTCCTTTTGCTCTTCAACTGTTATATACAACATTCCTAAATCAGAATGTCCCAGGACACACTGGGTACCCCCAGCACCCTCCAATGTCCATCTCCAGGCTCAGGTAACAGCTTTGAAAGAACAGGCAGTCATTAATGCATCTTTTGGAATCAGAGCTTTCCCCATCTTTCAAAACCTGGTTTTATTCCCCCAAAGCTTCCAAGCCATCTCCCTTCCTCCCCCCTTTTTCCCCAGCAGAGTTGAAAATTGTTTTTACTTAATAGGAAACAAGAAATGTTCCCTGGGATGCTGCATTGAGTAAATCATATGTGCTAAAAAGGAAAAAAAAAAAAGGAAAAGAAAAAAGATCCTCTTGGACAGCAATTGAGATGTGAGCTCTCTGGGAGATGTTGCTATGTTTTGATAAGAATATGCATTGAATATTTCATTTACAGGGCAATCCTAGAACTTTATTTAGCAGCATATTGGCCAGACAGCTGTAATTTAGAACATACTGTATTCCTAACAGTTCCCAATTATAAATTCCTTCAGCTTTAACTTACAGTAACCACAGCTCCTATTTTGGAGCTCTAAATCCACCATTTCTCCCCTTCATTCAGCTATGGCAAATCAAGAGCTCCTACAGTACAAACACAGCCTTGCTGGAGAAGGCTCCTAAATCCAGCATTCTCTACCCCCAGCACAGCAAGCATGCTTCCAGCACTCTCACTGGTCCACAGACCAATGTTTTATTGGTTTATTTGGGGACAGTGGCCCCATTTGTCAGTGCAAAGCCACCCTGCAGTGCCCTGCCAGCAGCAGGCTGGGAAAATGGCTGTGCACATTCCATCCTCCTCCTGCTGCTGGAGATCCTGCCAACAAGCCTCATGTGTTCAGCGTGGCCCTGTTCTTTGACCTCACACCTATTTTTTTTAAGGATTAAGGCACTGACATGAAAATAAGCAAGTCCTTCACTGGAGGAGAAATCAGTGCTCCACAAAGGCTTTGTGTCTCTCTCCCCAGATCATGAGCTCCTATGGAACAGCGCCCTGTTGACGGCTCTCCCAGCCTTCCTGCTGACTTTATCAAATTTCTGCAAGCAACAGAAGGAGCAGATGAACTCTGTGAAAACAAAGCTCCTGTCTCCATGCAAATATCCCTGGTTAAGAGGAGCAGAGGAATAGAGCATGATGTGTGTGTGGAATTGGCTCCACAGACGCTGCTTCTCAGCAACTGCCATAAGGTGGCAGTGGGTCTTTAAGGCTACCTTACACCTTCCCACAGCACAATAGGAACCAGCACACCAGTGGGTTTCCAGCAGCTGAAACTGATTAAGTCACATTTCCTCATCAAGGGAACCAGGCCCTACATGAAAAACTTGGGGCTGAGATCACCTCCACCGGCAGAGTCACACAAGGAGGAAAAGCCACAGGGGTGAATTCTGCAGAGCCATAAAGGCAGCCCCCATCTGAACCAAAGGAAATCAACCCCTTTTCCCTCTTGCTGTACAATCACAGTGCTGTTTGTTTTACAGAAATGCTCCTCTTTGTGCATTCATCCAGCAGAAAACGAGCCAGTGACCATTAAAGAGTAGGAGAAGTTCTGCCTGGCCAGCAAGCTGGGCTCCAGCAGGATTTTATGCAGGGAACATAAAAGCCAGCCCAGTAAGCAAGCTGGTCACCAGCTCAGCACATCATCAGGGCTGATGTAGCAAAACAGGCCCAGAAAGCACCGAGGAAGAGTTGTATTCACATGAAAGATGGAACCAGGGAATAAAACAGGCAAGTTACTGTAGGTAATGAAGTGACTGATCATGCAGAATGCCCATCACCTGGCACACAGCAATAAAATCAAATCTTTGCCAGTCACTCCCTGTGAGAAGCGGCCAGAGGTGCCCCGAAGGAAGAGCTGATGTCCCTTAGAGCACACAGACAGCCTGTGATCACAGATTTCTGCTCAGGAAATCAAACACAATAACTCTGTACCACCCAAGGAAGGATTCACAGTGCTGGCAGAGCAAACCCCTCGCCTTACCTGTATCCACAGCCAGGCCAGAACACAGGTGGATCCCCTGTGCCACACCTCCCCATGTGTGAGGGGACAGGGCAGAGAGAGCTGACATCCCCCTGCTCCACACCAACCCAGAGCTCCCCTACACCTCACTAACACAAACATCCAGAGCCAATGTAAATGTTTTGTTGGCACCTCACCACGCAGCGTGCTTGTACAACAACTGGAGTCAATTGTCTCATGCAGCACATACCTGCTGGGGCTTACACATTCCTTGTAAAAAGCTGGCAACTAAGGGTGAAATCCAAGAGCCCAACTGAGCACAACTCACACTGCCTTCCCCCAAACCCACTCACCAACACATTAAAGAAGCACAGAAAAATCCCTCAGCCAAAGGAATAAACGTGCATATTCCCTCCTCTCCATGCCAGTTTGGAGGACCTGATGTGGCAAGGTTTGTTTGCCGTCACTGGAATGCAAAAATAAGTCTGAAAGAGGGGAGTTTGAGTTCAGCATTCCTTCGCCCTCCCACAGTCCCAGCCAGATCTGGGTTTAAACCTCTCAGAGCAGCTCTGAGCCCTGCCAGGCTCCCCATTAATTATAATTAGCATCCGAGCCCACGATGAGACGCAATCACGTGCCTGCCAACATGAAGGCTCAGCCCTGGCTGCAGCCCCTGCCTGCTGTCACCTCATGTCACCACCCTGACATTGCACAGGTCCCTTCTCCAGGCAGGCCAGGCAGCCAGCAAAGGTCAGTACTCCCAACCCCTCCCCGCGGATCCGCAGGAAAGCGTTTGAAGCCATCTCGTGTCAGTGGTTTAACTGCGCTGCTTTTTGAATCAATTCCAACAGTTTGCACTCCATCCTGTCTCCTGGCTGCCCCAGCCCAGGGGCACGGCAAGGGACAGATGGATTTGCCCTACCTCCATCCCGGCTGCGGGTCCCTCCAGGTCCTGACTCCAGGCCTATCCCTCCTCCAGCCACAAATCCATCTCACTCCATGGGTGCAGCCTCCACCCCGGAGCATGCTCAGTACGGGCTGATCTTCAGCCATTTCAGAGCTTTAATGAAATGTAAGCATAAGGAAGTGTCATTAGTAAAAAAAAAAAAAAAAATAGGGGGGGAAAAAAAGGTGCAGGATTCATCCCGATCCAGCCAACCTTCCTCTTCCCATCCTCTTGTCAAGGAGGTGAAGCTCTTGCTGCGGGGATCGCAGGCATTTTTAGCCTGCAAGCATCTCGTTTTAGAACAAAAGCAAGGAAAATCCTGTCTCAGGCAAGCCTTGTGCAAAAGGAGCATTTCCCAGTGACATTCGAACCAGCCAATTTGTCACTCTGGGCCTTCCACAAATTACAATATTTTCATGAAATGCCATTAATATTATTTTTTCCCTCAACGGGCTTCAAGCAAGGCTTTTAGCTGGCAATGCAAATAGTGCTTCCCAGCCATCTTAAAGCTAAACCTACCCCAGTCTACCCTGAACTCCTTGAAGGTTATTTTAACTCCATTTGCAAGAAAGTTAAACAGCAGGATGAAAGAGAGGGAAAGAGACTACAGTGTAACACACTCCATGCTATGCTTTCCTAAGGACCTGAATTTTAAGAGAGGTTTGTTTTTCATTCATCAGCCCTGAAATTTCTCCATCATTGCCTTGTCCCCTCGATGCAGTAGGACTGCTTCAAGAAAGAATTAATAGAGGATTTTTTTTTAAAAATCCTTCCCAGGTTTTCAAAAACAACAAAATATGAAAGAGACACAACGTTGGAGCATACTTGGGGAATAAAGCCCTGCATACTCTGAGTGATGTGCACACGGAGCTTGATTATTCCTTAAAATCTTTTATTTCACCACATATCCTTTGCATGTTCCCTACAGATCCCTTCCAGCTCACTGAACCGCCCCAGAAAGCAAAGACAGTTGGTGCAAAAGTAAAGCTTTGCCAGGGCAAAAATTGGTTATTCAATCCCAACAAAGTTGGAACATATATATCCTGTTCCTCACGTTGGGCCCAGGCCAAAACCAACTGTGGATGTTGAAATCCGTGAATTGTGTGTGCTCTGCTGAGCCATGTTCCCTTCCCGTGGAACACCAGCACTGTCTGCTCCAGAGCTGGAGCTGGGGGAAAATTCAAAAATAAAACAAGTGACTTTATCAACAGAGCATTTCAGGAAACACCAGGGTGGCAGCTGAACACCAAACCAGCTTTTTTCCTGAACAAAACTTCCAAGGGAATCACAACGACGCTACAGCCGTTCTGTGCAATGCCACGAGCCAAGCTCAAGCCAAGATTTTCATCAGGCCCTAGCACATCTGTGCCAGATGCACTACACAAACAGCTCATGATGTTGTTCCCTCATCCTTTCCCTGATAAATTCAGCCCAGTCCTCAACACCAAGCCTCAGCTTTTTAGCAAATTCTTTGGGCCCGTGTCCGCCAGGCAGCCTGGCAGGCCGAGCGCTGGCGAGCTGCTTGTGACTAAAATATTTTTAGAGCACATTTGGTAAAGTAACCCAGGATAAACCACACTACTTCAGTGTGCTGAGCTCCACTCAGACCTCTCCTTGTGCTGAAGGATGTCACCAAAGGCCATCTGGCCCCAGGCTGCCCCTTCCCAGGGACCTTCAGCAGGATCAATTCCCTCCACGCCACACTGGGCAATCCCAGATACCACCCAGCGCCTTCATTAAGCACAGATTGATAAACCCTGCCAACAAATTCTATTCCCATCCTCTGCCTTGCCTGGAAATTGGAGGTAGTTTAAAAATAATATTCCAGACCATAAAATCCCGAGGCATGTCTGCTGAACTGAGCGCTGTTTGCATCTCGCACAGCTCAAGCATGTCAAATTTGTTTCCTTGGAAACAAAGGCCAATTTGCAAGCATTGCTTTCTTCCCTTTTTTCTATTTTATGTAACGAAGACATCCATACCTGCAGCTCTTGCTGATACAAAGGAATTAAAGCAGATTCACCTACCAACAGGGTTCATAAGAGAATTATTAATGTATTTCGCTAATGAATCATTGGTTTGCTGCACTAAGGGAAAACCAGAGTTTGTTATTATTTAAAAATCCTGTTTTCCCTCAATGGATGCACACCCAAGGCATAGCATTTATATTGTTTCCTTGGGGACAGGTAGGAAAAAACAGCAAAACCCAGAGTGATTTCCTTACCCTGGGCTAGGGATGGTGGGTCCAATCTAAGAGGGAAATCCTGTCCTGCTCCTGCCACATCACTCCAAAGGACACACAGCTCAAACACACCTGCCTCCAGCACAGGCTGAAGAGTCAACTCAAGCTTCATAAAAACCAAAAGTGATAACACCTTGTAGATATGTTCTGGCAGCTTTCAGCCCAACTTTTCCCTGAGACACACAGTGGGGAAGAGGGAAGCCAGACCTTCTGTGCAGCCATAACTCTTCTCTCAGACCCACTCCCACCAGATCCTCCCAGGGAAGGCAGTAAATCCTAAAGCAATGACACACAACCTCTCTGAGAGGGCATGACACAGGAGGGAGGGCAAAAGTGTCAGAGCTGAGTTATCCATAGGCTCATTTCCAAAGGGAGTCAGTGCCCCCACCCTCCAGGGCCTCTGTCAGGAGCTCAGCACCTCTCACAAATGGTGAAAAATGGACAATGAGAACAGCAAATAAAATAATGGCTCCTCAAACACGTCCTCCCCCAGGCCTGCTCAGCACTGAGGGCATTCCCAGCACCTGGGCTGAGGCTGGGTTGCAATCTCTACCTGGGAAGGTGACCTGCACATCCAAGGAAACAGAGCTCCAAACTTCTCCTGGTCCTGTCAGGATCACTGGGTAGAAAAAGCCACGGGAGCTGCACAAACAGGACGTGACAGAAGCAGGAAAACCTTCCTTCCTCCATGTAAGGGACAAAGCCTCACCATTCCCTGTCCCTGGAGAACCCCAGGGTTGTCACTGGAGCCAATGGCCAGCACTAAATCTGATATAAACTGTGGATATTCACACCTCAGGCCTTGGACTCCAACATTTCAGGTATTCCAAAGGTTCCAAGCTTGGCAAGGCCACTTTCCTGACACAGCAGCCTTGCTCTCCCCTTCAACATGCCCACAGTAGGGCAATCTATAAACAAAAAAGCACCATAAAAAACCCCAAACCCTGCAAATGTGCAGCAGAACTCCCACAGGGTCTCACCCTCGAGCCTGAAAAATTAAATTTTTTTTCAGTACATTAACTTGAAGAGCATTCAGCACCACCAGCTCAAGGTTCCAATCTTGCTGCTGTCAAGGAATCCTGGAAACAAATCCCCCAGACTTCCAACAATGTGCACCCTTTCCCAAGTACTGTAATTACTACATTTTATTCCAATCAATGCCACAGTCTGAAGGAGTTTTGGAGACTGTTGAATGAGTTCTGGGGGAAGACCAAGAAAAGCCATCTAGTTCTTCCTGATCAAAAGCAGAGCAAATACTAACAAAAATCTAAATATCACCACGTAAAAAAGAACCTGATAGGTACATGGTGATTTACATATACAGTAAATATATGATATACAGTAGAGATACTGTAGAGATACTGTAACAATAAATAGGATTTTATAAAGCAATTTATAATAAAAGATGGGAATAGCAGGCAATTTTAATGTATCTGCTTTTGCAGATGGGAAAATTAGGGTTTGTAGAATTAACTGCCAAAAATTTCCGCAGTGGTTCTTCACCAATGTATGGAGCAGAGGAACAATGAACAGGAGAACTCGGTGTGAAGTCATGCTCAGCTGCTGATTTACTGAGTCACCTCAACTGGCCAAGCTGGGCCAGCAAGGAATGTGTTTGGACAGCCCATATGAGATGAGTCAAATTTAACTTCCAGTGAAGTCTGAGCACCTCAAGCTCCCTTGAATAAAATCCTCCATCATTTAAAAACAACCAGAAACCCCCAAACCACATAATGTACGTAATAAACACATCAGAATTTTCTCCCTCTGTCTGATACTCCCTTAACCAACATGTTTTTGGAGGGGAGGGGAAATATTTATGCAGAACAGTGACCTCGCAATCACTAAGGAGCTCTTTATGCCCTTTGCCAAGTTTGAAAGTGGGTGGATGCCATGTGGGTGAATCTGTGACACCAGGACACAGGCCAGACTCATAAAAGGAGTCAGACACGTTGGAATCAACCAAACAGGAGCAATAAATTCTGAGAAGTTCCTTAGAAATGTTGTGTCAGATTACTGGGCTGCAAGTCAAAGCCCCTGGGGCAAGCAGATGAGCTCTGTTATGGGGTTTTAATGCAGATGCAAGAAACACCTGGCCAAGGCTTGGGTGAAAAGATGGGATCAGACAAAATGTGGAAATAGAGGGAGATGACACCATTTCCTATCAAACTTAACTATTGCAGGTCTGGGAGGGACAATGAGCTGACAGATGCTGGGAGCCCCAGGTGTATCTGGAGACATCTGAACTCAGCTTTAAATTTGGGGTGACATTCATGGGATTTATTTTAATATCCAAAGCATTAAACCATCCTGTTTGCTTCGGCTCCCAGAGCCACAACAGCACAGCCTTGCTGTATTCTGGAGGACAGAGGCAAGGGCAGTCTGTGGAGCTCAAGGCTAAGACTGACGAGCTCATTGTGGTGCTTTCCCACAGGAAAGCTCTGCAGAACAAAAAAGCAAATTTTAAATTAAGAGGTCACACACACTGATTTTGGGTGGCCAGTTCAGATAAAGTTTTTCAAATCTATTTTTAGAATAGATAAAATAGATAACAGAATATCCTGAGCTGGAAGGGACCCACCAAGATCATCAATCCAGCCCCTGTCCCTGCACAGACCCCCAACAATCCCACCCTGGGCACCCCTGGCAGGGCTGTCCAAAGGCTCCTGGAGCTCTGGCAGCCTCGGGGCCGTGCCCATTCCCTGGGGAGCCTGGGCAGTGCCCAGCACCCTCTGGGGGAAGAACCTTGCCCTGCTCTGCAGCCTGAGCCTGCCCTGGCCCAGCTCCACACCATTCTTCTAGAAGAACATCTCCTCCCCATGTGCAGATATTACAGCAGGAGGCAAGTGGTCAGTACACTTAAAAATTAGGCAGTGGTTTCACAACAAAAGTTAAACTGCTATTTCAAAAATAACTTCCCTCCAACTCTCCCCCCTTGCCACCCCCCTGTATAAAACCCATTCATTTGCCTCACAAGGAGGCACAGAGCTTCATTTTGTTAACATTTGAAACTGAAGGACTCAAAATGCAGTGAAACACTAGGAAGGAAAAAACTGAACAAACCACAAAATGCTGCAATAACCAGCAGCTCTCAGAGCTCTGAACCAGAGGTTGGGAAAGATGAACTTTGCAGAAGGTCTGCCCAGCAGCCCCTTCCCTCCTGTGCCCACTCCTGGCCACAGGAAGCAGAATCTGTTTGGGAAGGAAAGCAAGGAAAGGTAGGATTGCACCAGGGAGAAGTTCTGCACACTGAGAAAAGACCATTTGCACTATTTTTGTTATACAGAAAACAGGAAAGGGCTGTACAGGCCCAGACTCTCCCTCTCAGTGCTGATCTGCTGAATTCAAATGTGCATCAAAAGTATGATGGACCTTTGGAAGTTTCTTCTCCATTCTCATAAAGCTTCAGCCCAGAGGAAAAACAAGCAGAAGTCACTGGTTCTGGTTCAGTGATTAAAATAAAATAAAATAAAACAAAATAAAATAAAATAAAATTTTAATTTAAAAATAAATAAATAAAAAATTATAGTAACAAATAAATAAAAATTTTAAAATAGATTTAATAAATAAATAAAATATATTTAAAAACAGAATAAAATAAAATAAAAATAAATTTCAAAAATAAATAAATAAAATATATTAGCAAATAAATAAAATAAAATAAAAATTTAAATTTAATAAATAAATAAAATATATTTTTAAACAGAATGAAATAAAATAAAATAAAAATAAACTTTAAAAATAAATAAATAAAATATAGTAACAAATAAATAAAATAAAATTTTAAAAATTAAATTTAAAAATAAATAAAATATATTTAAAAACAAAACAAAATAAAAATAAAATATAAATAAAATAAAATAAAATAAAATAAAATAAAATCAGACAGGCAATAAGGAAAAAAAAATAAATCCTGAGTATTTCTCATCTGCAACAGGAAGCCAAATGCCAGCCTTGATCACTGCTGAGCTCCAGTTAAACAAACTCAAGGACTGCTGGAGTCAGCCTCCCCTCCTCCAGCAGTTTTGTAAGACATTAACTTGGTAGCTGCAAGCTCTGGAGTTTCACAGGAAACTTTCCAGCAGCTGGATCATGACCTCAGAGCCAGGCCCGGAGCAGTGCACCAGGGCACTTTGATACTGACTCTGCTGCACTTGGGGAACGGAGCTGCAGCAGTGTTTGCATCCAAGGGCCAAGAACAACCAGCCAGGGGGGCAGATTAGGGCCTCCAAAAACGATCTCCAGGATTCCCCGGTGTGAGCAGCCGAGGACACACAGCCAGGCCCCGGGGGCAGAGCAGGGATCTTCACCCAGCACACTCCCTGCACCCACAGCCTGCAGCATGATCCTTCCCCAGAGCCAGGGTGGACCCCAGAGCTGCTGCATCCCCTGGCAAACATCCTCCAGCTTTTCCTGCCTCCCTGGGGTGTTCAGCCCCCAGGACAGGCCCCACGGGAGCTGTGGCTCTGCACTGGGAGAGCACTGGGAGCCACGGGGCTTGCTCCTGAACAATCCCGCTCAATGAGAAAGCTTCCAAATAAAACTGCCCTCCTCTAGGCTCAGTGATACAGTGTTTCAAAGTAAAAACCAGTGAGGAAGTCAAATCCTTCAGGATCTCTCCCCTGGATGTGCACCCTGCCCTGTTCTCCCACCCACAGGACACTGGCAGCCCCAAGGGGACAGGGACGGACCTTCCCAGGCTGTCCCCTCCTTCCAGATCAGGTCTGTCAGCAGGCACCTGACACAAACACAAATGCTTCTAAGCCATGAGCACAACATTCCCATCCCAGCAGCAGAATTATCCCATGGCATTTTCCCCTCCTTTAAGGAAAGGCCCACTCAGATCATGGTAACACCATCAGCCAGGTGGATAAAAAGGGAATATCCCTCAGGTACTGCCACCACCACTGCAGTATCTCTGATATTCCCCTTTCCTGCTGTGTAGAAAACCTGCAAGGCTGGATATTTACAGGTCAGAATGCTGTGACCAGCCTGGAGCACCAATATTTTTTTTTTCCTAAGTCCTTTTTAGAAGGAATAGAGTTAAGGATCAACACTAAAGCAGCCCAAAGTGCCTCCTTTCAAACTCTTCCTTTGCACACTGAAACAAGCATTGCAGAAAATCCTGTCATATCCCTCTGAGAATCTAAACATGCCCCATTCCCAAGGGGGATGAATGGATACCATAAATCAAAGTTTGGCTTCAAAAACTCAAGACGAGGCTGCAGCCACTGCAATGCACAAGAAAAAGAACCCACAAGTACACACAAACCTTCCTGCAACAGCATCATCTGTACACAGCAGCCTAAATAACTGCCAGGGGCTTATTCAGCAGGACTAACCCTGCAGGGAAGGAAGGAACCAAGTCCAGTGATTCAAGGGATTCGTATCCATTTGTTTTCCCCAGGTTCTCACACCTCATTTCCATCCTTGCACTCAGCAGTTGACTTCACCTTCAGTCAGTGCTTGGGAAGAAGGAAGGTTGTTGCCATCATTTTGTTTTAAAGAGCTGCTTCCCCATGGATCCAGCTGTGCTGATGTGCAAAGCTGCATTGCAACAGGGTCCTTCCACAATTAAGGTCCTCAGCCTGTATCTCATCAAAAAACTCATCAAATATTTTGTCAGGTATTTTCCTAGGGGTGAAAGCCAAATTTTGGGGGAAGAACCAAACTCCACCAAGCTCAACCTTTCCAGACTTACCATGACACAAAGTCTACACAAGCACAACTTATTTCTTTCTTGCCAGATAAATGAGAATTAAATGGAGGCTCTGTCTTCACTGCAAAAGCCACATCTGTGCTGAAAGGGCTACCTGAAGATGGCTTACATGAAGGTTAAAATGATATTGCCTCGATTTGCTTGGAAGGATCAAATTGGAAATTAACTTCAATTGGCCCTCAAGGTTAAAATGTCCTGTGTTTTGTCTGCACTGGGCTGCAACAGCCGCCTGTCCTGATGAAAACACCACACTTTTGGCACTGGGGACAGTGCAAGGCTGTGACAAAACCATAAAACAAGTGTGGGACACCAACTTACACAGGTTTCTCATCCAGGCAAGCTGTGCTCGACTTCCTCTCCCTTCAGCCACCCTCAGGGTTTGTGGGAGACCTTCAAACCCAGGTTCTCAGCCTGGTGGAGCCCTGTCCTCTCCAGCCTCCCTGAGATGCTGCCCACGGAGAAAGGAAGGGTCAGTCCTTCCCACTCACCACCCCACCCACATTCAGGGCTCAGGGAACTTTCTGGATCACTTTTTAGTCCTTAACCTGAAGGACAATCAAAGGGAATCTTCTGCAGCTGCTGCAGACACAACCAGCAGTATTTTCCTCCCAGCCCTTTGCCATCCCCACATTTCCCACCCTCCTACCTCCATCCCCAAGTGCCTCCCCTGAACATTTTTTGGGAAAAGGTTTTCCTGTTTGTAGTTGTTCACATGCACAGATGCCAAGTCCCTCAGGGTTCAAAGTTTCCTCTTGTGTTTCAAAACTCTTTCCCCATATTTTTAATCCTGTATTTTCTTGCACTTCTGCTTCTAATTTATTCTTTCCATCCCACTTCTTTCCCTCTAATTCTTTCATACTCTCCTGTTCAGTTTTAAGAATAAGGACCCTGCTACTGCTTACCTCGAGGTACAAGCAGCAAAAAGGCTTAAGTGCCTTAATTTCAGACTTAAGATTTTTCTACAAGCTTGGCCTAACTTGTCCTGCACAGCTAATGATGCTTCTCTATTAAGCACATATTGGATCCTGTCAGGAAATTCAGTTTTGAAACAGTTGCCTCTATCCCACATGGAGAAATGAACTGTTAAGCAACTATTAGTGCAGCAAAACCAGGAACTCAAAGACAAAGATCCCTTTGCAACAAATATAATAAAATAATATAAATATAATAAAAATAAAGCTGGTAGGTAAAACAGGGTGGCACTGACACCTCCCCTTGCTCACCACAGCCCAATGAGTGCCCCAGCTGCCCCCTTTTAAAAAACCCAGGCTTTAAAACCCAGGCTTTACTGCTTAAACAAACCTCCCAAAGCTCACAGAATCATTAAGGTCAGAAAATTCCTCTAAGATCATCAAGTCCCAACATTCCCCCAGCCCTGTCAAGGCCACCACTAACCCATGTCCCCAAGTCTTTGGGAACACATGTTTTTGAACAGGGCAGCCTGTTCCAATGCTTGGCAACCCTGAAGAAGCGTTTCCATGAGGAAATTCCTGCTGATGCCCAGCCTGAGGCCGTTCCATCTCCTCCTGTCCCTGTTCCCTGGGAGCAGAGCACGACCCCCCCGGCTGTC
>JBBMKD010000049.1:8370559-8389141 GCA_037834095.1 Argya squamiceps
CACAGCCACACTGATCCCCCATGGTCAGGGTGATCCCATGGCCATGCTGATCCCATGGTCACAGTGATCCCTTGGCCACACAGATCCCACAGCCAGGCTCATCCCATGGCCACGCTGATGCCACAGCCACATTGGTCCCAGGGCCACACTGGTCCCATGGCCACGCTGGTCCCATGGCCACACTCATCCCACAGCCATGCTGATCCCATGGTCAGGGTGATCCCATGGCCATGCTGATCCCATGGCCACAGTGGTCCCGTGGCCACACTGATCCCACAGCCATGCTGATCCCATGGTCACACTCATCCCAAGGCCACGCTGATCCCACAGCTATGCTCATCCCATGGTCAGGGTGATCCCATGGCCACGCTCAGCCCATGGCCACGCTCATCCCACGGCCGTGCTGATCCCACAGCCACACTGATCCCCCATGGTCAGGGTGATCCCATGGCCACGCTGATCCCATGGCCACACTCATCCCATGGCCATGCTCATCCCATGGCCACGCTGATCCCACAGCCATGCTGATCCCATGGCCACACTGATCCCATGGCCACACTGATCCCATGGCCACACTGATCCCACGGCCATGCTGATCCCATGGTCAGGGTGATCTTATAGCCACGCTGCTCCCATGGCCACACTGATCCCATGGCCACACTGATCCCACAGCCAGGCTCATCCCATGGCCACGCTGATCCCATGGCCACACTGATCCTGTGGCTGCAGCCCAGAGGGGCAGGTGGTGGAGGAGGAATGGATGAGAGGATCCAGAGGAAGAGGAGGATCCAGCCCGGCTCTTCCTGCAGCATTCCCCACACTCCCACACTGGCTGCCGGGGCCGGGTGGGCCTCTCTGGCCAGCCCAGGCCACCAGGAAGGGGGTCCCTGATGTCCCCAGCACTCCCAGCTGTGTCACTGTGAATCCCCAGTCCCCTCTAGATGTGTAGGGAGTTTACAGTCCCCGTTCCCGGCTTGCCGAGGCTGCTGCTCCATCCCCAGCGCCTGGGCCCCTTCTCTGCTTGGAAAGCTCGGGCAGAGCACTCTGCCTCGGGCTGGGACCTCTGTAGCGTTACAGACCCCACAAATTCGCTATTTTTTAACTCTTCCCCGACGCCTCAGGGCGTGTGGGAAGGCAACGGTGCCACTCGTGGGTTCCAGACGGGGCTGTCACGGGTCTTGTCCAATAAATTAACACTTATTTTCTTGGCTGCTCGTCCGTGCTGCCCGCTGGGGGTGGATTTGGGATGGCACGGGTGAGTATCCGTGGAGCAGGGAGAGGTTTTGGGATCACCTCATTCCCAGCCAGGCTGGGAAATGCTCGGCTCGATGCTCGAAAGCAGGGACTGGAGCCAGGGATGACACTGCTGGGATTCCTGCAGCCCAAACTGAGCTAAACAACCTCTCTCCAGCTGGAATTTCCTAGAAAATAACAATAATCGCTGGAAAAGCCCAGGTGTCCTGGCCGAGACTCCAAAACCTCGCTCCTTCCACCGAGGAAAAACCGGGAGACGGAGACATCCCATCCCCAAGGGAAAGAGCAGCTCCCCGGGGAGGGTCTGTGCTGCCCGCGCCCCCCTCCAGGGCTTTTCCAGCTGCCTCCCAGGATCCCGGACTGGTTCCTGCAAGGATTCGCTTCCATGAAAAATCTGAACCCCCTCCGAGCGCCGGCGGCGCCTCTCTGCCCTGGGGAGCTGGGGATTAGGTCAGGAAATGAGGCACAAGCAGAGGTAAGAGGTTTCCTGAAGGCCCGGCCAAGGCTGCGGTTATTAACCCAGGCTTCCCGAGCCTGGAAAAACCTTCCCCGCTCAGAACCCTCGCAGAGTTTTTTGCCCATTCTTGGCAGTTTTCAAAGCAGAAGCACCCGGGAGCGAGTCCCCCTTGGAATTTCCGCGCGCTCCGGGGTGTTTGGCTTGGATGGGCCGGGAGGGTGTTCCCGGCCCCGGAGGGTCATAAAGATCATTTAATTATTGACAGGCAGCCCCTGCCCCTGCGTGGAGGTGAATAGGGCCGGGATGAGGATAACGCTGCAGCTGGGGGCCAGCAGCTGAGGTGGTTTGGGGGTATTTTGGATGGGTTTATCCATCCTTCAGCCTGGAAACTGAGGTGTTTTAGCGATCCTTTGGGTGGTTTTATCCATCCCTCAGCCTGGAAAACCAGAGGAGAGGAGGTGGGAGCACCTTCCAGCCCCATCGGAGTCTCATCTTGCCCTGAAAATCCATTTTTCTCTGCGTTTTGCAGCTCTCAGACCCTGTCCTGGTGCTCAGCCCTCGGCACAACCCAGCGTGGGCTGCTCGGAATCCAATCCCCCGGGAGAAAATCTCCTCTGCTCATCCCCATCCCCGTCTCCAGAGACCTCCTCCCTCCATCCCTTTGCTCCCTTCCTGGGTTTTCACCCCAAACCTGCAGGATTCACCCCCCAGCTCTGGCTCTGTGTCCGTGCCGAGCTCGGGGGGGTTTGGGATCATCCCGACCCCGCCAGGATCAGGGAAAGGGGCCCCGGGCCGGCAGTGGGGGCTGCAGAGCCCCCGGCACCCCCGGCCCGGGTGGGAAAAACAAGATTTGGGGGATTTGGGGGATTTGGGTCCTTTTCCTGCCCCGTCCCGGATGAATCCCCCGCGGGGCTGCAGCATCCTCGCTGCTGGGGGGGTGATCGGAATCCACCCCTGCATCAGTTGGGGCGCCGTGATCCCGGGATCCCAGATTTTGGGGGTGCAGCGATGTTTTTCCAAGAGCTGACAGAAAATGCCCTGAATCTGCTCCTTCCATCCCTCCCTCCCTGCAGCCCCACAAACCCCGGCCCGCTCCGCGCGGGATCCTCCCCCCTCCTCGCTTTTCCATGGATTTAAAACTCATCTCACCGGGAAAAAACCCCCCAAAACAACAACACACCTCCTCCCCGGCCCCCCCTGGCAGCGGTGCGTTCTCACGGGTGATTGTGGTTCTTTGTGGGTTTTCCCGGTTTTCCCCCTCCCAGGCAGCGCGGGAGGAGGAAGGGGCCGGCTCAGGTGTGGCTTTAGGACCCAGCGGATCCCCCGTGCTGGAGGTAGGAGGTTTTTTGGGTTTTTCTGGGTTTTTTTCACTCTCATTTCAAGAGTTTTTGGGGAAGCAGAGAGAGGAGACCGAGGCGGTGGGCGAGGGCAGAGCCGGCACTCACTGGTAAGGACCAGGCGAGGGAAACCCCCCCAGTTCCCAGGAATTCCGGGGAGCCCCCCTAGCAGCAAACGGGGCTGAGCCCCATTTTGGAAGCTTTGTGAAATCACCTTAAAAACTTCAACTGTTGAGAGCTTGGAAAAGTTGTTTTCCACTTTTTAACCTCACAAAGCCAAACCCCCTCGATTTTTGGGGTGCTGAAGGAACGGCAGCCGAGGGGGGAGGGGGCCCTTCTTTGAGGCCTGATAGTTGTTGGAGATTTTTAACCACTTCCAAAAAGTCTAAAAATACCCCAAAGCCTGGAGGAAGCCGCGGGGTTTTTGTTGTTTTTTTTTTTCTTTTTCATCCTGGAAAGAGCTTGTTGAAAAGGAATCTTTTATTCCGATTTATTTTGGGGGACGGGCCCCTGAGGAAAAGGAGATGTGTGAAAATGGGGATGGGGGCACCGAGTTCTTTACCTCTGGTCGGGGGCCCAAAAAATTGGAATCCTTCAATATTCCTTTTGTTCTCTCACTCTCTGGCAAAGGGAGAGCTTTTTTTTTTTAAAAAAAAAAAAAGGGAAGAAAAAAGGAAAGAAAGGAAAATGGGGGGAAAAAAAGCTGGGGGAGGGGGGAAAGGCTGGGGGAAGGTGGGGTTTAGCAGAATGAAAGGGACTGTGGTGTTCTTTCTCCGGGGTTGATTGTTCCCAGATGTGCAGTTGCAAAAACATCTGGCGCGGTCGGAGCCGCCGGACCCCTGCACGGAGGGAGCGGAGCCTGGGGAAGGCAAGGGGGAACTACGGGGCCCTCCCGGCGGGGAGCGGCCGGAGCGGGGGAGGACGGGGGGGACGAGGGTGGGGGCGGCTTCATCCCCTCCTCGAGGGCTTGGGTGAAGGGGAGATATCGTGGGGACATCGTGGGGACATCGTGGGGACATCAGTGTCGCTCCGGGGTCTCTGTCGGGAGCAGCCGCTGGCGTCGCCGTCGGGGCAGACGTGACCCGACTGTCCCCGTCCCGCGGCCAAACCCGGCGAGCTCCAGCCAAGACTTAGGGGAAATTCAGGGAATTGGAGCTCGGGAAAAGCTGTGCAGGCTGGAAACGGGGCTGGCAGGGAGGGCACTGTGTGAGGAGCCGTGTCCTTGGGAAGGTGGGAGGACAGCGGGCAATGGCTTGGAGGTGGCGTCCATCTGTCCATCCATCCATGTATCCCTCCATCCATCCCTCCATCCATCCCTCCATCCATCCCCCATCCATCCATCCATCCATCCATCCATCCATCCATCCATCCATCCATCCATCCATCCCTCCATCCATCCCTCCATCCATCCATCCCTCCATCCATCCCTCCATCCATCCATCCCTCCATCCATCCATCCCTCCCTCCATCCATCCCAGACCTCTCCCTGCAGCCCTGTCTCCTGCATTCCTGCTCTCTCCCAGCTGTTTAACTCCACCTCTCTTTCCTGCAGGTCTTTAAAGCAGGATTTTTCTTCCATCTTCCCCTTCCCACAACCATATTTTTCCCAGCATGACATAGCCCTCCCACCTCTCACCCTCAGAACCCTGGATGTCCTCTGTGCTGGTCAATACATTAAACCCCATCCACCATGGGAATCATTCTATAATTCCACATCTGGGTTAAAAATCACAGCTCCTTCCCCTGTGTCTGTAAGTTCACTCACTAACCCTCAGGGAACAGGGGAGTGAGGAGTCCCCTTTTGTCAGCTGGTGCTTTCAGGCTTCCTCAGGTCCTCTCTCCATCAGGGCTCCATCAGCTCCAAGGAGCACAGGATGCCCCAAGACCCTTCCCTGCTTCACTCAGGAGTGTTTGGGCAGGGGGACAGCACTGCCAAAGGACACAAAACAAGCAAATACTGAGCTCAGGGTGCTAAGGAAGCCAAAATTCAGCCATAAATTGGATTTCAAAATGGCCAGGAATGCAGGAGAGCAGGAGATAAAATTCCTCTGAAGGTGGAGAAATGCTGTGTGTGACAGCAAACCTTTCCACACAGCATCACCACAGAGAGGATTCACCACAGCAAATAATTACAAGGTTCCTGCCATAATATCTGCTCTTAAAGACATTGAGTTGAGTCCAGGTTGGCTGAAGCAGTTAAAAGGGGAGAGAAGCAAAGCCAGCAGGCTTTGAAGTGGTCACCATTTGATTATCAAAGGCTGGGACCTGCATGCTGTGTACATCCAGCAGAGTTACTCTCTCCTCCCTGGGATTGCCAAGGTTGCATGAGGATTTTTTAGATACCCCTGTAGGATTCTGTTCCATCTTGTTCTTTCTGGTCTCAATACAGTTCTGGGCTGATATGATACCAAAAAGGTGAGCAAGTCCCAAATTCAGGTTTCAGTTCCTCCACTGAACAAAGCTGTGCTGGTGGAGAGACAGAACTGGCCACACAGGCAGAATTTTTCACACAAATCTAAAGGCAATAATGTGCAAATTCAAGCAATAAAATCCTCCTGTGAAGTCCAAGTCACCCATCTCAAAGAAAGCATCCAGGAGTCCCTGCCCTGCATGCCCTGCACATCCCACACTGCAGCAGGCACTGACACAGCTCCATGGGATAAAGAATCTCCCTCAGCTCAGCCACACCACAGGATCTGCAAGGAGAAAGAGGTGCCCAGTCCCTGGGAACACCCAGCAGGGACCTGCAGAACTCCTCTGGGAGAGCCCAAGAACAAACACACAAGCTGAAATCAGATTTGGTTGTAGCTACTTTTTTCCTTGCAGACTTATCAGTTGCAGGGCTTGCTGGAAAGGAGCTGGATGTCTCTCTGGAAGAGAGGAGCCCTGCACAGGAGGGAAGCAGGGTGGGATGAGGGTTCCCAAAATCCTCAGAATTCCCAAAAGCTGCTCTGATCCAGAGGTATTAAGTGCCCAGGCCACCAAAGGCTTGGTAAGGATGAAACATGGTGCTCTGGGCTGGGGACTCTCCTCAGCCACTGAAAATAGCTCATTTCCCCCATTTTACTCTAAAACAAGAAGAGGGGGAGGGCTTTATCCTCTGGCTTTGAGCAAAAACCTATGACACTGAGGAAAGTGTGACCTTTGTCCCTTTGCTGAGCCTTTCCCCCATTCTGGGACTGGAAACAGGAGGAAAAGGTTTAAAGCCAGACCAAAACACTTCAGAGATGAACCTGATTACTTTTCCCAGTGAGGGTGAAATAAAGAATGAGATGATGGACCCAGGCTCCCTAAAGTCACCCTCTGGAAAAGGGAAGGACAGCAATGACCTGCCCTGGGGGCAGCCAGGGCCCAGCACCCCATTCCAGACCAAGAACCAGTCCTGGTGTCACAGACCCTGGTAAAGCAGCCCCCACCTACACACCTCAGCCTGAAGATGCATTTTTGTTATACCCTGACCACAGATTTTTAAGGTTTCCTTTAACTTTCTCCCTTTCAACATTGCTTCTCCAAAAAACTATTTCCCAGTTCTTCCACCAAACGTGCTTTTAAATCGAATTTGATCATTTTTCTCTGAACTAAAACCCCTTGTCATGGTGACAGATACGTTGCTGGCACCAGTTAAAAATGTGAAAGAGAAAACACTCATCCACCACGGAGAAAAAAGCAGCACCACCAAATCCTGACACAACCATGGTCCTCCACGACACGAGTCTTTGTTCTCACAATCATCTCCAAAACAATATTCTGACAACAACATCCTTCCCTATATAGATTCATATTGCTATATCTCTATCATTTCCCTCAGGCCCATCAAAACCAAGTTATAATTAACCCATCATCAACAGAAATCACAATGATTTTGAAACAGCAAGAAACAATCTATCTGCATTTGGTAGCTAATTATTCCCCCTACGCACACAGCCACCAATGTTCCCTAAAACCATCCACAGAACAGACAGTCTGTGCTAGCCAGAGCTTCAGGGGAAAAGGAGGGACTAAACAAAAAAAATCTCAACATTGGGGTGGCAAAATTTTCTTCAAATCCGCAGCATCTCAAGGTCTGTAACAGAATTGCCCTTCTGAACTCATCCAGCAGTGTTAGAATCCACCTGGGTATCACATGGAAGCTGACAGTAACTCAGGACCAACCCACATTTGCTAAATTATTGAATTATTATTACCTTCTTCACCCCACTCCAAGGAAACACGAAGCCATTTTCTGATAAAAGGCATTGGACACGAATTTCACACCAGGAGCTCTCCCAGAGCCAGGCAAGCCCAGGATTTGCAGGATTATTCCCTCCTCAAGGAGGAAGGGTGTGCCCTCCTTGCAGCCAGGCTCAGTCCTGGGGGAGGCAGGGGTGACCTGCAGCCCCTCCTGCTCCCCTCCATCCCACCAGGTACAGAACACAGCAATGCCCCTCCCCACCCTGCCCCCACGCCAGGCAAGTTTTGCTGACAGATCACCTCCATCTCCTCACCATCCCCAAGGATTTGTAAGAGGTGTAAAGACACAAGCCGTGCTCAGGGAGCACTGTCTCTCCCAGCCTGAGCTTCCCGACAAAAATCAAGGCACCCAGACATTTCTGGGAGCCCCAGGTTGGCCCTGCATGGCTCATGCTGCGTTCAGAGGGAGCTGACACAAAGCACTAGGGATGGTAAATCACATCCTCCTTCACCCACGCCTCTGGAGGAGAGTACAGAAAACACTCTTTGCTCATCAGGAACCATCCGAGGCTTCCCTTCCTCCGGGATGCCCCCACAAGGCAGGGATTGGGGAGGAAGGGGCTCAGTTTCACCTGGAAACACAATCCCTGTGCCTGCAACACTTACCTGGCTGCCAAGGCATCCCTGCTCAACACGCCGAGAGTCACCAGCCTTCAAAGCAAAGCCAAAATAGCTCAAGGATTGTTCTCCTTCCCCCATCTGACACGGGACTGCAGCTCCTCGGGCATGGGGAGGAGAGGGAGCAAAATAATAGTAATAATCAGAAGCAAAAGACTATTTTTCTGTAGGCAAAGCCAATCCTGTCACATATTTCCTTCCCAACAGAAGCATGAGAGATCGAGTCCCACTGGGTTCTGCTCACAACTGAACAGGATGAGGTGTTTTCAGCTCTCTTCTGCCAACACAGCTCAACGAGCAGCAAGGCCTCACCTCCTTCTAATCATCTAACTCAACACCAAGCCACCCTGGTGCTCTACCCCAGCTCTAGAAAGTCAGCCCGAGCCTCAAGATGGCCTTGCACAGAAATAGGATTACTTTGGCCTGGAGGAAAAAACAGAAACCACAACATGAAGGTCACCCATAAAATCATTACACAGCTCCCTCTTCCCCGGCTCTTAAGAGAAAAAACCTTTCTCAAACCCTCAACCTGAAAGGAGAAACACAAAAAGATATGTACATTAATGCCATCTATACCTCCGTCAATTTTTTTCCTCGTGTCTTTAGAGCAGTTGTTTACTGCAGCCAACTGCAGAGAAATTACAGTAGCTTAACTCTCCAACTCCCTCTAAAGGATTAATCTTCCAGTGAGCATGCTCACGCGGGAGCTTTTTCAGCACTTGCATCCATTTCATGAGTGAGGGCTGCTGCACACACATGAGGAAATGCCATTTCAGGGCTCCAGGCAGAGCCAGCAGCCCCCAAACCAAGGGGTAAAGCCCTTCCCAGGGCTCCACAAAGGATCTCTGGCCAAGCCTCCAGCCCCAGGGAGGTTGGAGGATTTCAGGTCCATGGCCCCTTTCAGGAAGGAGGGGGGTGGAGGTTTCCCTGCGACACTCCTCTGAAATGTCTGACCTTGGCTTTTCTCTACAGCCTGGTGGACAGTTCATCCACTGAAGCTGCAGTCAAAAATACCTTCTTCTGGCTGCCACATTTTGCCTTTTGCTGCATCACTTGTTGGCTCCTCTTTGCTTTTCAGAAAAAAAAAAATCAGGAAGATGATTTGGGGTGCGGGGAGGGGGGAGGGGAGGGGAAACATTCAAATGAAAAGGAGCAGCTTTAAAAATCTAGTTCTCAACTCTGCATCACAGTTGGTAACAGATCCTGAGACACATTTAACTCCACAGATTAAGGACCCATGCAAATGAGGATTTGCTGGTAGACAACAAATCCAGTATCTAAACAAGGCTGTTCAAGTAATCTTGTCCATTCACTCCTAGACCATTGTCGATTAAACTGCTCTGTTTGAGATATTTCTCCCTCACTTCAAATGATGTACCTCAATTCAAAGCCTTCCTGGTGAAAACAAAGCTCCAAAACTAAGGACAAATCCACTGCAGAAATAGTTTCTTCCATTTTCATCTTCTCATATTCCAGGGTTCTGCCCTTCCCCTTCCCATTTATCTATTTTATGTCCTGTTGCTTAATTGCTCTTTGTAGCTGAAAGAGATCCAAGCCTCCCCCTCCCCCCAAAGGCTCCTATTTCAAGTTTGAAACCCAGCTTGAGTCTAGGACACGCAGAGACCAGACTGCAACCCCCGAGCCCAGGGAAAATCACAACCTCTGAGCCCAGGGAGAGAAAAAACCCAGAGTGGGCTGCAGCCCAAGGCCTGAGATCACTTCCCAGACTTCAGGCTTCACCCCGGCCATTATAACCACCTAAACATGCATTTATTTTTCAAAAACTCTTGAGTGTCTTTGATGCCATGAAGCCCCTTTAGTGTTTTCAGCCCTACCAGTGAAGCCACAGAAAGGCAGGATGTCAGGAGAGTGTTAAAGAAGGGTTATGGCTGTGTGTGACAATGAACACTCACCACAGCAAGAGTCCCTGCAAGAAATGATAAAACCTATGGTGACACTGGATATTTTACTCTGTTGCCACCTAAATAGAATCACCCCCAGAAAGGGAATCTCTGTTACCATGCATTAAAATAGAGGCTTTGTTTTATTTATAAAGCATCCAAACTGGTTGGTTTGGATGTGTCAGAGCACAGGCTGTTCAGCCACCACCCCTCCCTGCTCCATCCTTGGGGGACTTTATGACTGATGGCTGCACTTCAACCTCCCACGGATCTCAGGTGCTGCTCAGCCTGCCCCAGCTCCTCCAGGGAAGGTCTGGAGCCAGGTGGGATCCGACCCTGAAAACCCCTGCAAAGAAAACCCCAGAGTTTGGAGAAGGCAGATGTGAAAAAGCCTCGCTGGAGGAAGGTCTTCCTGTGCTTCCTCCTCCACAGCACCACTACACCCACGAGTGAAGGTGGGAGAGCAACTCTGGAGTTATCCTGACCTGTCATTCCTCATTTGGAAAGCAGTCACACCCCCTGAGAGTTTAGATTTTGACGATTGACTACTATTGATTCTTCTGCAAGCAAATAGCCCAAGCTGGCAATCAGTCAATAATAGGCAATTACTCGACAGCCTCTTATCTGCAGATGCCAGCCCAGACATCCCTCGATTTGTGGAGGCAGCAGGTCAATAAATCAAAGCTGTTCTCAAATTTTAAAATATCATCGTTTAAAAACCCACCCAGCCTTCAAACTGGCTGGAAGAGCAGCCAGGTCAGGGGGATTCCTGCAGTACAGTGTGGTGGCTATCACTAATTTACAGCACAGGAGGTAGAGGGTGATGTGCTGAAATCCACCCCTGACACTCCTCACCTCTCAGGAGCAGCATGAGAGGCAGCTGATGAAGATGATGAGAGGGAGAAGGAGGAAGCAAAACCTTTCTCCTTTGAACAATGACTTGTAGGGGAAAACCAGAGCAAGGTAAAACACTCCCCAGTCCCTGGGACCCACCTTGCTGCTCACCAGGAGCCTCAAACCCCAACAAAAACAAGTTTAACACCACCATGACAGCAAATTATTGGCACCTCTCTTATCTCCCTGCTGTGACCTCCGTACCCTGGGTGCACAATGAATCATTTCATCCCAGGAAATGCACTTCCTCACTTTTTCATGGCCTAAACATGATAGAAGCACATGAGCCAAAGGCTCCTCTTGAGCATTTCAGTGACCCAGACACTTTAAACCCAGCGGTGCCAACAGCAAAACAAAGAAAACCAGCTGAAAACTGGCATTTTATGCTCTCAGTGCAGACTGCCTTTACAGGCCCATTTATACGAAAAGAGATAAAAAATGTCTATTTAATTTGCAGCAATCTGAGCACACAGCTGGAATGCCAGCCCAGTGCAATGGTAACATCCATCCATCCATCCATCCATCCATATATCCATCTATCTATCTATCTATCTATCTATCTATCTATCTATCCATCTATCCATCTACCTACCTATCTATCCATCTATCCATCTACCTACCTATCTATCTATCCATCCACCCATCTATCCATCCATCCATCCATCCATCACTGTAAGGGCAATCACAGCCCTCCACCTAGTTCTGGAGACTCTAGAAACTTCCCTGTCTGTCCATGCATTCTTGCACCAGTCAAGGAAACAGCCCAAAAGTACCAAAAGAACAGCAACACCTCAATAATCCTGCTGGTGCTGCTGGAGGAGCTGTGTCCTCCACACCAGGAGCTCACCAGGGCCACAGGAGGATGTGACCAAGGCACCCAAAAGCTGCCCAAGCTCTGTAAATCCAATCCCCTTGCAGCCTGGGAAGTTTTCAGTGCTACAGAAGTGTCCCAGATTCATCAGGTTTGGGGCAGCTCCACCAGCACACCAGAGTGACCCCACCTAGGCTGGCTGCCAGGGGCCCAAAATGTGCAAAGTGCCCTTTTTTTAGAAGGGAGGAAAAGGAATTACTTGGGAATATCCTCCCATTTTTTTCCCCAGGAAGGGAAGTGTTTGTATAATGATGACCAAATCCTGCAGACTGAGTATCTGCAATCATACCAGCTTGAAAAAAACCAAGATTTTGAGCCTAATGTCTAAATAAAAAAGGGCTGACCCACTGGAAACAACATCAACCCCATAGCTGGTACTCCATCTTCATACTCCATTTGCCACAAAAGTCAGGTATTTGAGGATACATTCTGAATATCCTCAGTCTTCAATACCTTTAAGTGGTCTGGGAGGGAAGTTTGGGTGAAAGGCAGCAGATAATGGATTATTTCAACTGTACTTGAAGTTGAAGCAGACTTCTTGAGGAGCCTACTGAGGTTTTGCCTTCCATCTACACACAGTGCACTCAGTCCTTTCAGCAGTGGCTGGGCCAGCAGGAAGCTGTGGGGAGCTGTGCCCAAAATCTCAAAAGGATTTCTTCTCTTCTTACCCACAGAGCACCTACAGGTGGTTTTTACACTGCCAGCCTTGCCTGCAGCACCGTGGCAAAGCATGGGAGAGCACTCAGGAGATAAAAAAAAAAGGTGTTAAATCCATCTTCCTGTATCACTCTCACCATTTATGGAGAGGCTACAAAATGCCAAAGCAGCTGACAGGATCCCACAAACCACACTGCAGAGCACCAGGGGCTCCTGAGCTCTGCAGGAAAGATTTTCACACAAAACCTGCACTTTTCTGATATAAAACGTGGAGCCTTCTCCTTCCCCCTCCAGATGTGCAGATGTCCATGCTGTAAGGACAGTGCAGTGGCAGCACAGCTCTGGGGAGGAGCCTGCAGAGCTGCTGGAGCTGCTGAGCATGGAGAACATTATTTATTTCCCCAGAAAGGAGCTGTCTGCCATGGGCCTGGCTCCCACAGCCCCACTCAAACCGCTGCTGTCCTGCTCCACACCAGGAAAACAACACAGCAACTTTACAAGCCACAGCTGTGGCAGCAACACAAGGCCATTTCTCACCTTTTATGACAAAAGCCATGCCAGTTGCAAGACAATAAGATATCACAACCTGCCATTCAGCCTCCCATCTCAAGGCACAGCCATTCCAGACAAAAGCTGGAGATCACCTGTCGTGCTCTGCTTCCTTCTTTCAAATGCAGCATTGTGTTAGCACCAGGATCCCGCTGCTTTGGGGCTGGAAGTGTTGCTAGAGCAACAAAAATGCTGGAAAGTAGAGCAGGGAACAAAAGGACTCCACAGCCCCACCGAGGATGTGATCAAGGAGACAGCAACAAAGTAAAATGGGACCAGGAGACCTCCCTTGGAGCCATCTCCCATCCTCTGCTGGGCAGAAGGATAATTTAGCAAGGAGATCATCCCAAGGAAGAAATTCCAGCAGCTCAGCCTCGTGTCTGCTTCTTCTCAGGAGCCCCAAGACTGACCAGAGCCCTGCTCCTCTCCATGATCCATCCTTTCATGCACAAGGATGCCATTCACAGCTGACTTTGGTGCACAGAGGTAGGAATCAGGGACATATTTGTCTGTAAAGGCAGAGTAAATCCCTGCTTGCATGTCCAGCAGGTTGCCCTTGCAGCAGCAGACGTGGCCAGAACTCCTCTCACTGCACAAACCCAAATGAGATGACAAAGTTCACTGAGCTGCACAGACAGGGGGATCCCACTGCACCTTGCAGGGCTTAGCAGAGTGGCCCTTGCTGTAAGGAACATGGATGCTTTGGGAGATAATCCTCAAAGCAGACTGATTCAGGGATTCCCTCTGCCCTTCTGGCATGTTCAGCACGGGGACAGTGCACCCAAGGTGTGTGGAGAGTGTCCTGTCACCCCCCAGAGCTGGGGAGGGACAGACAGCAAACACCAGGCTGCTGTGTGATGGCAGAATCACACAGTGCCAAAATGAGGGTTATATTTGCTGCATCAGGCTGCCTGCAGCCCAGTCCTAATCCTGGAGAACTCTGGAAGGGCTCAGAAGATCCTTCACACACACTGGGATTCATCTGCACCACACTGGTCACAAGGATGTGGCCAACTCTGATTTGTAGCTCATGATAAAAAACACAGTTTGAAGGCAACTTTTGTCATGTAACAAAAAGTGTCCCTCTGTGCCTGGTCTTCCTGTCACCTGCACCTGGGGCTTCCAGAAGGCTGTGAGAGGAAAGGGAGCTCCTTGCAGGAGCCACATTTGCTACATGGGATTACAAACCACTCACACAAACAAAGCAGCACCATCAGGAGGAGTCCTGGAGGTGTCTGGCTTGAAGTATAAAGGCAAAAGAAATTATATATTTTTTTCAAAGCTTAAGTAAATCCTTAATCAGTGAAGGTGATGAAGACACAAAAATCCTCAGGGTGGATTATGGAAATGAGCAAAGGCAGGACCAGCTCCAGGGAAGTGAGGCTCAAAGCGTGGCTCAGAGCTGCCCTCACCTCCTTGTGACCACCTGCACAGGTTACAGACCAAGCAGCAAAGAGGATGAACAGTATTTATTCCCCCTTTGGATTAAAATTCAGAGGTGCAGAAGTGACATGAACTGCTGAGGATCCCAGCACCAGAGCCTGCCTGGCCCTGGGAGCAGGCAGCCAAAGCTGCTGAGTGCTCCACACCTGAGGAAAACTGAAGGGTTGGCTGCAACTTGATCCAAGGCCCTGATATCCATGGCTGTGACCTTCCAAACCAGCCCAGTTTCAATGCTCAGATGCCTCCTCGTGCTGCTCACAGCTCTGGAGGATCCCTGTCCCCTCTGTGCCCTGCTCAGCAATGCACCTTCCCCATGGCATGCAGAGCAGAGCACTGGGATGTGCTCCAGCCTCACCTCAACTGGCACCTCCAGTCCAGCTTCCCAATTCCAGAACAGCTTCTTCCCCATCTGACCCATTAAAACAAAAACCACAGAGAAACACAAAAATTCAAACAGACAGAATGACAAATGCTGCACCTGCAAAATGTCAAAAAGGAAGCAAATTAATCCAAGGACCTGAAGACTGGTCCATCCACAATTTTGGCATCTTTTTAGCCACCCCTGATAAAGGCACCTTTACACATGACAGTTCTGTTGGGACAGGTCAAAGTCAGACCAGCAGAAATGTTCTCCTGCCTGAATGTGCTGACACCAACATGGCTGTGCCCCAAGTCTTCCCACAGAGAGCTTCAATCTGGATATCAACATTTTACAAACACAATCTCCATTAACAGTCATTGCTTTCAGCATACAGGAACTGCCATGATCATCCTGTCAATTATTGCTACAAATCCAGTGGGTAAAAACCTGTAACTGAGGGTCACATCTGCCTCATTTTGTCATTTTGTCATGTGACAAAACACGTCACATCTGCCCCTTCCTGCTCTGCTGAGCAGGGCTGGGAGGAGCCCAGCAGCCCATCCAAAATGATCTTTATGCCATGGAAGCAGCTCACTTCACTCAGGAAGGTTAATTCTGCCAGCAAAAACTGCAGCCACGTCCAAGCCATCCAGGACACCCCCAGAGCATTCCCAGGCAGCATTCCTGGATGGAGGCATGGCTCACACCTGCCCACACAGCCAGGGCCTGGCCCTGCAGCCTGTTCCCAGTGTCTGTGCCACTGTCACCACAAACAGCTCTCCCTGCAGTGCTGGGAACAGTATCACTGTAATAATCAGTAATTATTGCTCTGATGCATTGATGTTTGCCAGTCCCAAACCCACCTGGTGTGGCCTCACTGGGTAATTCCAGAGCAGAGCCCTCAGCAGCACAGCCCTGCTCCTCTTCCTCCTGCTTTGGGCCTGCCCTGGACCATGGGCTGTTCCCCCATGGAATTGTGTTCATATAAACAACCCATGCCACAGCTAAATCCCTCAGCACACCCCTGGGGGGCTGCCAGGACAAGGAAGGGGATTTTAATCTGATTTTGGGCTCCATATCCCTGGAGAAGCTGCTGCTGTCACATCAGCAGCTCAGAGGATGCACTAGAAGAGATAGAGATGTTAAGTGCTCCTCCCAGAAGCTGCCCAGCCCAGCAGGCAGGGAGGAGGGACAGATGTGCCCAGTGCCACAGCACAGCTGGGGAGCTCAGGGGAGGGGACACAGCACCCAGACAATGGCAGTGGTGACAGGGGATTAGCTCTGAAACTCAGCTTGGGAAAACTCACTGCTCAGTTCACAAGGAGATTAACAATCATCTTGATCCAAGTATTCCCACAGACAGAAATGGGCCTGATGAGCCACTGGGGTCCTTCCAGCCTGACTGATCTGGTGGTTCTGTGGTTGCCCACTTCCCTGGGAATTCACCTGCAGAGGTGGCCTGTGTCTCTCAGCCCCCAGGCAGCAAGGGAAGAACAATGTGTTGAGACCCCCAGGGAGCAGGGAATGTCTGGCAGAGGCAGGAAACCATCCCTTTCCTCCTGCCTTTCCTCCCTGGGTGATGTGACACACAGGAACATTTCCAGTCAGCACAACCCTCCATTGGCCAAACCTTCCCACAGCTCTGATAATGCAGTGAGAAAACAATCCTGCCTGATTTTCCTTCCGTGCAATTTAACTTCTAGTCCTGAATAGAACACACTCCTGTGCCCAGGGCCAAACAAGGCTGATCTGCTGGAGAGGGAGGTTTAAGCAGGATTTAAGATCTGCCTTGAACTCCTGGTGGCAGCCTATGATGGAGTGGATCCTACCCAGGCTGAGCAACCACATACATTTGTCACGTGTGGAATAAAAGCAAGCCCTGAGGATTCGTGCCAAAACATTCAGGGCTTTTTTCTCATTCAAAGAAAAAAGAAATTAAAAAGTAAAAGAGCTGAACCAACCAAGAGAGCAGAGCTTTTCCCAGGGTTTGTGCAAGGCCAGATGCAGCCTGTGGCTGGGAGGATGCTGCACTGTGACACAGCAGGGCAGGGGATGCTGGTGGGGGGATCCAGCCCTTGTGATCCCCTCCCTGCTTTCCTCCACTCCCCTGCCCTGTGAAACCAGGCCTGAACCTCCAGCTGCAACTGCTGTGCTCTTGCAAGACCACGTAAAAAACCCAAACACAACAGAACAAAAAAGAAAGGTCACTGAGGTGACTCTTTCAATTTTGCTTTAGAAAAGTCCTTGACAGCTTGTCAAAGTGGATTTGTTTATTACCAGTGTATTTTTCCCAGCAAGGAGCACAGAATGTCTGTACAATAGATGCTATAATTGCCCAGGTTTGTTAATAATTGCATCTGCTGGAACAGGATGCATTAGCCTAATTTAAGAACCAAATAAGAACATATGAAAGATCACAGGTCCCATTTTCAAGGTGAATCCAAGGCTGCTATCACAAGCCCAAAGAAGAGGAGCTGGACATTCAGAGTCTCCCTGGCTTTGATCACAAATAGTTCACATACTTTACAAAGTGCTGCTAGAAGTTTTGTGTTCCCTTCATCAGGCCTGGCCATGATGTCAAGGAACAAAGCCAAAAACCAGAGCATATCAAAGAGTGACCATTATGTAACTCACCATCTCTTCCCTAATGAAGATAATCTGTACATTTAAAAATTAACATTCAGCAGTCCTTCAACAGTTCCAGTTAAAGGCTCCCAACACCAAGTCAGGCCTTTGAACTTTGGGAAGTATTACCTCTGTTTTACATCTGGGAAAAGCACCACGGGCAGCAAAACCTCAAGCAGCCTTGCCTGGACACTTCTTTTGTTTAAGCTGCTGCCTGTCCCATTGCCTGGGCACACTGCAGGGAGGCTGCTCTCACTGCAGCTGATGGCAAATCCCTCCCTGACTTCTGGAGGTTTGGATCAGGTCCCAAAACTCTTTTTAATATAATGCTCCAGTCTGGGTAATCTCTCTTATGGAGGGTCAGTGCTGCAAACTCTGCTTGCACTTAAGTCCTATTGTCTGTCTGCCCCAATTGTGCACAGGCAGCATTTCCTCAGCCCTCTGCTCACACAGCACCACACTCACCAGCCCCACACACCAAGCCAGGCAGCTGCTAACAGAGAAAAAAGAAAGCCAAACCCATAGATTTACCTTTTCTCAACACCCAACCACACAGCCCAAGCCTCATTTCACACTTGGGATCACGCTCCAGGAACCCCGGGACACAAACCCTGTGCTTGCAAAGCACCCTCCACACTTAGAGGGCAATAAAAATTAGCTTAATTAATAACACATCAGCAAGGAAACATTAACGAGCACCCAGCAGGAGAGCAGGGACTGTTGTCTAATCTCCTTGTGTGGACTGCTTGCTTTGGCAGGGATCAGCAGCTGCATCAGCATCACCATGGGGCAGGGAGGGCTCTGAGTCACAGGAAACATTTACATCTCTCCTTAGACACTGTTGCATCAGGAGTTACTCTTGGCAGCTGCCACTTGTGGAGTTTTGGTCATTTAAAGAAGAATTTCGGCTGTCTCTGGGCATCCAGTGTATAAACACACACAGACACACACAGGGAACTCCTCCTGCAGCTCTTTGGCCACGTCTGCAAATCCTGCAGCTCTGCCCACGCCAGCCTCGAGCTGCTGGGTCACAGGTTTGGGGACCAGATCAAACCTTGTTGGGAAAGATGGGACAGGAAAAGCTCACAAATACGATTGCCTGGCAAGAGACACTGAGAATATAAAACTTATGAATTAAATAAAAATGAAAGCTGGCTTTGAGATGTGATCATAGCAGGCAGGAAGATGGTGATTGTAACAAACAGTGGGACACTGAGGGACCCAAGGGTGCAGCCCCACCCCACCCTGCCAAGGTATCAGGGAAAAGAGAGATCAGAAGAGTCTTTAGAGTTTAGAATGAAGAGTGAGATGGTAATAGAGCAGTTCTCATAGGCTGTGTGCAAAGTCTGTAGGTTTTGTATCTCACACGGGTTGGTCACTGTAAA
>JBBMKD010000049.1:8431057-8445429 GCA_037834095.1 Argya squamiceps
GGCAGCCTCGGGGCCGTGCCCATTCCCTGGGGAGCCTGGGCAGTGCCAGCACCCTCTGGGGGAAGAACCTTGCCCTGCTCTGCAGCCTGGGCCTGCCCCTGACACGAGCTGACACAGTTGGAGGTGGTGGCACTTGGCAGCAGCTCAGGCAGGACTGACAGACCCTCCCTGTCTCTGCAAGGGCAGAGGAAGAGCTGGCACCCGAGCTCTGACATGGCACCTACAAACAGCCCTGGGGTTTTGCCAGCTGAAGCTTCCCCAGGTCACCACGTGGCCTCAGCCATGTCTGCTGCACCCAGAGGCTGCAGGGAAGGAGGGGCCCAGCCCTGCACACGTGGGGTGAGGTGGATGGCAGAGCCACTGTGTGCCTGCAGTGACCCCACCCAGCACGAGGGACCAGGGCACGTTTTAGTGACAGGATCAGAGGGCACTGAGATACCCTCTGGAAACTCGTGCATGCCTGGATGCAGCTAACAAGGGGGCAGAGGAGGAGAAAGTGCTGTGGGAGTTGTGGGAGTCAAATGAATCTTCTGCATCAGAGAAGTTTTCATGTCATGGAAACCAGCCATGGGAAGCCAGGACCCTTTCCCTCATCCCTCTCCATCAGAGCCATGGCAGACAGTGATCACCATTTGAACTGATTCTCTCAGGGTGCCAGGGCCTCTCCAGAGCTGCAGGGGCTCAGAGCATCCATGAGCTGGGAATGAGCCATTTTCCATCCCAGGGGCCAGAAGCAGCCTTGGGAGAAGGAGGTGAAGGATCCCCCTGAGCCCCAACCCCTCCCTAAAGTGTGGTAGTAGGGACCTGGTTTTGACAGAAGGATGGGCAGCAGGAGGCCACCTCAACACAGCTCCACCTTGGAGTGACACCTCTGGGTTCAGCAAAGATCACAAGTTTGGGTACACCCTGACATCCTCCAGCCCAGCATCTGTGTGAAGATGAGGGGTCTGAGGTTCCCCACACTGCCAGCAAAGCAGGACCAGGTAGCACTGGGAAAATGGAAAGCCTGGGAGAGAGCAAGACCCACAGGCAGAGCAAGTTACTCCCAGTTTGTAGAGACTGAGTAATTCCTAGAAAAGTTCCATGAAAAGTGGACACCAAGAGGGCAAGATGAGGTTTTTCTACAGAAAACACCCATACAGCTTCAGACAGAAAGCACTGAGCAGGAAGGCTGGAAACCCACAAGATATACAACTCCCTCGAGTGTGAATATATTGAGACACTACTAATTAAACCAACAGCTCCTAATTAAATCTCAGCTGTCCCCATCCTTCTGGGTCCATCCTGTCAGTTCTGGAGACACAAATAGTCTTGAGCATTTCACAAGGCAGTGAGGCAAGAGCAGAGCTTACAACAAGTGCTGGAGGCAGCAATGGGTTTGGTACAAGGTTAAGGATTGTCTGGGGAGGTTTTTATCTTCTTCCTTCACGAGAACCCAGCACAGGGACAGAAAAGGGATCTGGCCTCTGATGTGGAAGGAGGGGAGTTGTCTAGAAGAGTTGTCTGTGCTTTCCATCTCAACTCAAATCCAAGCCTCTAGCTGGGCCCTGGGAGATGTTTTGTCTAGAGCTGACACACAGAGCAGCATCTCCCACAGCACCAGCAGCCCTCAGCTCCTGGGGGACTTGGCTGCTGCTCCCTGTCACCCAGAGCTTCATCCCACCTCCCCCAGCCTGCCTGCCCACAAACACACCCAGCACAGCTCTGCTGGCAGCTGCAGACAGCCTCCCAGTGCAGTTCTGAGTGTTGCTGTGTCTGACCCCTCTCTGTCCCCTCTGGCAATGCTCCTGCCACACAAAAGCCCAGCTGCAGCCCCACGGCAGTGGCACAAACTTTGGCATCTTTTAACCCCCAGGAGCAAGAGCAAGCAATGGTTCTGCTCCTCAGCCATTCCTTCTCCAGCCTGGCACTTGCCCTCTGCCCCAGCCAAACCCCTCACAGCAATGCAAAGTACAGTCCCTTCCTCCCTGACCTTTCAGTGTGCTCATTTCCAAGGCAGCAGAGCCAGCCCTGCAAATCCCAGCTCAGCAAATGCCATCCCAAGAGCCAGCAGTGCCTGTTGCCCTGGCTGTGGCAACAGGGTTGTACCTGTCCACTGCCAGGCTGAGGCAGGAGGACCCACCTGGATGTCCCACCCAAGCTGCAGGAAGCCCAGAGCCTCCAAAAGCAGCCCCACACTGCAGGAAGGCTGAGGCAGCTCCTCAAGACAGCCTGGAAAGAAGCCTCGCAAGGGAGGCTGGGCAGGTGTAGACCTGCAGAAAAGCAGGAGAACAAATCTTGTCTAAGTCCTTTCTAGGCAGATCAATCCTTCCCCCACTGCAAGAGTTTTCTTCCATCAGGCTGAGAGCAACAGGGAAACCTACATTTTCCAGCTCCTCCCCAAAACTCCACCTGCAGCAACCCCAGGGGAGTGGCAGCTCTGCCACAGGGGCAAAGTGACCCACAGTCATTATTTCAGTCATTATTTCAGCCAGAGAGCAGTCCAGCACGAGGAGGGGCAGGTAATATGGACACACAGGGATGTCTTTGTTCTAGCAATGCAGAAGCCTCCAAAAGGAGGCTGGGCAGGTGTGTACCCGCAGAAAAGCAGGAGAACAAACCTTGTCTAAGTCCTTTCCCAGGCAGATCAATCCTTCCCCTGCTGCAAGAGTTTTCTTCCATCAGGCTGAGAGCAACAGGGAAACCTACATTTTCCAGCTCCTCCCCAAAACCAAGGGTCAACATAAATCCTGAGACAAGAAAGCCAACTCTTGGGCTCCTGTTTAGAACAAACTCGTGCTCAAACCAAAGGCTTTTCTCCCTTGTGGAGCTGACAGGTTTATTTATAGCATCACTGTTTTATCAGCACGCTGGCTGCCCTCAGAGGAGTGGGGTCATCTCGAACATCTGGAATTAAATCCTCAGCTGAGTACACTTAACAAGGCTGGCTCTGCACATGTCGGGCTGCAGGGGGAAAACTCACCCCTGAACAAGGCCACACAGGCTGTGGGAGGGGGGTCAGCACGTGCCAAAGTCTGTGCCTTGGATCCAACAGGCAGGAAACACCACAGCACCTGCACTCAGGGCCTGACTGAGGGGCTTCAGCCCATCCTCACCCCAATCCCCACCCTGTTACTGCTGCTACAACCACCTCACTGCTCCCCAGACCTCCTCCAGAGGGGCTGCTGGGGTAATCCTTTCTGCAAAACTGCCTCTTGCAAAACCAGGACAAGTTTGGGACTTTTTTGAAGCTTCAGACTGATGTAGGCTCCCAGTGCTGAGCCACACAGACTGGGAAGAGGTGGGGAGAAGTGGGTTTGCTCTGCTTGAGAGCCCACAATGGCAGAGAAGGCTTCATGTCATGGAAACCAGCCATGGGAAGCCAGGGCCCCTTCACTCATCCCTCTCCATCAGAGCCATGGCAGACAGTGATCACCACACTGAACGGATTCTCTCAGGGTGCCAGGGACCCTCCAGAGCTGCAGGGACCCAGAGCATCCATAACAGCCAGGCAGAGCAGAGCCTGGACATGTCCTGGCAGTGCCTCAGAGCAGTTTGGGCAGCCCAAACTGTCACCCCATCCTCAGCAGGTGGCACAGTCCAGCAGAGCTGCTCCACACAGGGCACAGGTCACTGATGTCATGCCTTGGGCACTCTTACAAGGAGAATAACTGTGCCCCACCCCAGCGTGCTGAGGGCCCATCCTCTTCCTCCAGGCCAGGCTGGCAGACACACACACCCCTGAGCACTGGGAACAGCCAGATCAAACAGCAGCAAGGAACTATTTGGCAGAGAGAGGCAGATCTCACAGCTCCCCAGGAATATCTCCATGCCAGCCACCCACCTGAGCCACACTGCCAGCACTCACAGCCTCCTCCTCTCCCTGCATCCACCCCTCCAAGTATTGGAGGGGGAAAGCAGAGAGGTTGCAGAGGAGCAGAAGGCTGGAGGAGAGATGGAGGCAACATTTCATGTGGAGCTTCAACTGCTCCAGGGTGTGAAGCCAACTTTAATCTTGAAAAATTTCTTTCCTTTCTGCTTCTCTGGACAGAAATTCAGAGTGGGGAACTGTAACCTGTTTAGTGCCTGCCCTCCTCCTAGAGCTGCATTTGAGGCTCATTTCTGTTCATGCCATCCATCTCTGTTGCTCTCAGGTGGGATGGGACCAAGCTCCAGGCAGGGCCTGCAGCTGCCAGCCTGACATGGGAACATCTCATATTTAGGATCTCAGCAGGGTCCAGAAAAGTTTTACTCATGATCCCCTGCACAAGACAGATTTATTTTAATAAATTTAATGTAGATTTAATTTACTCCATCCTTCTCAGGGGACCTGGGTAATAAGCTGGATTTTGTGAACTCAGAATTTAAGCAAGCTATGCTCTTCAAGGCAAAACAAGGCTGTACATACATAAGCAGTCAGGGCATCTTCATCTTCAGCACCTGGCCTCTAGAGCAGCCCTGTGGGAAGGGAATGCAAGTCCCACATGCCCAACATGCAGCCAGACAAGTGGAACAGAATCAGCAGCTCACCCTGGCTCACAGGAATGCTGATGGGTGCCAGGACCTGCCAGCACTCACCACTTCAGGCAGCCAGGGACCACAGCCACCCCTCCTCAGGCTGAGCAGTGCTCAAACAGAAGTGAGGAATCTCTTTTTTATATAGCTTGCCCAAAGTGAAATAGGTTTCCACCCAGCACTTAACACTACTTTAGGCCAGAGGAGTTAAGATATTCTGGTACAATAGCCTTGGCTGTCTAAAAAAGGAAGAACTGGGCAAGAAACTCCACCACAACCTACCACAGAGCACTGCAGGTCCCAGGGGGGATGTGCTGGATGGTGCTGTAAGAAAACACCCCTTTAAACTCATTAACAAACTCACTTATTCTTTCCTGGCACCTTTCCCCACCTCGCTGGCAGAACGAGCTGCCATTCCCATGGAAAAGGAGCAGCCAGGGAGGCTGAGCTCTCTGATGTCCTGGGGGCACACCCCTGGCCCTGGGGGCACACCCCTGGCCCTGGGGGCACACACCCCTGGCCCTGGGGGCACACACCCCTGGCCCTGGGGGCACACACCCCTGGTCCCGGGGGCCCACCCCTGGTCCTGGGAGCCCACCCCTCTCCTGGGAGCACAGCCCTGGCCCTGGGGGCACACACCCCTGGCCCTGGGGGCACACACCCCTGGCCCTGGGGGCACACACCCCTGGCCCTGGGGGCACACCCCTCTCCTGGGAGCACACCCCTCTCCTGGGAGCACACCCCTCTCCTGGGAGCACAGCCCTGGCCCTGGGAGCACAGCCCTGGCCCTGGGAGCACAGCCCTGGCCCTGGGGGCACACCCCTGGCCCTGGGGGCACACCCCTGGCCCTGGGGGCACACCCCTGGCCCTGGGGGCACAGCCCTGGCCCTGGGGGCACACCTCTGTGTGTGACCACCTCCAGCCCTGCTCCACTCTTCCCACAGCCTGGAGCAGGTTTGACCAGCTCTTCCCCCAGACAGCCCCTGTGCCCCCACCCAGGAGCATCACCCTCCATGAGGGTGCAAAAGGCACTGCAGGAGATAAAACAGCTCACTGATCAGGTTTCCCTGCTCACCACAAAGAGCTTTATTCACCAGAGCCTACTCCCTTTTCAGACTCTTTCTAAATAAATGCTTCAAAGACTTCTGGAAATTCATGCTTAACAGGCTTACTGTAATAGCAGAGCAGCAGGGCTCCTGTGGGCAGGCTCTGCTGTGGCACTGAGTCACACTCATTTTCTTCTGAGGCTCTCAGAAAGCCTTTTCTAAGAGGTAAAGCTGCAAGTCCTGTTGGCTGGTGCTGGGCAGACCCTCACTGCCACCCACGACACAGGCAGACACAGCTCTCCTGGCCTCAGCAACAGACAGCCCTGCAGGTGTAAAGTTCAGGAGAGGTGACACTTCTGCATCCCCTCCTGGGGCTCAAGGGATGCTCCTGGGCACAAATCCCCCAGCACTCACCCTCCAGACAAGGAGGCCAGCCCAGCAGCTGGTGGGACAGGAGGTCTGTCACAGGCTGGATGTCCCTGGGGCTGCGAGGACTCAGCACAGACCACATTGTCACAGCCTGGTGTCCTGAGCAAGCCTCTGCCTCCACAGAAGGAAAAAGGACTAAAGCAGCACACTCAGGACTGCTCAGCCATCCAACAGGAGTTTCAGTGTGAGGGATTGGAGCCCACTTACAGGGAGAGGAGGCAGGAGCAAGGAGTCAGAAAACCACGTGGAACCACACCAGGGTCTGTCCTGCTGCCCCAGGCCCTGAACTCACAACTCAGCACACAGAACTGCTGAGACACCTCCAAATGATTTAGCACTGCTGCAGCTCCCCAGCACGAGCCTGGAGCCAGCTCCCCTCCTCCTACAAGGGGAGGTTTCAAGGGCTTTTTCCTGAAGAGCCTTATTTACAAGCAGTAATGCCAGCCTGCATTTAGTGCCTCCTCATTCTGGCTGGGTACCAGCACAGACAGGGTCTTGTTAGATGGGAGATCCCAGCATGGGATGGGAGATCCCAGCCTCCCCTGCTCCTGGATGAAGATTTCATCATGGGATGTGAGATCCCAGCATGGGATGGGAGATCCCAGCCTCACTTGCTCCTGGATGAAGATTTCATCATGGGCTGGGAGATTCCAGCCTCCCCTGCTCCCTGATGAAGATCCCAGCACGGGATGGGGGATCCCAGCACGGGATGGGGGATCCCAGCACGGGATGGGGGATCCCAGCACGGGATGGGGGATCCCAGCCCCACCTGCTCCCTGATGAAGATTCCCCACGTCACACTGAGCTCTCCTGCTCTGCTTTCCCACGTCTCAGTTGTCAAGAAATCTCCCAACCCCAGCATCTTCAGAGAAAACAGCCAGAATCCACTTCACTAAGCATAAGAGCTGCTCCTATGATTTTCTTTGATGCCATTCAACACAAGCAGCCGGATTCTCTATTTATAGCAAGATCATCAGTTTGGAAAGATGACTTATGCTCTTGTTATCACCAGAGCACCAGATACATAACAAATCCTCACTGTGCTGGGAGTGCTACAAGTTGGAAAGACACTCCTCATAGTCAGGGCTGGGCTCCTCAGAGATCCAAGCACACAGAAAAGGGATATCTGGGACCTGAGCTGAACCTCTGGCCCTGATATTCACACCCCTGCTGATACTCCCCATCGAGAAGGCTCCAGTTTCTACCCATACAGTGAGCATTCCTCCCTAGAGTTGTTGCCTTCCAAGGCAGTTTTATCCCACTCTCATTGCAGGGAATATCTGGGATTCAGGAGGGTGTGTTTGGGAGGCATGAACAGTGAATTGCTGCAGCATTACCTCTGGCCTGAGCTGCCTGAGCCAGAACGACTGTCAGAGAGCAGAGTGCTGTCAGCAAGAACAAAGGAGTGGAAGTCATAAGCATTAGAGCTCCAGAAATGATTCATGCTCCTTGGAAACTGCTTGTGCTATGGATATCTGGCAAACTCCAGTTTTTAATGAAGATTAACGTGCTCAGAGATTGGGGTGTTTTTAAACTAGGTCTCTAAGTAATTCCAGGTTGGCACTAACTTGCCACCCTCATCTTGTCAAGGGGGTCAAAAGCAGCTCAATACTTACTTTAGGACAGCCCATATCCTCCCCACTGCCATCATCCAGCACCTCGAGATCCCAATACACCTGTGAGAATTTACTCAATCCAAACCCATGGCAGTGGCCACCCCCCTGCACAGAGCAATACCCAGCCACAGGTACCCACGCTGTGGTAAAAGGCTCTACCCACAAACAGCTCACTCCCAGCTGACTTGTGCACCCCATCACCTACTTTTAATGTGCCATCAGAGACAGTGGGGAATGTGGATTTGCTGTTTAAAAGCCATCACAAGCAGACTGACCTCCTTTGTGGTGTGGATCCATTTCACCTGTTTCAGATCCTGAACACAGCCCAGTGACTCTGAGCACATGCAGGCACAACTGTGCACAGGGCAAAAAACACACTGACTGGCAACAGTCTGGTCCTTTGCTCATTTTCTCCTCTCCTAAGCACTTTGCATTTCTCCACGAGAGATTTGAAGAGTGACAGGTTTTAAGAGCAGCACAAAGGCAATTAACTTGCACAGCAATTCCTGTTGCCAGACTCCAGAGGTCACACTGGGAGCCTGAAGGCTGTGCATTGGATCAGCCCTCAAGCAAAGAGGCACCAAACCAAAGCCCAGCCCCTGGCACTTTTGCCAGGCCATTTCAGGAGTAGCTGCCCTGAGCAGGAAAAGGAAGAGACCTTCCCCAACAGCTGGCAGAGCACCGTTCTCTATGCTTTGGCACAGGTCAGGTCTGCAGCACAACCCAACCACCCCACTCCCTTCTCCTCTTGGAAGGGCCAGAGGAGCCCCTCTCTGGACAGCAGAGGATGATCCACACGTCCATCCTCCTCTTACTGGCCATGAAAGCCTTTAGCAAGGTTTTCCCTTTTAGCAGGGATTTCCAATCCTCCTTTACAGACAAACTTCTGACTCAGGAGAGAGCCAGACCACTATGCAGGGACTGAATCCACCTTTCCCCCAACTTCACCAAGTCAAGTGACAGCTCTGTGTTTTCTCCACACCTACTTCTTCCCTGGGGATGACTTTCAGCACGAAGTATTCCACAACACACTCTGAGTGGAGCATGCCCCTCCATGCACCTCCCTGGCTGCTCCTCCTCTCCCAGCACAGCCAGGGACAGGGAGATACCTCGGGATGAGAGGGATGGGAACCCACAGGCTCCTTGCTCCCAGCCAGGGAGCCTCCCTGCCGCCTACCTGACTCCAGCCCTGAAAGATAAGCCCTGTGTCTGACAGCTCTGCACCGCTCCAGGGGAGGGATAAGCACTCACACCCCGTTTGTCACACTTGGAAGCAAATCAGACAGACAGAACTGCACTCCACTTGTCCTCCCGTTTTGTTAAACAAGGCATGGGAGGCCGTGGTGTGTCTCCTTGCCGAGGAGGAGCAAACAGCGTTTCAGCTCAGCACAAGTGGTGTGCGGGCAGGGGGAGTGGTGGAGAGCAGCTCACTGCAGCCACCAGAGACACAAACCCAGCTCGTGATTAGTTATTGACTCCAGAGGAGTTGGAGCTCCAGCAGCAAGCCAGGCAGGAGAGCAAAAATCCCTCTTTTGTTCCCCAGCCTCAGACAGACTTGGCCACACAGCTCCCTGCTGTCTCACTTCACACAGGGAGAAAAGAAAGTTAATCCAGCTCCCTCAGAGCAGGAGCCATGCAGCCTGTGGGAGTGATGCTGCAGAGCCATCCGTGAGCATTCCTGGGCAGCAGGGCCAGCCTGGCCTCATCCTGGCACCCACCACCCACCCACCAGACAGCCTGAGGACCTCATGGGACATTGCCAGGATCACCAGGGACAGTGATGGTGCTGCTCCTGCCCTCCAAAGCCCCAGTTCTTGCTCAGCTCTGCAGGTCCCCAAAGCAGGGACCAGCCATGGGGTCCCTGCTGCCCCAGGGGTGAGCAGGTGACCCATGCTGATAGCACAGGGATTTCCAATCCTCCTTTACAAACTTTAACTCAGGAGAGAGCCAGACCACTGTGCAGGGACTGAATCCACCTTTTCCCCAGCACTTTCCCAAGCCACAGCCTTCCTGCAGGAACAATGTTTTCCACTGTACCAGAGGTCAAGTGGTAGGAGAATCGTGGCCAACAGAGTCCTTTGGTGTCATCCCTTCCCCTCAGGAAGGGCACAGGTTACACACGTCAGAACCACCAGACCTAAATTTCTGCCCTTCTAGGGAACAGAAGTTACCTTTTAGTCTGGATATATGACCCAGGATTTCAGAGCCCTGCTCTTCATCCCCCTTCACCACCAGCTTTCCCTGTTCTCCACATGAGAAGTCAGAATATTTACTATACTTAAGATCAGAGAAGAAAATTATGACTCTTGGGCTCTCCTCTCTGCAGAAATGGGAATTATGTATCTGTATTTCTACAGCATGAACAAACATAGGTACTTGTGTCTGGAGCTTTGTAGTTCAAGGGAATGATTTTAAAGTCAAGTAATCCCTGCATAAACCTGGGCCGCCAAATAACAGAGCAGAGAATGGCAAAGTGCTGAAATCTGTTCCGGAACGCACTTGCTGTTTCTTTACTCTCAGTGACCTGGCAGAGAGGGCTGTTATTTTAACATTACTCTTGTTGAAGCCTCGCTGAACTGCAGGCAGGACCAAAATAATCCACATGGCCCCTGGAAGCCACAGAGTTGAGAGGAAAGTGCTCCAGCATCTCCAGGCAGCACAAGCCTTTGTTCCCACATGCTCCTGCCGGCAACCAGGACTGCCTGCCCTGCTCCAAATGAACTGGCTTCCCTCCTCCTTCCCCACAAATTAACTCCATCTCCAGCTGTCCCTGCACAAGCTTCCTGTGAGATTAATTATTCTTTGTACACACACGTTTGATGATTTACCCAGCAAACCAGGCACAATGATTAGGAGTTCTCCATTTCCATCAGCGCTCTCCCCTGAGGCTTGGAAGTTTTGTGGGCAGGTCCTTCACCCTGGCACAGGCACAGGAAGAAGTGTGGCTCCTCAGAAGGTCCACGTGGGTCACCAAGGACCAGTCAGTATTTGTGATGCTGCTGCAAGGTCAGCTGAAGATGAAGCACTCCTGAACAGTGTTCACTGCCAGTCAGCAGGGCTGGCACTGACGCCAGCCTAAGTGGGTGTCTTGGTTTGGAAAGACAGGTGTCTGCCAGGGAAAGCTGGAGCTTCCCTTGGAATGGAGAATGTAAACCCCCTCCCTCCAAATTATTGTAATTTTGCAATTAGGGGCTTTCAGGCAAAGATATGGGAATAGGAATAGCAGTTCTTTACTAGTATGCATAACGAAGCAAAACAACAACTACAGCATTCAAAACAGAACCAGGAACCTCGAGGGCTTTGCTTCACAAAACCCGGGGCACAGTTTGATCTCGGTGCCCCTGCAGGACTCTCAGAGCACCAAGCTGGAATGGTGGAAAATCCCGGGCTGGTGGCTGGAAGGGCAGGATGTCCCCGGCAGGGCAAGGGCACGGTGGCCCCGGCAGGGCAAGGGGCACGGTGGCCCCGGCAGGGCAAGGGGGCACGGTGGCCCCGGCAGGGCAAGGGGGGTGCGGGGCCACAGCGTAGCAAAAAGCCTCAAAGCAGCGCTGAAGACGCGGGGCAGGGCTGGTCCAGCTCCCGCAGGGCAGAAGGAGCTCAGAACTCCCGGGAACACGAGCAGATGATGGCACATTTATTTCCCAGGACCGGACCCGGTGGTGACAGTGAGCTCCTCGCAGCCAGCAGCAGCCTGGCTGTCCTGTCTCCGAGAGCAAGAGCGCGAAGCTGCCCCCAGCCCTGTCCTTTACCGGTCCCAAAACTCGCATTATCTCCCCCTCCTCCGAAAGAAACTCCCAAAGAAGTGTAGCCAGGTGCTACAACTCCTCTCATTCGGACCCTTTTGTTCTGCTTAAGTACGGATAAGTACCCAGTAGTTTGTTTCCTAGCAACTTATGGGGAAAATCTGTAAGTAAAAAAGAAATCTAACCCCCAACAGTGGGAACATTTATGATCCCAAAAGGCGTGTCCACAGCTACGCTGTCCCATGACCCAAGATTTCTGTGTTTAGCAAGGCACAAGGAGCTCTGTTTTGTTTGCACCGTCACCTTTCAGAAGGCGTAATTTTCAAGAGGCAGGAGTTACCGTGTGAGGAGTCACCTCCAGGCTGGTTCCGCTGTGATCTCACACACCACAGCACCCGGGAGTCACCGCACCGGGCCCGCCCGGCTCGGGAAATGGAAAGCAACAAATCGAGATGCTGTGGGCCACACCTGCCGGGGGTGAGGACTTTGTGTCTTCTCCTGGAAGCAATTTATTAGCCTGGAAAGTCACGGTTGGCCACGGAAGGTGTGTGGGGGGGGTATATACAGTGTAAGATGAGTTGATGGCACCCAGCTCTCCCCACAGCCCAGCAGGAAGCCAGAGCATGTCAGGTTGTCTGATCCCTCCAGTGCTGAGCCCACAGAGCTCAACTGGGCTCACAAGTCCCTTTAAGACCTCTAGTCACCTGCTGTTACACCAAAAGGATGTTTCAGCAGCTACATGAGCCTCTTCCTCTGAGGGTGAGACATTTCCTTCATCCAGAAGGAAGGAAAGGGTGCCCGGGAGATCAAGTATGGAGGGTTTAACTACCAAAGACCATAAGATACACAGCAGGAGGGAGAACACACAGCAAAAAGTCACCTTGTGCTTGACAGAAGTTGTTTTCACATCCAAATGTGACTTAACTGGGCGAGTTCTGACACCAGTAATGAAAAGTTTCTACCCCAGGTCATGAAACCACTGTAGAGGAAACTCAACATAGAAGAGCTGTTCAGGTGACCTCGGCACAGGAAAAGCATCACCTCAGATTTTGGTTCAATGCTTCTGCCAAATTTCCTAGAGTGCAGCTGCCTCAGCTCTTACCAAAATCCCTGCACTAGCCCCAACCACCAGATCCCACAGCAAAACCCCTCCTGAGTTCAGAACCTGTACTTGATACCAGACCCTGATGCTTCTCAGAATCAAAGCAATAAGGAAGCAGCAAGAAGGTCCAGAACAAAGGTCCAGAAACACCATTCCCCTTCCCTACAGCAACGCCAGGCAACAAAGCAGAGCTGGTGCAGAGTAGAACCCGGCAGGTCCTCCCCAGATGGGAGTTGTGGAGGCAGCAGCAAGGTGTAGCTTTGGCCAGCACACTAAACCCTCCAAGGCCAAACTCTTGTCCCTCCCAAAAAGCACCTCCAGGAATGGATGGAAGTCGACAGGATGGGCCGGGGAGGGAAGTCAGCCAGACTTCACTAAAGAACGTCTTTGCTGGAAGAAGTGCATCTGGGAGTACTCTCCAAGGAGATAAACGCTGGATCTGCAACTGTTTTGCTCTGACAGGAGCTAAACAGGCTACAAGTTTACACTTGTCCTAGATACTTTTTTTCCACAAGAAGCTTCCAAAAGCTATTGGAGGCAACCGGGGAGGTGCTCGCAAAAGAGAGGCACAGACAACCAAGCATAGGCACCGTCGTCCAGGCCGACAGCTCTTGAACAGAGACTTCACATTTTACATTTCTTGGTCTTTTTTTCCCCCCGCCAATTATTTGTTACAAAGGAAGCAGCACGCACATACGAGAAGCAAGCAAGACCTCAGGGAAAACAGCAAATCGGTTCACATTTCCACAGCGCTGAGCACAAAGCTGACTTGCAAATGCGGATGACTTCTCTAAGGCGGGGGAGGAAGCTCCCAGTTTGGGTGAACCGAGCCCAGCAGCTCATTTCGCTGCAGTCCAGCCCCATCCCTCTGCCCGGACAGACTGCACCAGCCACGAGAATGGCCTGAGCATCGCAACAACAACCCCGTAGCCCAACACCTCTTGATCCAGCCCACCGCTGCCCAGCGGGCACTCTCTGCCCTGGCACACACAGGACCTCGTACACACCCCGGACATGCCCCACACTACTCGAACCACAACTCAAACGTCCGAGTTTATTTGAGATGTTACAACACGACTGCTCGCTGTGGACGGTGCCCCTCCTGCCAGGACACGGCATTGCCCATCTCCTCTCTCCTGCTGCCCACCGGGACACGGCATCGCCCACCTCTTCCCATCGCCCTGCCCTAACACATTCGGGCTCCGTCCGACCCAGGGCACCAGCCTCGGGGTTCGGAGGCCGTGCCAGGGCGATGCCGACAGCCCTGGGAAGGCGCACGACTCCGGGAAAGCAGGACGAGACGAGCGAGCTCCTCCACCACCTCCCGCTCCCACCCTGGGCACCCGCCAGCTCCGGAGGCTGCTGTGGCACAGCCCCGCGCTGGGTTGTTTTGGGAAAGGAGGTTGGGAGGATCTTTGCTTATTTATGGGATGGGAGCAAAAAGTAAAGAGGAGGGAGCGGAGGAGGAAATAATCCAGCAGGTTGCTCCCATCAGCCCCTCCCGGCCGCCGCATGGCAGCGGGGGCAGCAGCGATGGGGCAGCCCCGGAGAGCCGCCGGTGCCCAGAGCCGGGGAAGGGAACCCGGCCGCTCCCCGGCACCATCCCCGCGGCGCCCCGCGGGCCAGGGCAGCCCGTGAACCCTTCCCCGGGATATCCGCCCCAGCCGTGTGGCCCCGCGGGCTGCGGGCACGGCAGGACACGGCATAGGCCGCGGGCTCACCTCGGTACTGCAGCGAACCCGAGAGCCGCACGGTGACGGTGCCGGCCAGCGGCTCGCCGGGGCTGTAGACGACGCGGCTGTCGCCCAGGCGGATCTCGAAGAGCTGCACCTTCCCCATGGCCGCGCCGGCCCGGCCGCTCTCCTCCGCTGCGCTCGCCGGCTCCGCTCGTACCTGCGGCCCGCGTTGTGCCTGCCCCGGCGGGCCGGCCCCGCCCCGCCCC
>JBBMKD010000049.1:8445529-8459580 GCA_037834095.1 Argya squamiceps
GTGCGGCTGGGCTGTGAGGGAAGGGGTAGCTGATGGATTCTTGACTGCTATAAGGGAAGGAGCTGTTTGTGGGGCTGGGCTGTGAGGGAAGGAACCACTTGTGGGGTCTGGCTGTGAGGGAAGGAGCAGGTCATGAGGCTGGGCTGTGAGGGAAGGGGTAGCTGATGGATTCCTCGCTGCCGTAGGGTCAGGCTCTTAAGCAAGGGGAAGCTGATGGATCCTTGACTGCTATAAGGGAAGGAGCTGTTTGTGGGGCTGAGCTGTGAAGGAAAGGGCAGCTCCAGGGGTTGGGCTGTGCTGGGAGGGAAGGGAAGGGATTGCTTGTGGGGTCAAGCTGGGAGGGAAGGAGCAGTTTGTGGGGCTGAGCTGTGAGGGAAGGGGAAGCTGATGGACCCCTGGCTGCCATGAGGGAAGGAGCAGGTTATGGGGTCAGGCGGTGAGGGAAGGAGCAGGTTATGGGGTCAGGCGGTGAGGGAAGGAGCAGGCTGTGGGGTCAGGCTGTGAGGAAAAGCACTGGTTGTGGGGTCAGGCTGTGAGGGAAAGCACTGGTTGTGGGGTCAGGCTGTGAGGGAAAGCACAGGTTGTAGGTTCGTGCTGTGAGGGAAGGATCCGGTTGTGAGGTTGGGCTGTGAGGGAAGGAGCTGACTGCCCAGCATGGGGCCATCTTGCCTCCTGGTGATCCTTGCTCCCTCTAATCTCATTTCCTCCCTGTAATTCTCCAGGCCCAGCTGTCACCTCTCCCTGCTCCTGTTTTTATAACCTCAGTCTCTTTAAGTGTCCAGTAAGAGGCAAATACAAGAGACCTGACAGACACCTGGGACTGGGCTGAGGAGTCAGTGACAACCCCACACTCTCTGTGGATCAGTGGGTGAAGGTCAGGGTGTCCCGGGAAGCCAGAGATGACCAGCACACTTCATGCATTTGCCACGTTCCCTCCTCCTCTCTGCCTGATTGAATAAAAACCATCTGTAAAACCCACACCAAAGGCAGCACCGGGAAAAGGCACCTCCCGGCCGCTGGCAAGCAGGCTATGTACACAGGCAGAATGAATAAGTGTAAAAGGAGCTGTTTATCTGCAGAGCACGCCCAGCCCGGACCTGGCTGGACAGACAGACGTCCTCCCACAGCCCCGCAGTGACACCAGCCTGGGGATGTGGGGCTGTGGGACACTCCGTGCTGCCTCATGGTGGCTGTAGCAACCTGAAAACCCCTCACAAGGCACCAAAGGACTTTGTGTGCTCCGGGCTCACAGGGCTCCTGCTGGGAAGCCTTTCCAGGCTCTCCCTCCTCCGGTGCTTTAGAGCTACCTCTTGTTTCCAGGCTGCGTTTAGTCACAGGCTACAGACACTCAACAGTCCTGTGCCAAGGCTTTCTGCAGCTCATCTCCTCCCGCAGGGCGTACCCCGGGATCCGTCCGCACACCGCTCTCCTTGTGCTGCCCTTAGCTTTTGTTTTCCCAGGCTAGGCACGCCAATTTTCTCCAGCCCTTTTATTTTGTAAGATGAGCCTGCAGCCTCTTTCATCAGTCTCTGCAGCCCCTATTTAGCTCTGCCAGCAAAACCAAACAAATTAGGAGAAGGAGGAAGGGGGGGGGGGGGTGAAAACGCCCTGAGCTACAGCAGATTTTACTGAACCCTCTTCCCCCATGGAAAGTGGCCAAAGGCTCGTGGTTTGAGGCACAACTGGGCCCACCCCATTTCTGGGGCAGCACTGGCACCCTTGCCCCAGAGGGACACCACACATGCGACAACTCAGGCTGGAAAAACCCTTCACCACACCCGAGCCTCTCGTGCCGTGCCGCAGCCTCTCCTGACGCGGAGATTTATGCGCCTTGTTTGCAGAGAAGTTAATTTTAAGCACGGCAAAGTTGCTTGCCCAAGGTCACGACGTGAGTAAAAAGGATTCCTGCACCAGGAGCTGAACGAAAGCACTCAGGCACAGCCACAGTGCTGCAATGACTTGTGCTAAGACACACAGGGTCCCTTGTCGTGTAGTGGCCAGCAGCGATGCCACAGCATGGATCCATCCCCTGGATCACAGCTACACTGTGTAGAGCAGTCTGTAAAATGTAACTGGATGGATATAATTTGAGCTCAGATAAGAGAAGGCTTTGGGGAGACCCCATTACAGCCTTCCATTACCTCAAGGAGGCTCTAAAAATGGAAGGAGAGGGACTTTTAATGTGGGTAGAGAGTGACAAGACAAGGGCCAGTGGTTTTAAACTGACAGAGAGGAGGATGTTGAATTGGATGTAGACTGGATATTAGAAGGAAAAATCTTTACTGAGAGGGGGGTGAGGCCCTGGCACAGGGTGCCCAGAGAAGCTGTGGCTGCCCCAGAATCCCTGGAAGTGTCCAAGGCCAGGCTGGACAGGGCTTGGAGCAGCCTGGGATAGTGGAAGGTGTCCCTGCCCTTGGCAGGGGATGGGATTACATGATCCTTACATTCCCAAACCAGTCCGTGGTTCTGTGATTCTATAATTCAATGTATTCAGTGCCAGGGCACCCCTCATTCCCCTGGTGATGCCAGATGCAGGAGGATTTTACTCATTGCAGTCCAAATGTGTATTGACATTCCTGCCTCCTTGCTCACTTGCCTGTGCCCCAGAGTCATCCCTCTTATCTACTTGTGTGAAGAGTCATTGGAGTTAAAACTCAGAGCAGTTTAAGAAAAAAGTAAGCTAATGATGTTTGGTAAACTGCCATGATTTGCTGTCTGATATTTTTGACTACTGTTTTGTTTTTAAAAAAATTGTTTTGAAGAGTTTTGTTGTGGTGGCGAGAAATCTCACTAGTTCTGCATTCCCTGTGCTCTCCCTTCCTCCTTTTCCCCTTATTAAAAGGGAAAATTTAAAAGAGAGAAGAAAAACAAATGTCAAGACAAGCTGTAGAATTAAATTTTCCTTTGAGATGTCACCACATTCCCCTGACTTCAAGGAACACGAAATTTTCTGTCAAAGAACATAGTAGTTATTAAAAGGAAAAAAATTATCAATAAACCCTCCTCAACAGCACCTGAGCCGTGCTTTGCCAGCAGCAGAGAGGAGCTTCAAGCCCAAAACAAAGGAGTTTCAATGCTGGGAGAGGAGCTGGGAGTGGTGTTTGTCACATGTGGGCAAAATGTGCCCACGGAGGGCTCAGCTGTGGCAGCAAGTGGCACAAGACTCCATCATTAAGTCACAGACATTGTGACTTGAATTTGTTCCCGTCTTATCTTCCCAGGAGTTTCCAGCTGCTCGCGCTGACTCGGAGGAGGCACAGCCCCACCTGACCGTGCCTCAGTTTCCCCTGCGCTGGGGCTGAGCGGAGCGGGGGAGCTGGGACTGCTGAGGGAGAGGAAATGCCTGGGCATAGCTGGGCCGTGACTGATGCCGGTTAATGACGGGAGAGCGGCTGGGTGAGGCAGCAGCACGTTACCCCTGGAGCAGTTTAAATCTCCGAGGTCATTCCCATCTCCCCGGCGCTCCGGGGTTCGTGGCTGCAGGGGAGAGGGGAGAGCCTGGCAGGTGCTGCCCGGCATCGTGGGGACACCTCTTCTGCTCTCTTGTTATGAGTCTTTCCGCCCTCAAATTCTGTTCCTTTTGCGTTTCCAACCTCTCCCCTCTCCTCCTGGGGTTGGCGAGGGCGTGGATTGTGTGAGCCCACCACACCCCGTAAGGGCAGGCACCGGGATGGCTGTGATGGAGGGGGAAGTAAAGCAGCAGAACCTTGTGGAGGTTGGCATTTTAGGTTTTTTAAGTTTCCCTTGAACTAAAACACACAGATGTGAACTGCCAAGGAAGGCTGCCTGTGCTACCTACACCACTGACAGCGTTCTGTATTCCTGTGTACATAAAGTCCATTACCCTGATGTATTTATATTGCACTTAGGTTTATTACCTTTCTAAATAACTTCCCTGCTTCACTCAGTGCCTCACCGCGTCTCAGCTGATTTGGTGGCGGGTGAATTACGTCATCTGATAGCAACAGCAGCAACAATTAGTCATTTGTTTCAGGGTGACACCTTCCCCAGTTCAGGCAGAGGTGGGACCGTTCAGCCACACCTCCCTGCCTGCGCTCTCTCTCCTCACAGGAGGCCACAGCCAAGGTCCCCGGTCCTCCTTCTGTGGGTTCATCTGTGAGGCAGCTCCCAGGCAGCTTCTTCAAGTGTAGTGTTGGACTTGGATGTGCCACCAGTGGTGTACAAATCTCTGGGATCAACATGTGATAGAATTATAGACAGGTTTGGGTTGGGAGGGACCTTAAGAATCATCTCATTCCTCTCCCTAGCATGTGCAAGGACACCTTCCTCCAGGCCATGTTGCTCCAAGCCCTTTCCAGCCTGGCCTTGGACACTTGCAAGGATGGGGGAGCCACAGCTTTTCTGGGCAGCTCTGGCACAATGTTCCAGGGCTCTGCAGCAGCTCCCCACTGCTCCTGGAACTCACCAAGCCTCCCAGACACAAGGGCCCCTGACGCTCTGATGCAAAATTTTTAGATTGTTTTTACTCTTGAACTGGAGTTTTTCATGCAACTTCACAAAAACAATATGTATTTTTAGCATTTATCTATTGTTTACATTTTTGTCCTCTGGGAGGAGAAATGTGATGGACGGTGATGTTTCACCATCCAGGTGGAAGAGGTGGCAACCTGTGTAGCCAATCTCTTGACCTTTTGTACAAATGTATATAAATAATGGAGTCAGATAATTAGAATAGCATAAAGAACCAGAAGCCTTCCCTTGACCTGCTGTGTCTGCCTCGTTCCTCGGGTGCCCTGAGGGCCCCAGAGCCCATCTCCTGGGAGGATGAGAGGAGAGCAGGAAGTGATCAGAAATCACCCACAGTGCAGAGCCAGGAGGCACCACTGCTCGGGGGCTCTGCAGGCAGGCCAGGCAGATACTTCGGGCTCCATCCCACAGATGCTTCACCAACATGTACCCCAAGACCCTGCCCCAGGCCTCACTCAAAGAGCAAGAAAGAGACTGAAATATGAGGGGCTCCAGGAGCATAACAAATAACTTTGGCTAATGTCACACTGAGAGCCTGATCGTAGAGTAACTTGGCTGAGACACCACCAGAGGGACTGCCCTTCAGCAGGTGAGAGAAACCCTGCCATGGCCCCTGGCAGTGTGCTTCCACTGCTCATCCCCTTTGTGCCAACGTGCACACCTGCTCTTCAGACCAACTTTGGCAGCTTCAGCCCTTGCTTCTAGTTCTGCTATTCTCTGGTGTTAAAGGGTCCTTTTGGTGCCTTTCTCCTTGTGATGGTGTTAACACATTGCAGTAAAGACATCTCTCTATGTCTGTGGTAAATGGAGCAATTTGAGCTCTTCAAGCCTCTCCCTGCAAAGCATTTTCTCCAGCCCCCATGTTGTTGTGCTGGCTTGTGTCTGTGCAAGCCCACAGGCTGGCATTTGTGTGTCGACTGAAATGTGTGTGTGCAGGAGCAGCCTCCCACACACAGACACGTGCACAGACAGGAGTCGATGCATTGGAGCTTGTTTATGCCCTTGCACACAGGTTCTACAGCTCACATCACTGGGGCCAGAGCACCCCTGGGTTACACACAGGCTGCTCCTGACCTGCTCTTCTCCCCCATCCATTAACCCTCACCCCTGGGATTCTTAAAGCAGCTCCTCCTAAAATTCCCCTCCAAGCCATGGAAAAAGATGAGGGCAAGTCCCCAGCTGAGGCACTGAGGTCCCGTGGCCCAGCTGGCACCCATCCCCTTCACGTGGGTGCTGTGCCTTTGATCAGCAATGCCCAGCCAGCACCTGGCAAGCCTCACCAGAAAATCCTTAGAGAGAGGCAAGGCATTAATTACTATTATTATAATTCTAATTGCACTGCCTGGATTTGTGCTCTCCTTTGCTGGAAGGGTTCCCATTGCTCAGTGTGGGCCTGGGGGGAAGGATTGGATGGTGGGATGCTTGTCCTCCTTTCCTCATGGGGTTCAGCATCTGCAGGGATGGCAGTTTGTTTGCACAACTTACAGGGCGTGGGAATAGGAGAATTCACTCACTCGACCTCAGTGATCCCAGTGGGCCCTTGCCTGAGAAAAAATTGAAACTACAGACTGGACTCTCATATGCCAGCACCACTTGGGATTTTGCATTTCTCCCTCACTGCAAAATGACATTTCATAGACTCATGGAATATCCTGAGTTGGAAGGGACCCACAAGGACTATTAAAGTCCAACTCCTGGCCCTGCACAGGACCACACCAAGAATTACACCATGTTTATCAGGGCCAGGGAAAGGCAGCAGTTGCTTTTCCACACGTAGGAGCAGGCTGAGGTCAAAGAGTCATGAGGTTTCCTCCAGGGAAACACTGTGCTGTGGGAGCAGGGCAGCCCCATCCCCAGCTGTCTGCCATCCCAAGAGATGTCCTGGGCAGGCAGAGGGTCCAGCAGCATGAGGTCACTGACACCACCCGAGGTGCAAGACATTTGGATCCTGTATTTGGCCTGGCTCTCATGCTTTCCTCCCCTTCACTGCCCAGCTTTTCTACTTCCCTTTTCTCCTGTAACAGTAATTCAGTGTGGCTGCCCAGGACAGCCATCCACTAGAGCTCCAGCCAGCAGCTCTTCCCACACTCCTGGTGTTTGATCCCAGCCCTCCCAAAGGGGAGATCACTTCTCCACCACAGACTCATAATCAGGGAAGTGACATCTCAACAGCCACTCCCAGGCAAGGTCCACAATCACATCTCCTGCAGCACTTTCACTTAAATGCACTGAATTCTTCCCAGAAATGGCTGAGGAACACTCCCACATTGCTAGCTGTAGGGGAGACAGCCTGTGACAGAGAGCCAGTGATGACAATGGTGACATGAGACCACCACTGCTGCCAGCCAGAGGATTGGATCTCTGTGTGACTTAGCAGCCTCCTGCTAGGATTAATTTACTCGAGCAGCCCAGATGTCCCAATTCTAGCTGATAAAAAGCTGTGGCCTCCCCCTGACCTACATGCCATGGACAAAAGTCACCAAGAAATCCCTCAACTCTCCACACAACCCAGGTGTCTGGGGACAGAAGACGGTGCACCAAGGGGTCACATCAGTGACAGAGACCCCTGGGGTGTGGGGTCCCCACAAACACCCCTCTTCCTCTCCCACACCTGGTTGCCTGTGACAGGTCATAGACAATCCCACTCCCTCTCTCAGCTCACATCTCCTCACTCCACTGCTGAGAAAAACACTTCATTTTCCTGCTTGTCACCAGTCACTCCATGTGTCCAGAGCAAAATACAGCAATCCCCAGCACAGAGAAACGTGGCCCAGCAGCTGCTGCTCTGCAGGAATGCAGAGACCAGCCCTCTTGGCACGTCCTGGAGCAGGACACCTGAGCCAAATCATGGCTTGGTGCAGGAGCAGATGCACCCAGAGCAGCAAGGCTCAGTGTGACACTGACCCCCCTCCACCTGCTGATGAGAGTGGCTCCGGTGGAGTGAACAGCCCAACCAGCACTGGTGACACAGCCAAGGGTCCCCTTCCAAACAAAACCACCCCTTCGTGGTGTAAGGCTACACGCAGAGCCCTTCCCATCCCCCAGAGCCTGGGTAAGGGTGAGGATGGCACCCCAGCAGCGCTGACACAAGGACCAGAAAACCACCCCAGCCAGGCATGCAGGGGAAGGAGTTAACGCCTCAGCTCAAGCTGCTGCTGAAGCAGCGCTCTGGCTCTGCCCGAGGGCACCATCAGCCACGGCACATTTCTCTTTGTGAAGTAATGCTTTCCAAAGGCGTTTGCTGGCTGGCTGCATCAGAGGGGAATGTTAGGGAAAAAGCCGGGAGAGCAGAGGTGTTCCCCCATCGCACCTTGCTGCTCCTATCCCTGCTAATCAGGGCTGTCTGGGGATTGTCCCTCGCCGGGTATTTCCCTTTCCCAAGTCATTATTTGGGTTTCCATGAGCTAATACACCAGACTCAAAGGTCACCGCTCCGAGGCCAGGCAGAGCCATCACGAGGTGGGTGAGTCACACCCGACAAACCTGCCCTGGACAGAGCGGGAGGCAGCACTAAAACATCCTCCACTGCCAGGGCAGGAGCCATGCCTTCCCCATCCACAGCCTGGCACTGTGCTGCTTACATCAGGTGAGTCCCTGCCCACGCCAGAACCCCCAGCCCGTGCACTGCCAGCTGAGCTGGTGGCAGGTAAAGCACCTTGTTGCCCTGATGCAAAAGCCTTTTGATTGTTTACATTCTTGGACTGGAGTTTCTCACGCAGCTTCACGAAAACAATGTATGGTTTTAGCATTTATCTGTTATTTATATTTTTCTCCTCTGGGAGGAGAAATGTGATGGATGGTGATGTTCACCATCCAGGTCGAAGAGGTGGCAACCTGTGTAACCAATCTCTTGACCTCTGTACAAATGTATATAAGTAATGGAGTCAGATAATAAAAGGTAGAAGCTTTCTCTTGACCTGCTGTGTCTGCCTCGTCCCTTGTGTGCCCTGAAACTGCCACAGCACCTGAGGGGAGGTGCACAATGTGTTTGAGGAGGACTCCACAATGTGTTTGAGGAGGACTCACTCCACAATGTGTTTGAGTAGGACTCTACAACGTGTTCTCACCCTTTGACCAGGCAGCAATGACACATTATGCAGCCACTTGCTTTGTAGCCCTTGTACTGGGCCAATTGCCCAAAATCAAACCCACTGTGCCCAGAGGATGGAGCAGCTCGTGCCAGGTTCTAGCAGCAGCCCCTGGGACACTGCTCCTGCCAGCCACCCCCAGCTCTCTGCATGGAGGAAAACTGTTCCTCCCACCTTCACAGGTCCATTGGGAGAGCAGGGTGGTGATAATTGAAATACAGGTGATTTTGGTGTGGCCCAGGGCTGGACTTGGAGGCAAAACCATCCTGGGGAGGCAGCACCTGTCACCATGGGCACAGAGATGGGACAGAGCCATCAGAGCATCCTCAGTACTCTGCCAGCCCCCACACCTCCCACACTGGTGGGAGCAGAGCAAGATGAGTTTCTACACATCCCTGTCCACTCCCCCCACACTGCCTCCCTGGGGAAAGCTGCCAAGGTGCCACCACCCAGTTTTCCCACTGGGACAGTGGGAGCTGAAGTCACTGTGCCACCCCAGGGGCCTGTCCTGACACAAAATCCCAAAGGAGCTGAGTCAAGCAGCACATCAGGGGCAACAGTGAGAGCCTCCAGCACCCAGGGGAGGTATGAAGGTGCAGCCTGGCAGAAGGAGGCAGAGAAACACCCAGTGGGTGCAGCCAGGAGGGCAGAGCCTTGGAGAACACACACAGAATCCAAGAGGTTCATCCATTAAAGTGAAAGCCAGGAGCAGGTCAGCTCGTTCCAACAGCATGAGTCAGAAAGCAAAGGAGGACAGAGCAGCAGTGAGGGATGTACAAGACCCAAAAAACCTTTTCTTTCCCCAGATTTTGTGGCAGTGAGAAAACACATGCTGAGCACTGAAGAGCTGGTTAATAAGCCTTGGGATCTTGGCCTGAGGAGAAGGAGGGAAAAGAACTTGGATGCCTGAATTAATACAGCCAGGATAACTGTTAACAGCATGCTGCAGCTCCCTGAGAACATGTGGGTGAGGTGAAAACATCCCAGGCACAGCGTGGATCCATCTCCATGGAGCTCATTCCAGGACAAGACAATCACCCCAGCTACATCTCCCCAGACTGATTTTATCCCTCAGGGCTGGAGTTTCCTTATAAATCAGCTGCTGCCAAATCTGTCAAACTTTTACTTTCCCTGAACTACAATATCACAGTTATATTTTCCCACCCTCCCTTTATGCTGGGAGCTGAAGATAGTTTAGAATTAAACCATTTCTTTTACTAGCAGCTGTTCCCAACAGCACCCACCAACTTTGCACACTCCTGCCATGGGCAAATATCACAATCCCAGCCCTATTACAGCTATTTTTACAGAGTCCTCCTAAAACCTGCCTTGCATTGACATTTCAGCCACCAAAACACCTGCCCTGATGGGAGTCAAGGCCAACAAATGCATTCAATTTGTGTTATTACAGTTACTGGCTAAAGCAGCACCAGGAGAAATAGCTTCATCTATAAATACCAGGAGAAAGAGCTTCATTTGGGTTTGGATCATCTCTCCACTGGACACTTGCCTGCCTGCAGCTACAGCCCAGCCTCTCCCTCCTTCTCTTGGGCAGCTCTGCTGATACAATTTCACTGCTGGCCTCCCTTGCTGCAACCCAAGCACTTGCAGAAGCTGCAAAGAGCTAAAGGAAAAAAGGAATTATGGCAATTGCATCTCATCATCCTCTGCACATCCCATCACTGGCATTGCTCCTCAGCAGCTCCAGGAAGTAAGGATTGAGGAAGAAATTGTATTCCCCATACCCAACACTTGATTTTCTCCTGTAGGGTGGTTTGTACAACCACCTCTCCCACCCATCAGGGCACACCAAGGGCCAGGGGCTCCCAGAGGTCCAGGAAGCCCGAAGAAACCCCTCAGACAGGGCAGGGTCTCAGCAGCAAAGACCTGTCCCTCTGTTCCCAAGGAACCCGTCCAGGGAGGGTAGAAGTGTTCATCCAGGAGTCCAGATGTTGGGAAAGATGGGACAGGAAAAGCTCACAAATATGATTGCCTGGCAAGAGATACTGAAAATATAAAACCTGTGAGTGAAATAGAAATGAGAGTTGAGCTTTGGGATGTGATCACGGCAGGCAGGAATATGGTGATTAACTGGGAGATGGGTTGAGTGATAGCAAACAAAAGGACACCAAAAGACCCAAGGGTGTAGCCCAGCCAAGGTATCCGGGAAAAGGTAAATAAAGAGAGTAGTCTTTAGAGTTTAGAATCCAGAGTGATATGGTAATAGAGCAGTTCTTATAGGCTGTGTGCAAAGTCTGTAGGTTTTGTATCTCGCGCGGGTTGGTCACTGTAAATTAGAATGTTCAACATGTATCAGAAGGAGATATAATGTATTGTAACGAGGTCCTCTCTCTCTTACCTTACCTCGCTTACCCCTGCCACCTCTCTTACCTCCCTCTCTCTCTTTGGGGCTTCCCCTCAGCCCAGGCTGTGGCTGAAGGCAAAGGCCCTTTTTACCCACCATCCTTGCAATAAACCCACGTGTTCTCTCAGGAGTGCCTCAGGTCTGCAGAGCTCCCTCACCCTGTGTCCACGGATGTTCCTACATCCAGATCATCAGGAATGTTCCCTACAATAAGGCAGGTCTGAAACCAAGCCAGAAGAATGAAGCTGCAGGTCAGGATGAGGCTTGGTGAGGGCAGTCAGGGTGAGACACAGCCTGGGGATGCTCTGGCAGCTCTGCAGTCTGTGGGTTAAGGTCTGGGTGGCCAGCACAGGAGACCCACACTCCTCAGTAAAACTGGAACAGGGAGGGATGGTTCTGGCAGAGCTTAAATGAATATCTCAGGCCCCCTGGGCTGGGATCCAGGTGAGGCTGGTCATGGCCATTAATACCCATTAATGGCCTGACACCCCATGCAGCTCCCAGCCTGCAGCTGCTGGGTGCCTGTGTTGGTTTTCCTGGCTCTGTTCCCCCTTCAGTAGGACTGAGGGCTCAGGAGGGTGCTGGGGTGAGCAGAGGGAGCTGCTGCAGGGCATTGAGGACTCCTCTCATGAGGCTGCCCTAGGAACACCTAGGACAGCTGGGTTCTGTGCAGAACTTTGTCAAACCAACGACCAAGTGCTGCTGTGACCTCACGGGACTCTGCCATCCCAGTGTGAGACAAGCAGGGACAGGGGCTGCTCTGCTCTGCACTGTCACAGCCTCTGCTGCCTTCTCTCCCAGGAGCAGGAGGACAGGCCTGGTGGCTCCTCTTATACCCAGGTACCAGCCCCAACTTAACCCAGACTGCTCCCCCTGAGGCTGTTTGTGCCATACAAACATCCCCCAGACAGTGAGTGCTGCCCCAGGGCACTGCAGTGCTCAGGATTGCTCAGCTTTGCACCATCTAGATGTAATTTTTTTTTGCAGCAGCAGCAGCAGCCGCCAGGCCCTGCCATGGTAACAGGCTTTCCTGGAAAGTCTGATTGCTGCATCTTCCCAGCAGTGAGGGTGCAGCAGGTCAGGCAGCCCGACCCCTTCCCCTGAGCCCCTGGGACCGAGCACCAGCTCGGATGTGCAGAGGGATTTAGCAGAAGCAATACAAGAAAACCCATTGTGCATTGCCAGGTCACTGCTGCATCTCAGCAAGACATTGCTGTCACCTGGGGTGTCCCTGACAGCCCACCTGGAGCTCAGGTCGGGCTCATGGGGCTCATTTTTGGGGACAAAACCAAGCTGAGAGCAGCTGGCTGCAAACCCAGCATCAGCCTGGGGACCAGGAGAGCCACATGGGGTGAGTGGGGTCTGGGGCCAAGGACCCCCCAGCCAAACCTCTCCCTGACTCTCTGTGGTGTTTGTCCCCCTCCACTCACATTTCACCAGCAGCAAATTGCTGGTAATGAGCCGTGTCTCTCCACTAGCTGAGAGCCTTCGAGATCAAAGATGCTCTTACACAAAACCAAAATGTCATCAGTGGCCTTTAAAGGCCAGACTAAGCTTCTGAGGGAAAAAAATTCAATTTTCTGTAGATCTAATTTGAAACCATTTTAATGCTCATTAAGATAGAGGGACCCAAGCACACTGTGTGGGCTGGAAGACAGGGAGAGAAAAAAAGGAATTATTATTGACATTTTAGTTTAGGTCTTTATTCTATCCAGAGCTCCCCACTTCTGGGCAGCAGCTCTGAGTAATGCTATTGTTAGCACTGGAACTGTAATTCCAATGTCCTTTTTATAACTGGCTTGGGGGAAAAAAACTCCTGAAGGCTTTGTCTGAATTCAAAGTAATGGAATTTATAGTGGTAAAAAGAGACTTGAAAAGGGAGAAATGTGCAACCCTTGCACTGTTGCTCCCTGTCACGGAGTGGCCACGGTGTTCACCCACCCTGGGCAGCCTCTCTGCAGCACCTTCCTGGGGTGCCTGGGGAAGGAAGGACCCCAGGGGATGCCTGGATGAGGATATGAGGGTCTGTCCCAGCTTGGTCACCCACTGGAGCCACATCTCGGAGTCTCTTTTCCATCTGTTGGGTCACAGCCCTGGGGACAACCCTTGCTGAGGGGTAACATGTCCCTCAGCAGCACCCAGCTCAGTTCCAGGGTGGGATGGGGAATGGACACAGCCCCACGGGTTTTTATTTGCCACTATCTGTGAGTGTTTGTGTAGAAAGAGAAGATTTGTATCTGCCCCGTGGGTGAGGGTGGTCCTGGGGGCAGGTGGGCATGGTCAGAGCCTGAACAAAAGGAGCTTGATGTTTTGGTTTGCTTTTCTCCCTAAAAGTACTGCTGACAGTTCTGGTTGATGCAGGCAAAGGTTCTGTTGCAATCTCCTCCCTTCTAACAAACTTGGATTTTGCTTTACAGCAGCATGAAATGATTTAGAGTGTGTTAAGCAGATTTATTTTCCTTCACCTCCTAGTATTGTACATTGTATTTTTGTAAGGGTGCAAGAAATCAAATCTGGGATCAGGCTGTTTGTTAGCTATAGTCACTTCTCTTGACATTATGGCAGCTGCTGGATTTCTGGCTATCAAATAACTTTATTACAGTAAATGTATCTGAGGCAGAAATCCATGTTTTATGTAACGCCTTCTACAGCCACCTGAAAGGGAGGTGGAGCCACGCAGGGGTCGGTCCCTTCTCCCAGATAACAAGGATAACAGGAAACAGCCTCAAGTCGCACCAGGGGAGGTTTAGGTTGGATATTAGAGAGAATTCCCTCACCAAAAGAATTGCCCAGGACAGCGGTGGAGGCACGTCCCTGGAGGGTTTTAAAAGCCGTGTGGATGTGGGGACACGAGGACCTGGGAGATGGGTTGGAGGTGGCCTTGGCGGTGCTGGGGACTCGATGGTCCGAGCGGATTTTCCCGGCACAAACCGGATTCCCTGCGATCCCTGTCCGCACCCGCAGAGGGCGCCAGCCCCCCAATGTCCCTGTCACCCCCGGCGGGTGTCACCGCCGGGACACCCGGGATGGGAGTGCGGAATGATCCGGGTGACACTGCCAGGCCACCCGGGATGGGACTGCGGAATGATCCGGGTGACACCGCAGGGACA
>JBBMKD010000049.1:8474008-8485167 GCA_037834095.1 Argya squamiceps
ATTTTCCAGCTGGGGAGACCAGGGGGATGCTGTGGGGAGGATTTTCCAGCTGGGGAGACCAGGGGGATGCTGTGGGGAGGATTTTCCAGCTGGGGAGACCAGGGGGATGCTGTGGGGGAAGGGGCAGGGAATATGCAGGGTGTTGGGATGTGGCAGGAGGTGGCCAAGGTGGGTCAGTGTAGGGTAAAGGTTAGCCTGTCATTTCTTCTGGCCTGTCATTTCTTCTAAATGCTATTAACAAGCAATCTGTAAGTTCCCATATGAAGCTGTTTTGAGAATGACAAGTTCCTTTAACACAACAATCTATTCTGAGGGTAAAAAATAACTTCACCTGTAAAAACAAAGGATTTGTCCCAGGAAAATCAGTAAAGAAAATATATAAACAATCTGAGAATAGATAGATTTGATGGACAAGTAAAATACCTTTTACTAACCAATAGAATAATTAACAAGAAAGCTATTAATAGAAGTTATCCTCAAAGTCTGTAAAAACTGTATGAAAGACAGCATGCAACCATAATAAAGAAACATTCTAAATTTTTATAGTATCACTCTTTGTGTTGTGACCATCCCAACAACAGGTCAGAGCCACACTGAGGGGTCCAGCAGAGCCCACCCAGTGCCCAGGGGGCTGTGCTGGCAGTCCCCTGTCCCCACCTTCACACTTTTTCTGCAAAACTCTGAACTGACATCTTTCCTTTACAATTAAAGCACATTTAGGCAACAGTAAAGCTCCTTAGATTTGCACCCAAACTGCTTTGCCTTCATTCTAATAGTGCTGCCATAGCTTTTTCTGTGCACACACATATAAATACATATATATATGATATATAAATTCACATATATATGCACATACACATCATTGTTTACGTCATGCTTGAATACACCTGGGAAACCCACAGCCCAAACGGCACTCAGTGGCCACCAAAGCACCCAGTAAAGCTGAAATCCTTCCACCAGACAGGATCCCCTGCAGGGATTAGGAGCCCTGATCCCCTCCAGGGATTCTCCTGGTGTGTGAGAGCTGCCAGTGCCAGCCAGGCTCCCTCACAGAGCTGCATTAGGGTCTGTTTGCAGAAAACTCTTATAAATAATTTTCAGAATCATTGAGGTTGGAAAAGACTCTGAGCCTTCTTTCTTAGTGGCTGAACAATATTTTGGAGGCTGTTTTCAGCTTCAGGGGTGTGTGTACACTTGGAAGGGGAAGGCTGCTCCCCACAGGCAGCAGAAAGGGCTCAGCAGAGCTGCCCTGAGCATCCCCACTGCTCCAGCCCACAGAGAGAATACACCCCTGGTGCAAACTTCCCCCCAGCAGGATTTAATCTGAATTTATTTGGTAATGCTGTGACAGTCACCTCAGGCTGTCAGAAAATAAACCGGGGGAACAGGAGGGAGCATGTGACACTTGCCCAACCTCAGCAAACCAAAGTGAAAGGGAACAATCTCCAGGCAAACTGCTGATTGCCAGGGCAGGAAAAGCAGCACAAGCAGGAGCAGGAACACAAAACCCATTGGATGGGTGACCAGCTGGGCTGAATTTCACCCAAACCTTCCCTGGGATCACTCACAGGCAGGAAGGAAATGCTGCCTGTGGGGCACAAACCAGGGCTACCACAGCTCACAGGGGCCAGGGCTCCCCAGGGCTTCTTGGGCAACAAAAGGGACCAATTTCCCCGTGATCTCTGCAGAGAAGGACACAGCAGGCTCTGACTCACAGGGGGAACTACTTTCACATCTCTTCAGAGAGAGAAACTCTGAGCTGGAGCTCCCCACACTGGAAGCAGGAGCCCTGTCCCAAGGGCTCTCACCCAGCTCTTGGCTTCAGGGAGAGGACAAGTGACAGAATGAGAGGAAAGTTTCACCAGGGGAGATTGAGGTTGGATATAAAGAAAAAAAAAATCATTTAGAAGCTTGTAAAGCATTGGCACAGGCTGCCCTGATGGAGTTACCCATCCCTGGAAGTGTTCAAAGAAATGTGTGAATGTGGCACTTGAGGACATGGGTTAGTGGTGAATAGTGGTGCTGCTGGGCTGACAGTTGGACTTGATGATCCTAAAGGTCATTTCCAGCCTTAATGATTCTAAAATTCTGTGACTGCTGCCCTGTGACATCCTTCCCCAGGCTCCAGCCAGAATCCTGGTATGCAAACCCAGGGAATTTTAACCAGCAGCATTCACTTCAGCAAAACTAAATGTCAAAAATCTCAAAGTGCATCAAAGCTCCCATAGCAGCAGAGTGCTCAGAGCAGAGTCTAAACAAGCAGTGAACCACCAAAAAGATTAACTCCCTTGTAATGTAAATAGAATTATCAGCACCAGCAACTGATGCAGCCGCAGCCTCCTGCCCAGCTGGTTTCCCAGCCCGGATCCTGTTTGGCAACCCCGTTTTTGCAGCCTTACATAAATGCAAAGCTTTTTCACTTCCCTCCCTGCCCACACCGAGCCCTGCCTGCTGCCAGCAGGGCCCTCACACCAGAGACACTTTGTTTGTCCAAGTCATGAGGGGATTTTTCTGAAGAAAAACAGGAGGAGGCTCCTCGCTGGTGGTTTTTGTTTTCTCAGTGCTGACCCAAACCCAGTGCTTTGCTCAGAAATGTCATCTCCTTGCAATCACATGATTTCAGGAGTTGGGACTTTTAAAGGGTGAAAAAAAAATTAATTGAGCACTTTTAAGGCAACTTTAGAGCTTGCAGGGTTTGGCCTTTGATACACCAAGGCTGCCTTGAAGAGGGGCAGTGTCTGAGGCCTCTAGTGCAGATGGGGAGGGTATTTTGGGGGCAAAAGGTTTGTTTTCTAGGGAAAACCACCTTGCTGCCAGCTTATTGCAGGCCTCTTCATAAAGAAAAATTAAATTCTGGCAGGTTTCTGCAGAGCAAAGCAGCCAGATGTGCTTCAGCACTTTGGGCACTGGGCTTGAACTCCAGAGACTCAATCCAGATCCTACAAAGGTAGAACCAGAAGCTGCCCTTGGTGGGGCTTTAATGTGAATTTTAAACCAAATCAGAGCCCTAGAAAATCCCTTGTTCTGGGTGAAAACACTCTCTGAGCACCTCATTTTGGTCTTGTTTAATTCCTTTTGTGGGTAGATTTGTCCAAAATGATTTCCTTTTGCTTTCCAGCAGGGTATCCCCATCCACGCTGGTTCCCATCCCTTTCCCAGTGGAGATTATCTGACACAGGTTTGTTTTCCTGCACAGCAGCAGCCACTCCAGAGTTATCACCTCACCTGGATGCCCATCCCGAGCTCCCAACACCAAATCCCAAATGCAGCTTCTGTTTCTGCCCAAATCTTGGGGTCCTCTCCCAGCAAAGATTGCTGATGCAGCCCCACATCCTCACCTGCCCCTCCTTTGCTGCCCAGCAGACCAGGGACATTATTGATCCTGTGGATTTTTCCCTCCTCAGCAGCCAAACCCAAAATATCAAACTGCTGACGTGGGGCTGATGAGCCCTGAGGGGCACAGCCACACACAGCAGCCCCCTCTGCACCCCCAAATCTGAGCCCAAACAGTGGGGTCCAACACCCCAGCAAGGCTGGAGACACCCCAACACACCCAAAGCTGCTCCCTGGGAATGTCTGTGTGCAGCTGGAGCAGTGACACAGTCACTGCCCCCATCCCCTGGCCCTCTCTCAGCCCCATCCCCTTTTCCTGTTTTACCCCCTAGGATGGAGCAGCCCCCCTCCAGCACCTCTCTCTTCAGCTGCCCAAAATCTGGCCGTGAAATCCCCTCACAAGGAGCAGCTTTGTCCCCTCTCACCTGCATCCCCACAGCTCCTGCTCTGCCTCCCACCCACCCCGGGCGCGGCTCTCACTCCTTAAATCACCCCCTCTTCCACCCTCCGGCCTCTCCACGCTGCGAAGTCACTAATTACCCCCTGGTAATGAGCACAAAGAGCTCTGGGGTGGCCCTGATGGGCTCGGTCTCATCACAGGTGTCGTTTCCCCCGTGCCCAAGGTGCTGCTGAAGGCAGAGGCTCTGCCGCCCCCTTGGCTCAAGGGACCACAGAACAAATCAGGAAAAGTCACAAAGGAAAGTCAAATTTACTGTTTTGTGGGACCAGGAGCCTGTTCCAGCTCTGGGCAAACCTTGGGGGTGCCCCTCTGCCCCTTTGAGCCAGCCCCAGCCCCTGTTCCTGCACAGTCGCTGCACTGAGCCCTCTCCAGCTGCTCTGGTGGCACATGGGGACATCGGGTGAGCTCAGGGGGGTCACATCTCCTCCCCACAGCACCCAGACTGGGGCAGCCCCCTCCTCCAGGCCCAGGGACACCCTGACCCCTCCTTGGGGACTTCAGATTTCCAACAGCTCTCTCTGCCTGGGCAGCAGCAGCAGGCAGGGAGCAGGGCAGTGCTGGCACAGTGTCCAGCCCATGGACACAGATGTCACCTCAGGGCACGTGGGAGCTCCCAGCTGGTCCCCAGCCAGTGGGGACAGTGCCCTGACACAGCCTGAGCTGGCAGAGCTGTGTCCCTCTTTGCTTGGGGACAGGGGCACTTCCACAGCTGTGGTGTCTCCAGCACCCCTGACCTGCTGTCCTGTCCATGGCAGGAGAGGACAAGGACACAGCCCCTCATTTCATCAGTAAATTCGTGCTCAGGTTGTCCTGGCTGCAGTCACCAGGGGGGTGGTGGCAGTGAGGGGGGCAGAGGGTCCCTTTGTGCAGACCCAGGCCCTCTTCAGCCTCCCAGGGCCAGGCAGGAGGAAGAGGAGGCTGGGGGATGGATGCAGGAGCCAGGGCAGCTCAAGGGAGGCCAACATCCCCCACCCCACAGTGGAGGTGTCACTGGACTCCTTGGGGGTCACTCAGCCCCCTCAGACACCAAAACACAACAAACCCCAGCCTGGAGGGACCCCACAGCACTGGGGACACCACCCAGGGTGCCCACCCAGAGCCAGGGGAGGTTCATGGCCCCCCAGCACCCACTCTGGGGTTTGTCTCAGCCATCCCAGCCTGGCAGGGGAGGAGCCTGTCCTGTGCCTGTCCCTCACTCCTGGCTGGATGTGTTTGCTCACACCTGACCCAGCTTTGGGCAGGGATGTGGGGAAGGTGGGAAGGAATCAGCCCCTGCCCCTGCAGAGCCAGAGCAGCCCACGGGGGGAGCCCAGGAAAAAAAAGGAGCCATAAACCAGGGAATTGTGTTATCCCACCCCTGGGATCCCCAGCCAGGAATGGCATCTCTCCATCAGCCACGGTGACACTGCCCATGGCACCCTGCTGAGGAAGGGACATCCACAGTGCCACCAAGCCTGGGCACAGCAGGGTTTGAGGGAGCCATGCCCAGGCTGCTCCCAGCCCTGTGAGAGCAGGGCAGAAGGGGAGCCCTGGACAGGAAACTTCTGCCACCATCCCTGGTGACACCTGGGTGAGAGACCAGGGAACCAGAAGGAGTCTGGAAGTGGACCTGGAAAAATCACAGAGGCTGGAGCCAGGGACCAATGTGTGGCCCTGGGGAGCTCTGCAAGCACCTGGAGCTGCTGCTGGGACAGTGCCAGTCCCCTGGGGCTGAGCCCCCACTGCCCCAGGGGCACCCTGGGCCCCTGTCCCCATCACCCACCTCTGCAGAAAGCCAAAATAACACCGAGTTTGGCCCCTATCAGGCAGGTCCCAGTGCTCCCAGCAAGGCTCCAGCAGCGTCCTGGGGCTGGCCAGGGCTGCTCTCTCCCCAGGGCACCGTGATCACCTTCTGTTCCATACCCACATCACCCCAATCCCTGACACAGCTCCCCCTCTCAGGGTGGCTGATGATCCTCAGCAGAGGGCAGGGAGGGAAACTGAGGCACGAGGATGACCCCTTGCCAGCTGGAGGATGTGCAGGAGGAGGAACCAGGAGCTTCTCTGGCCATCCCCCAGGGACCTGTGTGACAATCTCATGGCAGTGGCTGGTGCTGGTTTTCTTGGCTCATCATTTTTTAGCTGGGCTGGGTTTGGAAAGGCTGGCACTCCCCCCTTGGGGCAGGGAGGTGCTGGAACAAAGGAACATTGTGATCTCCTGAGGATAAACTGAGGTGCAGCACAGCCACTGCTCACTCCACTTGCAGCAGAAATGGATTTGGGATGGTTTTTGCTGGTTTTGGGGGGATTGACCCCAGCAGGGGCCACAAGCCAGCTCAGCATGAGGCTGAACACAGGCCAATGGGGCAGATTTCAGTGAATATGGGGGTTTGGAACCAAAACTGGTGCCTGGGACAGCCAAAGGTACCTTTACATACCAATCCTTCTTGTAAATATTTATCCTGCCTCCATCAGCCAGCAGCCCTGGAGGTGCTGGCAGACTCCAGTGGCCTCTTGCCAGGACAGGAGCTTTTAAAACTGCTTTTGTTTGTGCTCAGAGCAGGAAAAGCCACCAAGGTCCTGGCTGGCAGGTCACAGGGGACGTGGCCTTTCAGCTCCCAGCCTCTGCTCCCTGCAAATCACCCCTGATGATTGACTGACCTGCAGATTGTCCCACATCAATTTTCCAGCTGGTTTGGGTGCAAAATAAACTTGAAAATGCAGCTCATCCCCTCCAACACTGCAAAACTGATTTGGTGATTTGGAGCCCTCACTCTTGGGGTTTGAGCTGCTGGGGCTGGAGGAGCAGAGAGTGAGTGGATTGAAAACTGGGGGAGTGGTTGGGTGGTGATGGGTGGCACGAAGTTTACTTGGCAGCCAGTGACTGATTCTGTGTCCCAGGGGTCAGTCCTAGAAATCCTGCCTCCAGTCCTGATTAGCATCTTCCTCATTGATCTGGGTGATGGGGCAGAATGTCCTTTTGACAATTTTTGCTGTTGCCACCAAACTGGGAGGGATGGGTAATGTCCCAGAGGGTCGTGGTGCCACCCAGAGGGACCTGGACAGGCTGGGAACAGGGAGGCAGGAATCTTACAAAGTTTAACAGAGAGGAAATAAAAAGTTCTGCTCCAGAGAGGGACAAGCACCAGTTCATGCTGGATGGGGGTGGGACCAGGGAAAGGCAGGAAAGAACCTGGGGGTCCTGGTGGACACTGACCTGAACATGAACCACCCACAAAGCTGGTTGACTGACCTGCAGATTGTCCCACATCAATTTTCCAGCTGGTTTGGGTGCAAAATAAACTTGAAAATGCAGCTCATCCCCTCCAACACTGCAAAACTGATTTGGTGATTTGGAGCCCTCACTCTTGGGGTTTGAGCTGCTGGGGCTGGAGGAACAGAGAATGAGTGGTGCTGCCTGGGGGCTGAGGGAGGTGATGTCCCATCCTTGGAGATGCCCAAAAGCCACCTGGACGTGACAACCCTCTCTGGCTGACCCTGGGTGGCCTCAGGAGGTCCCTTCCACCTCCACAGCTCTGTGGAGGAGGAATAAATCTTTGCCAGGAGCCCCCAGTGAGTGCAGCCGGAGCGGGGTGAGTTCTGGCAGGGCTCGTCCATCCCCTTTTTGCCAGCTCAGCACAGGAAGCATCTTTGCAAGTCAGCACCTAAAAATGTGGGTGAATGGCCACCGTTCCTGCTGGGCAGGAGGCTCTGGCAGCTGGGGCTGCCCACACACCAGCCTGGCACTGCTGGGACACATCGTCAGCCCTGCACCCGGGGCTTTCCCCAGCCCCAGGTCAGCAGCCTCCACCCTCCTCCCCCGGCTGACCACCGGGCTCTGACATCACGGAAAACCTCCCCGTCGCTCATTATCAGCGGCAATATGCAAATTGCTGATGTTTCCTGGGCAGGAAGGGTTGTGGGAAAACCAGGGAATGTGCAGAAGGAGGCGTTTGCCCCCGTAGCTTTCTGCTGAAACCCTCAGTGTGGCTGTAGGATCTGTTCCTAATTCCCTACCGGCACTGACAATCTGGATTAACAAAGGAATGTTGGGGTCGTGCTCCTTACAAGCACACGAATTCACCTCAGAAAGGCATGAGGAAATCACCTTAAAATACTACAAGCTCAAAACCATCTTCCTCGAAGTGAACAGGGACCATATTCCCAAAAGTTTTCTTAAATCAAACATGTCTGGAATGGAAGGATTTTACTGGAGTTACTAAATGCTGAGTAACTGCTCAAACTGAGGAGAGACAATATGGTTTGGAGGGTGCTTAGGGTAGGTTTTGGGGTTTAAATGTAGCCTGAGCTACCACTGCTTGCAGGACTGTAGATATATTTTAATTCCCAGTTATTGGCCATGCCTGGGAACAATTCTGGGTTTCACAGCTGCCTGTCCCAAGGGAATCCCTAATGAAGAGTTTGTTAAGAAAAAAAAGGTGAGTGTTGACCTGCAGAAGTGTTTAGTACCAAAATCATTAGAGTTGTGCTCCCTGGTGGAATAAAAAGGGATTATCCTGTTTCAGTTCCTGTTCATCTCTTGTTCAGCTGAATGTTGAAGGATGAGGCTTCATCTGTTTGCTGGGAATTTGGGCAAATGTGAGCACAGGGACAGCCACTTTTTCCACAGATATATACAAATATCCTCTTTTTTAGGCATCAAATCACTAACCCAAAAGTATTTCCTCCTCTAAGTAAGAGCCCAGATCCAAAGTGCAGCTTGCTGGCAACAGGATTTACCCAACCAGAGTGTTCTGACAGCAGGGAACAGCACCTTTCATCTGAGCTTGCCAGGTGCACGAGAGACACAAATTCAATTAAGCTTCACAGCAACCCTGGTGAGGCAGGCAGGTGGGGATTAATCAAGGAATTAATTAGTACAGAGAAGCCAAGTTAGAAAACAAGTCTGTCAGTCACTTCTGGGCTGCCCTCGATACCGTGTTCCAGGATAAACAGGGTATTTGTAGGGTTACATTAGAGCAGACCCCAAACCCAAACTGGGAACAAAAACCTTGATGGAAATCCCAACTATTGCCCAGTGCCTCTTGGGAGAGGAGGAATTGCTTCCTCCCATCCTCTCACTGCAGCATTTTCCAGAAACCCAGAGAAAATCCAGGTCTCAGTGCCTGGCTTTGCTGATGCAAAAAGCAAATCCCAGTTTCTCTGCTAACTGCAGGTTTTCCATTGAAAAAGGCAAGACGAAAAAGGGAAGGACAATTCAGACTGATTTGAGGGATGGAGAAGTGAAACGTGGATTCTGTGTCATGCTCACAGGTTGAGTTTACAACAAGCCCTAAAAATAAACCCTGATTTCCAAGCTGTTTCCTTACCTAGGGAACATTTCCTCTCTCTGTCTCCTGTTCTAGTCCTCATTTCACTCCCTTCTTTCCCACACTACAGCATGAGCTGCTCTGGGTGGCCAAGGCACAACCACAGGCCTGGACAGATTTTCAGCCCGTTCAGCAGCTGTGAAACACCTCCCTGGCCACTTGTCAGCCTCACATTCCTCTGTGGCTGACCCTGAAATCACGTTGTGATGATGTTTAAGCACTTGGATTTACAGCCTGGCTCTTGTGGCCACTGCTGGTCACTGTGGCTGTGGCCGTGGCACATGCCAGCATTGTCCCCAAAATGCCACCGTGGGATAAGGGCTCTGTGTCACAGTGCTCTCAGCCTGCCCTGCACCACATGCCGAGGGATGAGGGACAGATTCCCGGAGGAAACAGCCTGAGGGTATTTTAACACCGGTGTGTTTTCAGACAGGGGCACCTTTGCTCTCCCCCGGTTGGGTCAGCCAGAGATCCCTAAAATGAACCTGCCCCTTCCTTGTTCTCCCAGCCATGGTGACAGAAAGTGGCTTGAACAGCTCAGGAGGTGCTGGGGACCACTCTGTCCTCAGCAGGGCTTCCTGAAGCCTGCCTGGAACAGGGTGGCATTTCCTCAGTGTAGCCTTTAACCCCCATTTTGGTAAATTTGGGAGTCTAACCCAGAGGTTCAGGGAATGCTGGTTATTATTTGCTAAGGACAGTGGCTCCTAACCCAGGCAGGGCTTTGGTAGCCTTTAACCCTTTGCTTTCCTCTGTCTTTCACTGCACTCCCAAAAAAGTGAACCTTTCTAAATCAAGGGCTTTTTGATAATGTTTTGTTGCTGCCTTCTGGCACCATCATCCACAAAGCTGCAGAGCCCCACCCCACAGCAGAGAGCTGGCAACAAGTGGGTCCTTTTTTTCTACCCAAAACTGTGACAGCAGCCAGCTCAGGGTGACAAAAATCCCTGACAAGTTCATGGCTTTATTTCCCCCTCAGCAGCCATAGCCTGGCTTCAATGCCTACTCTGCAGAAAGCAAGCTTTAATATATGCAGTAAATTCTTAAAGAAAGAGGCAGAAGGTCTGTACTGAGTGAGAGGAAGAATTTTGAGTGGTAAGATGGAAACACCTAGGAGTTACTACAAAATTTGAAATTAACTTAACAAGGCAAAGCAGGGGAAAAAAAGTTACTTTTTGTTTAACTTAGAGGGGAATCACAGAAAACCATTAACCACAAACTTGCCCCAGTAGAAATGTCCCATCCCTGGAAGTGTCCAAGGCTGGGTTGGACAGAGCTTGGAGCAACCTGGGATAGTGGAAAATGTCCCTGCCCATGGCAAGGGGTGGAACAGGAGCTTTGATGTCCCTTCCAACCCAGTTCTGTGATTTTATAATCAGAGCTGATCTGGATGTGAAGGGGAGGAATGAGGACCCACATCCAGCCCTGAGCATGACAGATTTTCTCCCCCTTTATGTAAAAAACTGCTTTACCTGTTACAGCCCTTACAAACCCCAGCAGCGCTGGGGTGACACCCATGGAAACTTTACCTTCAGAAATCATTCCTGTTAATGCAGACTGTGAATAAAGCAGCACACAGAGCCCCAGGGGACACTTACCCCGCCGTGGTGAAGCCCTGGCAGAGCAGCAGAAGCTCCTGCAGACTCCCCAGGCAAGAAGTGATGGGCAGGAGGAGGCTCTGGGATGTGCAGTGGGTGGGAGATTCCAGCAGCTCAGACAACTGCAGGCAGCAAAAGCAGCAGCTGGCTCACCAAAACAGCTGGGTTTTGCTCAAAATCCCCCCAAAATCAGGAGCCTCTGGGTTGGAGACACCTTGAGTCCAGCACAGTTGAGGAGGGAGGTGAAGGGGGTGTTTGGCCCTGCTGAGAGCAGCCTCCAGCAGGAAACGTGGAGGGGTGCAGAGCTCAGCAGGGCTAGGGTGACATCACTTCCCCAAAACTGCTGGGGTGACATCACTTCCCCAAGTGCAGCAGCACCAGCAGGTGAGCACACACAGCACCAGGGCCAGGGGAGCACACACAGTACCAGGGCCAGGGGAGCACACACAGCAGGGCCAGGGG
>JBBMKD010000049.1:8490036-8500796 GCA_037834095.1 Argya squamiceps
AGGCCCTGGCACAGGGTGCCCAGAGCAGCTGTGGCTGCCCCTGGATCCCTGGAAGTGTCCCAGGCCAGGCTGGATGGAACTTGGAGCACCCTGGGACAGTCACCCTGTGCCGGTCAGTGAAATGGTCTTTAGGGTCCCTCCCAAGGCAGCCCGGGCCGGGGTTCGGGGATGGATTCCCCCGGCAGGGAGCGCAGGGGACGCGGGGCTGTGCCGGGAGAGGCTGGGGATGAATGGAGCAGGGGCGGGGGAGCCGCCAGCCGCTCCGGGAGCGGAGGAAGACGGAGCGGTGGAAAAGCTGTGAATGTGAGAAAAAGCTGCCTCACAACAGAGCCTGTTACTATTCAACTGCCACAAAAGGAGCAGAGCCCTGAAATCTGCCTGGGCTGAGGCTGCAGTCAAAGAGAGCATCCTCCTGTCCTAATTCCTAATTAGCTCTCTGCTTTATTACTGAATTTTCTAATTGGTTTTCATGTTAATTACCTTCACCAGGCTGGGGAGGTGGCACTCAGGCAGCGGCAGGAGATGGAGCCTCCCCACCCCAGCGCTGGCCCCGCTCCAGGCTGTGCTGGGAAACAGTGCCCTCGCATCCAGCTCATCCCAGGAGCTCTGCCTTGCTCTTACCTCAGATTTAAGCTCTTACAGGAAGGTTTTGAGTGGCTGCCTTGGCACTGTCTGCAAATCCTTCCTAAAATCATGACCTGAGCCCCAGATCCAGCCCCTCGCTGTTGTTCCCCCTGGCTGGAGATGGCACCAGCCCTGCCCAGGCTGCACTGCCACCGCCCCCAGGGCTGGGCTGGGTGTCCCAGGTCCCTGTTCCTGCTCTGGTGCAGGTGCTGTGCTGGTCCTGACCCCATGTAAGGCATGAAGAAGCTTTTTCCCACTGCTTGACCTGCATGGACAGCCAGGCTGCAGATGTGGCAGCTGTTTCTGAGCACTTCCTAAGCTCAGGAGCAAACTGAAGGGTGAACATCTGGCTCCAGCTGCACTCTCTGGGCACTGGAAACCTCGTGGGCTCATCAGTCCAGAACATCTCAGCGTTATTGCAGCAGGGGTGTGTGAGCCCGGGGTGCACCAGAACCACCAAGTCCACACAGGACAGTCTTAATCCCACTAAAAGGATCCCACTAAAATTTCATCCTGTAATTCTGCAGTTCTCTGGGTCACAGAGCTTCACCTCTTTGTGGTGCAGTCTGTGAATTATCCAGGTGAGCCACACAGAGCTGGCAGCTCTGCTTTCCCAGGCTGGGGGCAGCTGGAGGAGCAGCAGGAGCAGGGCTGTGACAGCAGGGCTGTGACAGCAGGGTGGGCAGGGTGGGCTGCACACCCAGCCCAGATGGAGAGAGCTGGGATGTCTGTGACATGGAGCCCAGCACAGATCATCCAACTTGGTCCTACGTCCCAAAATGAGGCTGGGTGAGGCAGCAGCTCTTGGGGATTTTTGGTTTTGACAGGGTAACTAATTCTCTTTAAAAACCCCCAGTCTTGCAACGTTATTGTGGCTGCTTGATGCAAATTGTTTGGTGGTTTCCAGTAAACCAAACAACTCCATTAGGTTTTCTCTCTGGCATCAGGATGCCCCAGAGCCCAGTGCAAGTTGTGTCCCAGTTCCTCCCTGCACTCTGCCTTGGAGACAGAGAGGAAATCTGCCTCTGACCTCGATCAGAACCCAGCCAGCCCCATCCCTTTCAAGCTAATTCTGTGCTGTCTCCACCCATGGCAGCGTTCCCACTGCTGATCATTTCACTTGCACAAGGTGCAGCTGAGCTCTGCTGGGCTGGAAATCCAGGCAGGGAATGTATTCCTGACCTGTGGATGAAGGGGATGGGAGCTGCTGATTTCCAGCAAGCCATGGGTGCATCCTCACACCACTGCTTTCTCCTGGGGATTTTCTCGATGGAGACACCTCTGGGGGGTGTTTGTGCAGCACCAGGCACAGCAGGGCTGGAATTGTGCTGGGAATGATGCACATCAGGGGATTAGGATAAGGACTGAGCTGAGAGCTCTGTGCACTCGAGCTGCAGCAGCCAGACCTGGAGCAAACTGGGTCACAGGCACATTTTTAGGTCCAAAGCTCTGAGGGTTTGGTGTGCCATGGCCTGGAGGCCTGGAGATCTGGCAGGAGGAGGATTTTGGGGTGATTCCCTAATCACAGGGCTGATGGATGATAAGGAAAATCTGATGTCCAGATATTCTTCCTGATACAACCCAAACCAAGCTGATCATGAGCCCAAATATGTTACTTGTGAACAATATGTGAACAAATGTTTGCAGCAGCAGATCTGAATTTTAAAGATACGCAGCCTTTTTCATTAATTGCCCTTATTTCTCCAGCTCATTTTTGTTGTTGGGCAGAAAAGAAGGGATTGGTGTAGTGGGCACAGCCCAGGGAGTGGGAGGAGGCAGAGGGATAGTGAAATGCACAGTAGTGATTTAACATGAAATACTCTGATTGCAGGCAGTCTCTGGAGGTTTGTGCCTCATTGATGAATATCATGCATGAAGTGTAGCTCCTTGTGCTACCCACATTTTTCTCCTCCACGTCTGGCGATTGGGAACCTGAGTCACAGTAAATATGCTGAGTTACAGCACATTTCCACAGAAAAAAAAACCCCAAAAGAATCCCCAAGGCAAATGACAGGCGTGTTTATCTGCAAGTGTGTCAAATGCACGGGATGCTCAGACAATGCAGGCTCAAAGGATTAACAGACCTTAATCCCCCCTCGGTGCATTAATGCCCAGCAGATGAGACAGACACAGACACATCTCTAAGGACCGCTGGATGCACACAAAAACAACCCTCCCCATCCAAACATCCCCTCTGGGGACGGAACAGCTCACCTGGAGGACCACACCGGACCCGCCTGCTTCTTCGGCTTGGCCATCTGCTTCTGGTACTCCATCCAGCCGCTCACCAGCTCGTGCAGGATCATCACGTAGAGGAGGAAAATGAGAATCCTGGGATCCATCCGTGGCACCTCGGGGTCTGCTCCATCGGGTACAGGTGACATTTGCTCGGGGGGAGCTGCGGGCAGGGCGCTCCGGGAGCCGCAGGGATGCCAAGGCTGCTGCCGGCTGGAGAGCGAGCTGGGCTCTGTGCAGAGTGAATTAGCGCCGGAGAAATCCCCGGGGGGGATCAGAGCCCGGTGTCAGAGCACAAACACAGCTCCTCCGGCCGCTGGGTCACACCCTGGGGGGCTGCAGCCCCTCTGGCTCATGGCTTTGTCCGCATCGCTCCGCAGCCGGGAGCTGCCCGCACTCGGGGGGCAGGAGCAGCCGCCCCTCTCGGGGGTGGAGGGGAGAGCTGCCTGAGCACCGGCACGGGCAGGGAGCACTGTCTGCCTGCTCTTTTATTTATTGAGGAATAAATCAACCCCCCCAGTCAGTCAGTCACTGGGGATTCTCCGAGCTGGCTCTCCCCAGTGGCTCAGGATTTAGGGCTGCACCGAGCCAATCTTGTTTAGGAGAGTTACTGAGTATTTTGCAGCTGAGAATTTTTTTTTTCTTCTGCTGTTTTCTCGCTCTCTTATTTTGTTTTCCTCGCTGTTATCTCTTGCCTTAATCTTCAGCTGCTGTTTTCCCAGTGTGAGGCTCTGACAGGCTCCTGGTGTGCAGGAAAGTCCACAGCACCCAGGCTTCCCAAACCACAGCTCCTCTCCCAGCCCCTCAACCTCCTGTTTAGGGTGTAGAGATCTGGTTGTGCCACCAGATCACAGAATCCCAGCCTGGTTTGGGTTGGAAGAGACCTTAAAACTCATCTTGTTCCACCTCCTACCATGGGCAGGGACATTTTCCACTACCCCAAGCTGCTCCAAGCCCTGTCCAGCCTGGCCTTGGACACTTCCAGGGGCAGCCAGAGCTGCTCTGGACACTCTGTGCCAGGATCTGAACACCCTGAGATGCCCCCAGCCTCCCCCTTTTTCCCTCCATGGACACAATGCAATACCTGTGCCTGGAATTCTTAGCAGCATAAAAACACAAAGTGTCTTGCTATGACACTTGTATGAACCAAAAGGAAAAAAAAGCCCCCCAAGAATTGTTTTTAAAACAATCTTACTCAAAATTCACCCTCTTCCAGTGCAATGTTTCCATAAGTGAAATAATAAGCCCTCAATAACTATTTATGGTTATCCAAAACCAAACCTGTGCCCAGTGGAGCTGTGCCAACTGCAGAAAGGGGGCCCAGAGGAGCGGCAAACCCAGGGCCCCCAGGACCCTCCATCCCACAGCTCCCACAGACAGGGAGAGCTGGGCTTGGGGTTCCACAGGCTGCAATTCAGGTGTGACAAACACATCACAACCCTCCCACCACAAACTCCCCACCTGCCCCAGCTTACCTGACCCACCTGAGCTCAGAGGCCCCTCAGAAACCTTTTCCCTTTGATGTGTAAGTGCAGACAAGTGTGCAGCAGCCAGGGCTGTGATAATTTTCTATTAAGTACCAATTTAACACACATTAGGGAATCCTAATTCCATGATAGATCTGCCTGTGAAATAAACCTCAGACAAACCTGCACCTCCAAGTGCTGTGTGACTTTCCCTCAGCCAACTCATGATAAACCCAGAAGTGCTGAGTAACTCTAAAATTGGGAGGAGAGCTCGTGGAAGGGGGTGAGTAGGTGAATGAAAGCAGCCAGGACTGGAGGTGTTCTAGCAGCTCTGAAAATGGGGATATTTGAGGTTCTCCATGGAAGGATAGTGGAGCTGTTCCCATGGCAACAGAGAGAGTTGCCAGGCTGTGGGTGATGGGCTCTAATGTGTGGTACCACTCAGACTTGGTGAGGGATTGGAGAGCAAGGACAGCTCTGATATTTTATACATATGCAATTTTTGATGAGTAAACCCAACGTGACTCCTTTGTTCCAGGAGAGAGAAGCTTTTCCCACATGGAGAGACGTTACCAGGGCAGGAGCAGTGGGATAACTCATAACAACTCACTCAGATCTGTAAGAGATGCTCCAACAAAAATCTGAACAAAAATAATACTTAATACTACAAAAGGCAGAAAAGGCAACAATTCATGAGCTGAGAGCACAGCAAACTGTGACAGGTCACGTGCAGTAAGTTCTTTGACAAATGAGTCAATAATATTTCGATTTTAGAGTGATTAAAGCCCAGTTTGGGAGGGCAGGGTGGGAGCTGGAGGTGCTGCTGAGGGACCCCTGTGGTGGCCATGGGGTACAGGGGATACAGGAGCCCCTCACAGCAGTGGGGAGCCTTGGAATGTTGGTGTTTCCCCTCTGCCCTCAGCCTGAAGGTAGATTTAGATGAGATTTTGGGCAGGGATTGTTCGGTGGGAGGGTGGGCAGGCCCTGGCACAGGGTGCCCAGAGCAGCTGTGGCTGCCCCTGGATCCCTGGCAGTGCCCAAGGCCAGGTTGGACAGAGCTTGGAGCACCCTGGGACAGTGGGAGGTGTCCCTGCCCATGGCAGGGGTGGAATGGGATGAGTTTTAAGGTCCCTTTTAACCCAAACCACTCAGGATTCTGTGATTCCACAACTTCAGCCCAAGGGCACAGCCTGGATGTTCTCCTGAAGAAGTCTGGTGGGAGCAGAAGCACCTGTGAGGATCCTTCATGTGTCCAATCACTCTCAGTAGAGCCCAGCAGCAACCTGCAAACTCACTGTGGATTCCTAAGAGTTGGGAGCAATTAACAGCTGGGCTGTTTGATAACCATCAGTAGGCAGAGATAAACCAATAAAATGTGTGTACAACCTTATCACAACACCCAGGCACCAAACAGGGCTCACCTGCAGGCCAGGGCCTTGATCTGCTCCTGCAGTTCTCCACTGCTCTGCACATGGCTTTAACACAGAGCCAGCACTCCCCAGAGACTCCTGTCCCTGCTGCTGCTTTCACACAACCCCACAGAAATGACAAAAGGGTGGAACCCAGCTGGAGGCTGTGGCAGAGGAGAAAATCTCCCAGCTTGAAGTGAGAGGGAAGCAGGACCTGGGGTGGTGTCAGAGAGCCTGGGACTCAGGCAGGCTTTGAAGAGCAGGGAAAGAAAAGCAAACTCTGGGGAACAAAGCAGTCTGCCCCAGTTCTGGTGGGGCACAAAACCCTGCAGAGGAGAAACTTGATGCTGACACAGAGGGAACGTAGCTGAGCTCCTGGGCAATGACAACAACTCATTCCTGAGCAGCAGCAAGGGCAGGTTTGGAATTCCTTTGTAAAACCAGGGTGAACATGAGGCCAAGCTTCTTTGTGCAAGGCTCAGTGCAGCTGACTGGGCTGGAATTAAAACCCAGAATAACTGAGTAGTCACCAGCCTTGCAAGCCCAACTGCTGCAGCATTCCCACTCTGTGGGCTGTGTATCGTTGGAGGAACAGGACTGTGTCCCTCTGCTTCCCAGGGCCTGTTCTCCTCAGTTTGGGTGTCAATCTAAGCCTTCTTTACTCCTAAAGAGGTTTTAAGGAGCAGAGGTGGTAGGTGCCAGTTAATACTTATATTCATTGCAGCTCCAAGGGCACCCTGCCACACCAACCATCGATCACCTTCCTTCAGGCTCCTGGGGAGCATCCATCATCCCATCCTTCCACTTGGAATGTGGTGTGGCTGACTAACAAACAGGAAAACCCACCTTCCTAAGGCTCACATTGACCCAGAACTCTCACAGCCCCCAAGGAGCATCACAAAAAGGCAACAACAACTGCTTCGTTACAGTAAATCAGGGTTGACCTAAACCTTGCTGCAATTTCTGGCTTTTTAGAAGGAACTGGGTTTTACTGCAAAGACAGTGATCTGCATTTCCCTTTTGGGGCCCAAAGGCTGCAGGATCCCTCCAGCTACCAGGGTAGACAAGTTCTCAAAACATCAAAACTCCCACACACTGAAACATCAGGGCAAGCAGCTCTTGCAGGAGGCCACGAGGTCATGGCCCAAAATTTCTGTGGCATCCAAAAGGTCCAGTGACCCCCCCCAAACAGAGTCAGGCCACAAACACCTGCAAGTGCAAGTCCCTCTGCTGAGGGACTGGCCAAGGTGGGGTGGAGGTCCTGCTGTCCCCAAATCCCCCAGGCAGGGCCCTGTTGGTTGCGGGGCTGTTTCCTGCATCTCCACAGCCAAAGCCCATGAATGCTGTCCTGCTGGGTGAAGTGAGATGGAAAACAGATTCCTTTCCTTGCCCTTTGGCTGCTCTTCAAGGAGCCACCTGTAAAAATCCCTCTGCAATTATGTGATTATTCAGCAGAGATGGAGCAGAGGCCACAGGGCTGGTTTGGAGAACGTGGGCTGGGGGACAAACCTGGCTGTGACCCACTGGAGCTGATGTTTTGTTGTTGTTGCTACCCAGGCTTCATTTCACAAGTCACTGATGACACCTTGATCAGTGTGTGAGCTCAGGGGAATGAACCACTGCAGGCACAGCCCTGTCTGTCCTCTCTCAGCACACCAGGGCTCCCCTCCTTCCACATCTGGAAGCAGAAATGAGAGTGGACACAAACTGCCAGGGCTTCCCTCAGCCTTCAGAGGAAGAAAATGGAATTTTCTTCAGACAGGAAAATGGAGTTTCAGAGTTAAAAAGAACAAGGGGCATTGCAGAATCTGTCAGCTCCTTCCACAGGCTCATATGAGTCGATAATTAACAAAAGAAAGAACAGATGCTATGAGACACGTTTCTTCTGAGGGTATTTACTTGCTCCTACCTACAACTGTGCCTGACAAAGTGGTAATATGAAACTGCATTCCTAATCACTGGGTTGCTTTGTATCAGATTAGTAATGATTCATTACCAGGATTTTGTACACATTTCACCACTTCTTTATTCTGTTAACCCTCATCAGGCAACTCAGCTTTGGCACAGCAAATTGATGCTGGCCTGAGGGAAAAAAATTAATATTAAAACTACAATAACAACTGTCTCCTGAGTCCTGGACTGGTTTTTTATGACAATGGCACAAGAACCAGCACGGTTTATTCTGGCTCAAGCTGGATGGCTGGTTACAGGAATTATCAGAGGAATATCTGAGGGTGGGAGGCCCTGGCACAGGGTGCCCAGAGCAGCTGTGGCTGCCCCTGGACCCCTGGCAGTGCCCAAGGCCAGGCTGGACACTGGGGCTTGGAGCAGCTTGGGACAGTGGAAAGTATCCCTGGGACAGTGGGAGGTGTCCCTGCCCATGGCAGGGGGTGGGATGGGATTTAAGGTCCTTTTTAACCCAAACCCTGCTGATTCTTTCTCATTTCCTTGCTGTAGAATGGCATTGACAGAAGCTGTGGAAGAAGGAAAGACCCCAGTTCTCGTCTCTAACACAGGCTGATGTGAGGCTGTGACCTCCCAGGGATGTTTTTCCCCTTCCCTGGGCCCAGACCCTGCTGATGAGGAGAAGCAGAGCACAGACTCGCCCCAAGGGAGCTCTGTCAGCCCAGCTGAGACACTTTTGCCCCTTGTGCAATTGTTTTGCTAGAAAAGGAAGCAGGTTTCACTGCCTCCAGTTGTTCAGCCTTGTCCTTCTCAAACTCCCCTGGCAGGTCCAGCAGGCTGAAATTCACCCACACAGATGGTTCAGCTGCTGTTGTGAACTTCTCCTTCCAGCTGGACTGACCTTGTTATCTTTAGAGTGGGCTCCACGTGCTGCTGGATTCTCCTCAATTTGCTGATGGTCCTTTTTGCACCACAGAGGGCAAGAACAGGGAAGGGACTTGGGAAAGAGCAGGGAATGCAGAGGATGCCCAGGAATTGGAGCAACCATGGGGCAGCAATCCTGCCTGATGTGTCCTCAGCACGGAGTGACCTGGGTGGAGCTGCCCTCAATCCATGTTTTACACCCACCTGAAGCTCTGAGATGCTGATTTGCCCCTTGTTTTTAATGCTGAGCCTGGCCCTGGTGGAAGGGCAGTGCTGGCAAAGGACACCCAGAGCATGCCTGGGGTTCAGAGCCATGAGGAAGGAGCTCAGTCCTTGTTAACAAAACAGCCTGGAGGGGAAATTAAGGTGAGAAAGGCAAGGGGAGAGAGCAGAGAGGTCACAGCAGGATCTACCAGAGCTGCAAAGACAAAGTGCAGAAATACTTCCTCCTCCTGCAAAGCTGCTCCATCAAGCTTCAATCCACAGACACAGCTGGAGGAACAGTGGCACCTGTGTGCCAGGACAGGCTTCTCACTGCTGTACAAAAAGCAGCATCTGTGTGTCACCCATCAAAACTGGAATAAAGGCTGGAGACCCTGGATAGCCCCATGTGCTCAGTCTCTGCCTCTGGAGAGACTCAGAGCACTCAGGTCCAGGCTGTGGCACAGCCCTGCCCCTCACAGCCCTGCTGCTGGGCACCTCCAAACACTCCTCCTGAGACAGCCCCAGTCTGAGCACAGCTCAAATAGCATTTAGAGCAGATAGAAACACCTTTATTGCACCTACAGGCAAAATTGGGGATGTTCTCCACTCTCAAATGGCTGAATGATGCTGAAAAAGTAATTAAATAACTAAAAAAATTATCTCTCTCCCAGCTGAAACCAGGACAGGAGTTAACAGGATTTTTCATGTCACTCCATTTTCTGGGCTAGATGCAACTCTTCCAAAGCTGAAGACAGACATTCAGCCCAAGGAGCTGGATAGAAGGTCCTCTTTTACAGGGCAAGTCACACACCAAATTCCCCACCATGCACAACTCACCAGAATTAACCTAAGGGTGACTGCAAAGCCTGAATCTCGCAGCAGCTCTGCCAGAAAAGTCTCTTGGAGAGAGATAACTCTGTTTTCTGCAGTGCAGCATCTGCTCCAGCCTTTATCTGACACTCCTTTCAACGTCCATCTTCCCTCCAGCCACCTGCCCCACATCCCATTCATTGTTCCCAATCATTTTCCAGTGCCCACAGCACCAAGAACGGGGTGTTCTGCCGAGGAGCAGATGCTTTGGAGCATTCAGGAGTGTGAGGATGCTGGGCAATGCTTCAGTTGTCCAGTCCCCACCTCTTGTTATCCTGTAAATCACAGCCCAACTGAGCCTGAAGAATCTCACTGGGCTCTGAGTTCCTCTGATCCCTCAGGAAAGCCCACAGACTTGGATTCTTTGTAAAAGTTCTCTCAGGGGTTTGGAGAGAATACGCGGTTTGTTCGTGTCACAGGGATCACACCCCTGTTGTACAGACAAACTGTCACCTCTAAGTGTGAGCAGGGAGCGATTCCAGCTCCCCGTGTGCCAATCCGGGAGGATTCCAGGGCACGCAGGGCTGCACCACCCTCTAGTGCACACCCACAGCAGTGCCTGCGGTGTCCCTGCCGGGCCACTGTGTGAAAGGAAAAGCACAAAAGAAAGAAAAAATTCCCTTATCCAGCCCGGCGGAGCCTGCCCCGCAGCTGTGCCGGCACCAGCCCCTGCAACAGCGGCTGTGGGAACAGCAGGGAGAGAATTCCTCTGAGTGGGAATTCCAGAGCAGAACCAAGGGGAACCGCTGGGAAAAGCCACTGTCTTGCACCCCAGCACTCTGCACGTGCAGCACCCTGCACCTCATATCCCTGGCAGCCCAGATCCCTGGAATTCCAGGCCCTGCACATCCAGCACCCTGCACCCCATATCCCTGGCAGCCCAGATCCCTGGAATCTCAAACCCCACACTCTCAGGTCCCTGGGATCCCAGGCCCTGCACATGCAGCACTCTGCACCCCACACTCCTGGATCCCTGAAATCCCAGAGTCTGCACCCCATACCCCCAGAATTCCAGGTTCTGCACATCCAGCACCCTGCACCCCATATCCCTGGCAGCCCAGAGCCCTGGAATCTCAAACCCCACACTCTCAGACCCCTGGGATCCCAGACTCTGCACATCCAG
>JBBMKD010000049.1:8501422-8514350 GCA_037834095.1 Argya squamiceps
CTCCTGGATCCCTGGAATCTCAGACCCCACACTCTCAGATCCCTGGGATCCCAGACTTTGCACATCCACCAACCTGCACCCCACACTCCTATATCCCTGGCAGCCCAGATCCCTGGGATCCCAGACCCTGCATATCCAGCACCCTGCACCCCACACCCCTGGATCCCTGGAATCCCAGACCCCACACCCCATACCCCTGTAGCCCCAGAATCCCAGACCCCACACCCCATACCCCTGCACCCCCAGAATTCCAGGCTCTGCACATCCAGCACCCCACACCTCTGGATCCCTGGAATCCCAGAGCCTGCACCCCAGTACAGCCAGCTCAGCTCCTGCCATGCAGAGATTTACCTGCACAACTCCTGTGTAATTCACAGGAATAAAACCTTTCTCATCTCAAAACATGGAAGCAGATTTTCACTACTAAAACATGGAAGATGTTCACTACTAAAATTGTTTTCTGGAAATTGTTTCTTCTCACACCCTTGAGCAGCACCAGGCCGGGACTGGCAGCCACTCCCTCTCAGCTGCCCAGCTCTCCCCTCCTCAGCCAGACTTGCCACCAGCACTGGGAATGGCCAGTTCATAATCTGGGATTCAGTTTCTTCATGGATGTAAAAAACTGGGGAAAATCACCACTGTGTGTGTCAGTTCTGCAGGTACAGGCTGAAGCACAAGAGGCCTTTCTATCAAGCAATTAAAAAAAAAATTAAACATCCTGGATGACAAATTCCTGCTGCAGGAGAGCACCATGTCAGCCTCTGAATAAGGGGAACCTCAGGTGACCAAGAGAATCCCCAAAACAATCCTAAAATAACCTCCAAGTCTGAGCAGAGCATGGGCCTGAGCAGGTTCATGGCCAAGGTTTGGCAGCAGTGTGAGATATTATTTTGTCTAAGTTACCAGGACGGTTTAAAGAGTTTGAAACCAAAACTTTGCAGGAAATACCCAGTTGTTACACCCAGGTCCCGTTTGCCAACAAATCCAGTACCAGAACTGCTGAGAGGCTCCCAAAGGCAGCCCTGACCCTGGGAGCTGCAGGGGAGACAAGAGGAGCAAAGGAAATGTGGGCTACAGGATGGGGCACCTGTGTCAAACACAAACATAGCCCACCTTCCCTGTTCCCCCACGGGATATCACAAGTTCCTGCACCAAAGGAGTAATAAAGCACCAAGGTGGTGAAGGGAGGGGAGTCACTGCCCTCACACAGCATTTCTGAGGTCAGGAGGAAGAAAACCACACAGAGAGGGAAGGAGAAGCACTGGGGAGGGAGTTCCACCTCCACTTAACTACCATGTTTGTTTGGATTTTTGGACACAGCTTCAGGAAACAGAAGAGTCTCCTGAGCATGACCTGGCACTCAGAGAACTCAGGACCCAGGAAACAAGAGCTGAGGGGGGACAAAAAGGAAGGAGGTTTAGGTCAGATATCAGGATAAGGCTCTTTCCACAGAGGGTGGTTGGGCACTGAACAGCCCCTGCACACTCCAGCTGAGGCAGCAGCAAAAGCAGAACTGGAACAGAAACAGTGACACAAGTGAGCCATGAACAGGCCTGCCAGCCTGGAGCTTTGGGGTGACCCAACTGCAACCTGCAGTGCCTGAAGGGAGCCTTCAAGGACAAGGGAGAGACCCAGGGAATGGCTTCCCACTGCCAGAGGGCAGGGCTGGATGGGAGATTGGGCAGGAATTGTCCCCTGGGAGGGTGGGCAGGCCCTGGCACAGGGTGCCCAGAGCAGCTGTGGCTGCCCCTGGATCCCTGGCAGTGCCCAAGGCCAGGCTGGACAGGGCTTGGAGGGACCTGAGATGGTGGAAGGTGTCCCTGCCCACAGCAGGAGTGACACTGGATGATCTGAAAGGTCCCTTCCAACCCAGGTAATTTCTATGATTGTATTTTTTCCAAAAACTGAATCTCACTCCACCTACACTCAACCCCTCCTGTCACTGAGGAACATCACAGTCCTGCTCTTTGTAACTGTCTCCAGGACTCCTTTGGAGAAAAGCTGGGAGGAAAGGGGAGAGACTGGTTCAATTTCTGGCTCCCTTTGTGAAAGCCCATCTGAGAAGAGGCTGGTGACTGCTGCTGAGTCTGGTGGCAGTGAACACCTCTGAGTGCAGCACATCTTACCACGTGCCACCAGAGCTGGAACCTCAAACAGGAACTGGTTCCAGTGGAGCTCATCTCCTCTGACTCCTCCTCCTCCTCTTGAAAATCTTCTCCAGAGACCCTGAGAGGCAGACCAAGGCCAAGGGAAGCCACAATCAGCCTCAAGAGCCCACACCACCACCTGCCCAGCCACACCAGGCCTCCACACTTACTGAGCAGAGTTTAAAAACACAGGATGCCAGGTTTAAAAATAAGCTTTGCTTTGTTTTGCTTTTTTCTTTTTTTTATAAAATGTACAGTCAGATTTGAAGTGGATCTACAAGAAGACAGTCAGCTATCTTTAAGAAAAGTAAACCTTGCAAAGCACTGCACACAGTTTTCTAACCAGCAAGAAGCCAGTGAGTTGGGTCAGCTGCAGCATTTCCTGAAGGAGCTTCAGTGGCTTTGTTTTTGTTTCCACCACACGTGCAGAGACACTCAGAAGGCAGCAGAGGCTCAGTTCCTCTCCCCCCAGCCCTGCCCTGCAGGCAGAGCTCAGCGTGAGGCCGGGGTGGGCACGGTGGGCAGGGGCAGCTCCATGGAGGGGGGCTCAGTCACCTCGGCCGGGCTGGGCTTGCGCAGCTCCAGTTTCTCACTGAGTTGGTTGTGAAGCTCCTTCACAGCTTCCCCACTCTGCAGGGTGAGAATGAGGGATGGGGAAACAGCACAGTCACACTCCATCCTGGCCAGAAACACCCTGTGTCTCACCCTGTGTGTTTAACACAAACCAACACAGATGGGGAAGCCACAAGGTAATCAGGTCACAGCTTTGAAAGCAGAGCTCGTGCTCCATTCAACAACATCTCACAAGGCAGCTGCTTTCATTTGCAGTTTTCCCTTTCTCCTGCCCCCCTTCCTACCTGCTTGGTGGGCTCCAAAGCCTTCTGCAGAGACTCTAGTTTGGCTGGGTTCACTTTGTGGTGCAGGTGCAGCAGCAGCCTGAGCACATGTCTGTGCACGTTCTCCTTCCTGCAAGAGCCATTTGAAAGCAGCAGAGTAACCAAGACAAACAAACCATCTTGAGAACAAGGAAGCCACAGCAACAGCACCAGAATAATTCATCACAGACCTTGTTATAATTTTCCAAAACCCCTGAGAACTAAAGTTTCTGTAAGAGGCTAACTTAGTGAAAGCACTAACACTGCCTTAGACCTTCAAGGAATTGTTCAACAGGAGTGGATTACTTGCACAACCATAAAGAGGGAGGGGGAGATTTTAAGCATAGAGTGTGTGGAGGAAGCAGCAGCACGTGCTGCTGTGGCCCAGCAGTAATTTCAGCCACTTTTAGGGAAGCTTTCTGGGGGCTGAACTTGTCTGCAGGCCACCAGCTAAAGGAGTGAGTGACCAGAGGTAACAACAGATTTTTGTGTGCTGCTGATACTGCAGAGCTGAGGTTAACTCTACATGGCCAGAGCTACTGCAAGGCCTGAAGATATTCTCCTTTGCAAACTCCAACTTAGGGATAATGAATTCTAGTTTAGATAATAATTCACAGCCAAGACATAACCATTTTGCTGATAAAAACTTCATCCCAAAAAATAACACCTTTCCTCAAAGGGAAACAGCATCAGGCTGATATTTCCACTGCCTGTGAAGAATCTGGTGAACTATTAAACTACTGTTCAAAGCAGTAAAACCTCTGTCAGGCATTCTGTAAAGTCCCTGTCTCCAGTGAGAACAATCTGCTTTACCTGGAGCAGGCAGTGAGGAAGAAGCCATCAAAGAGACTGGTGCAGAACTCCTCGAGTGCAAACTCATCACTGAGCAGGGTGAGGTTAGCAGTCAGCAGATGCAGGAAAATGTCACTGAAGGCCAAGTCACTGAATGTCTCAACTATAAAACATGGAAAGGAAAGAGAGATTGACAAGGATGTGCCAAAACCTGTCCACACAGCTCCTGCTGAAAACCCTGCAGTGAGGTTTCATCATAGAATGGTTTGGGTTGGAAAGGAGCTTAAAACTCATCCAGTGCCACCCCTGCCATGGGCAGGGACACCTCCCACTGTCCCAGGCTGCTCCAAACCCTGTCCCGCCTGGCCTTGGACACTTCCAGGGATCCAGGGGCAGCCACAGCTGCTCTGGGCACCCTGTGCCAGGGCCTCTTCACCCTCCCAGGGAATAATTTCTTCCCAGTACCTACTCTAAGCCTACTTTCTTTCAGTCATTTTTTTCCCATTTCCTTTGGTAACAGGCAGCCCAGGCAGGTGGCTTTGATCTTTCAGGCATAAAAGATTAGGAGCAGATTGCTCCAGAGCTCTCCTGCAACTCATCCCAGAGGAGTCAGGGAACAAGATAATAGTGGTGAGAAAATAAAGGCTGTGTTCAGTCCTATTTTGTTACCATTTTTTTTTTTCACCACACAAAGACAAGTCCCAGCAACTTCCTGCCACCTGCAATCACTGTGGGCAGCAGCAGAATTTGAGCACCTGCTCTGTTATCTTTCAGATTAATTCCAGAGTTCTCAACTGACCTCATTGTTAATGGAGCCCTTGATGTAAGGAACCACCTCAGCCACTGTCCCTAAACTCTCACATCAGCAGAAAATTGCAGAACCCAAACACTCCTGCAAAGACTCACAACCAAGGCACCACAAGAGCCAAAGGCAGAACATTTTGTCCCTGGCTCTGACACCCCTTTCACTCCAGGTTTAGTGGCCTCCTGGGTGTCCAGCACAAGGAAAACAGCCACAGAACAGAAGGTGAGACAAAAACCTACCTAGTGCTGGCAGGAGCCTCAGGAAAGCATTCTTGTTCCTCTGTTTGGTGATGTGAAGGATGTAATACAGCCCAATCTCACAAGCTATTCTGTTCTCCTGCAGGAACCTGTTATGGCACAAACAAAGTTTATTCAAAGCTAATTATTTTTTATTTTTTTAAAGACATTTGAAGTATTTTTGTGATAGTTATCAAGCAGGTACAGCAGTGGCTAACCTCAAACCCACTGACAAGCAGCTGTTCAGTGAGTGAACAGATGGATCATCCCTATGTTCATTACCACACTCCAGAAAAACTGAACATCCAGCAAACAGCTGGGTTTAAGTGTGAGCATTTATAATCCATTAATGATAAAAAGTGCTGCTCAAAATGGGGTTTAGAAGAAGCCCAAATGTCAAAAAATATACAAAGTCCAATAATGTTTTAGTCTCCCAGAAGTCAAATATCAACACTGTGATGGAGGAGAGCACAACTACCAGGATACAGCACCCCAGATTCTGGCACACAGACAAGAACTGTGCCAGGAATCAGTGGAAGATCTGAACACAACAGAGCACACAGAGATTTTAATTATCTTTTTGATGTCCCTGGAGTGACAGGTTATCAACAGAGAAAGAGGGTGGGTGTCAAAAATGCCAACTTTATGATTTCCAATAGTGCTTTTCAGCATGAGCATCCAGCTGCACCCAAATATCACCCCAAAATCAGCATTCACTGCCTGGAAAGCTGAACACAAACACCTAATACCCTCATATTGAATGAGAGAATGCTCATTACAGGAAATACTACTTTCTGCAGATAAATTTTATTCGAGAGAGCACAAGGAAAAGTTAAAGGGGAAGTTCAGACTTGATGGATTAGCCCTGAATCTTATCCCAGGAAGCCTTGCCTTTCCCACAGGCAGTTTTCTCTGCTAGGTCTCCCTGCTGCTTGGCTGGGGCCAGGCACTCACTTGGTGAAAGCCTCGGGGATGGTGCTGGGGTAGGGGATTGGCCCCTTCTCCTCCGAGGGCAGCTTCTGATCCACAGTGAAGGTGTGATCATCCACCACGAAGGACATCAGCAGGGGCAAGAACCTGGTGATCAGCTCGGCCTCCTTGGAGGGAGGGAGGGACAGAGGGAAGAGAGCAAAGCCATCATCAGTCACTTCATGCCACCTAATGGTCCTGAAGTGCTGTGACAAAAGGAAGGCAGTGTGAGGAGCCTCATCCTGCACTGAGGAAAACCAGCTTAAAGACATCCAGATCCAGTCAAAATTCCTGAATAATTCATTTCCACATGTTCCATGGTAATTAGGAAAACTCTGCTTCATCTCACTACAGAAATACTCCTGCTCAAACCCTTTCTTTGGACAATTGTGCAGCATTTCTTCTGAGAGGCCCTTCCCAGCACTGCTGCAGGCATGGGATGTGTTCAGAATGACATCAACAATGCTGATATCAACAATTACAGACTCCCAGCATGGCCCAGGCTTATTTGTGGTAACACAGGCACAAATAAATCAGATTTTAAAGCCTGATTCAGAGACTCCCTTTGGAAAGAAACTGAGCATTTTCCCTTATAGGTCCATGAGAGAGCACAAATCACAGCATTGCCCTCAGAATGACTGGTCACTCTCACTGCTACAGTCCCAGTGTTAATGCACACCCTCCCTGGCATGAATTTAAACATCCTAGCAGCCAGGAGTGGATGTATTTGAGACTTCAAATGTGCCCCTAGGTATTTATAAAACATTTACTGCTTTATAGTTCAGAGCAGAAACAGCAAATCCCTCCTGAGGAACAGCCCTGCTGTGCTCCTGTCCTCAGCTGAACTACACCAGGGATTCCTGTAATACTGGGAAAGGATTTCTAAAGCATGGAGAGATTACAGTTCACTGTGGCATGACACTAAACTGCTGTAACAGAGAGCTGGGAGGGAAAAAAAAAACATTTTCCTTGTCAATGAAAAGCTTCTAAACTGCTACCAGAGGCTGAGACCAGTGCTGGAAATCCTGCTTTTCTCACACACTTACAAACCCATCAGCTGTGTACAAGACTCCAGGGAAAATGAGAGTCATGAGCAATCAGTGGAGTGTTTAACAGTGTTTTACAGGCTGATTTTAGAACAGTAAGGACCAGGCACTCATGGAAATAAAAAGGCAGGAAATGGAAGGTCACAGCATGTCCAGAACAGCTGCTCTGTGACCACTGTTTTCTCCTAAGAAAGCTCTGAAGAGACATTTGGAGAACAAATGTTTAATCAGGAATGCAATAAAACAGTAAACAAGTCTAAATTTGATTAATTGAGTTAAATTCTTAACATCAAAAGGGCTCACCATTTTGGGTTCCTTGAAGACTTGGCTGTCAATCATGTCCCAGGCCCCCTGTCCCAAGGACAGCATCCTCAGGAGCAGCAGCAGATCTGGGCTTTCCTCGAATTTTAAGGGGAGAAGGAAAACAGCTAGTTTGATTTTCACATGAGATATTTATTTGAGAGCAGTGGTTTGTATTCAAAGCTGTTCTGGATGAGCAGCTTTGTCCAAGACTGCTAAAGGCATTCAGTTCAAGTTAACTGAAAACTGATCCTCAAATGGGCATTAAACAACTGCCACACCTCAGGGTTTGTGGGGGCTTTAAATTTATAATGCACCAGGAAGACTGCAGCCATCTGAGCACATCTTTTTAAAATGTGTCCAGCCAATCAGTGCACTAAAATATAATGTATGAGAGGACAAACCAAGTCATCTCAGCAGAAGAAAGGGGGAGAAAGGGTGTGTAAGAATGACAGTAGATTTTTTTGTTTGTATTGTGTCCTGAAACCCAAACGACTTTCAGTCTTAACTGTCACAAGGAAGTTATTCCTTGCAACAACAACATTTAACAACTCAGGGATAAACCCAGCAAGTGGCTCCCATTGTTCAAACACCTGCAGGGAGCCCTCCTTCAACACTTCTGCACTTCCTGCAGACTCCACTTGCAGGAGCTGTGTTTTACCTCAGCCACCAGACCAGAACTGAGCAAACAAACCCAAGGCATTCACCCTGGCAGGAGAAAGGTGCGGCTGTCAGACAAACTGATGGAGGGACAGAGCAGGGAGGCACAGATTCTACATATTCCTCTGTATTTGCACAGCTGCCAGGCAGAATGAGCCATGCAAAGAATTCACAGTCAGTCTGGAGAGTTCCAAAATGCCCATGTCCCAACAGCTCCTGCAGAGCTCTGCAGCAGGTGCAGGAATCATGTTTCCTTTGTTCCAACTGCCACTTTTGGGAACTTGATGAGACTTGGAGAGTGCCAGCCCTCCCCTGATGGCTGCCAGTCAGCCCAGAGCACAGTTCAGGTCAGGTACACAAGCTGCAATGCTTACCCTGGGTAAGGTGTCCTGCCCAACCAGGTCCTGCAGGTGCCTTATGGTGCTCAGGGCTAAGGTGTTAATGGCAAAGGGATCACACAGGATCATGGATAAGTCCCTGAGAAGAAGTAAAAATCAAACACTTGTCATACATAACCAACAACCCCATTGTAGAGGTCCAAGCCCAGCTGTGTGCACCTGATGAACCTTCTCCTGCCTTGTAAAGAAGTAACATTCATGGTGGTTGTGATGTGAAAGAGCACAGAAAACAATTGCTGGAAGTCTTCTGCACTGAGATCAAGCTCAAAATCTCCCACAGCCAGTTGAAGATGTGCTGGGGGACAGCCCACAGGCAGTGGAGCTCTTTGAGCTGGAAGGTTTTGACCATCTCCAGAGTGCTGAGGACAGAAAGGTCTCAGAGGCTTTTGAAAACCAACAGGTAAAAGTGAATTCTGAAATAGTTTAAAATAGCAGTGGACAAAATCTGAAAGTACCAGCTAAATAAAATACTGTGAGGGCACCAGAGTGTACCAGATCACAGCAGGGGTGTCATTTGAAGCTAATGAAGTACTTTACTGACAAACATGACCAGCCCATTTTCTCTGGGTTAAAAGCCAGACAAGTCACTCACAGTAAGTTATTCTGACTCCCTGAGAAAGGCTCCTGGATTTTGTTATGAGGCCACAGGGGGGACTCAGGAGTGACAAATGAAGCAGTGCAAGCTCTGCCACCAGGACACTGAGGGATGTTTGGGATGGGACTGCACAGAGGGGCTGCTGAAGTTTCCTGGCTTTAGGGAGGAATTAACACATACAGCACCTGTCAGATGCTGTGAGTGCTACGAAGCCATTTTCAGTTTCCCAACATGTTGTATTTCTCTGGGGAATGGTTTTTTCCCCAGGAGCCCTGAACCCTGTATGGTTTGACCCTTCCTTCCTTTCTTGACCTGGTTGGCTGAGTTCCAGCTATCTTTTCCTGAGCAGGAGACTAGATAAGGCCCTGTTCTTCCTTGTTTGTTCTCTTTCTCCCTGGAAACCCTTCGAGAATAAAGCCTTGGAATAATCCCGGGGTAAGAGCCTCTTTTGACTCTTTTGTCTTGTCTGAAATATCCCTCCAAAGGGACTGAGCTAGCCAAACAGCCCCGGGGGGCTGCAGGGGGGGATATTTCACCAATAAACTGCCCAAATGCCTTACCCCAAGACTTGTTCCTGTCCTTTCTTCACCCCATCCAGAAATCCTTGCAATTCCCGAGCCCTCTTGTTGTCCACGAACTTCTCCCGAATGCAGGCGTCCAGGCACCAGGTGAACTGTCACCAGAGGGAGCTTTGTCAACTCATTAAACCAGAAATAAACCACAGGATGCCAGAGAAAACAGGCTCACAATGACCTCGAAATATCTGCAGTTGAGATGCTTCATTAATGCACTTAGGCATAGCACCACACTGGTGACAAACACAGAAAGGCCAACATCCCAAAAGGAGGTTAGGAATGCCCAGGGAAGTTAACCTGGGGTCACTTCCTCCCCTTCCAAGGAAGGCATTCTCTAGGAATCAATGAGCAGGCATTTATTCAATCCATCACTGCCCTGCACACTTGTGGATTTACATAGCAGCATCACTCAGAAATAAAAATGTGGTTTATTTTGGTCATTGCAATAGCACTACCACTCTCTAAATAAAGGAATACTGGTTTATTTTGGCCATTGCAATAGCACTCCCACTCTCTAAATAAAGCAATATTGACAGTGGAGGTGTTCCTGCATTACTGAACTATTTTTTAAGCAGAATACATGTAAAACTCAGCAACTACTTCAGAGAAAAAGCCTTGTTCCAGGTCAGAGTGATGCTACCATGAACATGGGGCCAGTAACAAGATCCTGCTGTGACATTACCACTTCTGTCACTTCCCAATATTTGAACAGTTTCCTGTTTTCTTATAATTCAATATCCAAAGTATTTACTGTTACACACACAGTTTACTGACAGATGGTGCATATCCACAACTAAGAGGGAAGCCTGGAGTAAACCTGGGGCCAGCTGATGGTTTTTATTATTTCTGCAGCATCTACATGGAATAGATGTCAGATTAGACACTGCTTTTAACACTGCCAAAGTATGCTAAATTTAATGTTATGAAATGAAAGCAAACTGCTGGTTAGCCAAGATGAAGTTTCCATTAATTTACATTCCATTAATTTCCATTAGATGAAGGTCCAAGGAATATAAGATGACATTTAGGTTCAAGGTCTGAACTCGCTTTACGAAAAGAACTTATCCCCTCTAGGTTTTTTCCAGGAAATTCTCCACAAACACCCCCATCTGTCCCACAGGAGAGGTACCTTGTGGCAGGGGTCGACAGTGCAGATGTCACTGATCTCCAGGTCGTGCAGGGACATGAGGAGCTCTGCCCTGAGCGTGCAGTAGTGCACGTTCCTGGTGCGCAGGAAGAGCGTCCGCAGGAACTGCAGCACCATGTCATAGAGCTTCACGTTCTTCCCGATCATCTGTGTCAGCTTCTGCACCACCTGACAGCACGGGGGGAATGGCCTCAGCACCAGGAGATGCTCTCATTCCACTCACACACAAATGTTAATTAATGATTACATTAATTAATGTAATTAATTAATTTAATTACATTAATTAATTAATTTAATAACTCACTAAGTTATTGTAGGAGCATCTGTGGAGGGCAGGGAGAGGGAATTCTGCAGAGCTGAGACATTCTAGAACACGTGGGTTTATTGCAGGGGTGGGGGGTAAAAAGGGCCTTTTGCCTTCAGCCACAGCCTGGGCTGAGGGGAAGTCCCAAAGAGAGAGGGAGAGAGAACAAGAGGGTGAGAGGTGAGAGAGGAGGGAGCAAGAGAGCCAGAGAGAGGTGGCAGGGTCAGAGTGCAGGGGGAAGAGCTGAGAGAGAGGGTGCAAAGAGAAAAGGAAGCAAGAGAGCCAGAGAGAGCCAGAGAGAGCCAGGGAGAGCCAGGGAGAGCCAGGGAGAGCCAGGGAGAGCCAGGGAGAGCCAGGGAGCTAGAGAGAGATCAAGGTCCTTGTTACAATCCATTATATCTCCTTTTGTGTTGAATATTCCAACTGACACTGACCAACCAGTACATGACACAAAACCCTATAGAATCTACACACAGCCTATAAGAACTACTACATTACCACACTGTTGTTATATTTTAAACACTAAAAACTACTCTTTAAACTTTTCTCTTTTGCTCCATTGACCTTTGGATCCCTCAGCCAGCAGAAGGGAATTGTTCAGTCAAAAGGCATTCTCCTTCAGCTGGCTGGGCTGTTGTTTTCAACTATAGTAACCAAGGCTCAGTATCCTACAACTCAAAGCCAGCTTTCATTTCTATTTCCATTATAGGTCTCATATTTTCAGAATCTTTTGCTAAGCAATCACATTTATAAGGTTTCCCTGATTCATCTTCCCCAACAAGTTACCACAATTGAAGCATCTGCAGGGACATGAGGTCCTGAAAAGGAACTGTTTACTCCAAGATTTCCAAGAGCATTTGTTCAAGAGACGTTCACCAAACCTTCCAACAGCCATTTTTGTCTCAACCCACAAGTTTCTTTCTTCCACCCTTGTGATTCTCCCCCCATCCCCTCAGGGGGAGTGACCAAGTGGATGTGTGGTGCTGAGTGTCCAGCTGGGGTTAAAGCACAACTCTGCAGTGCAAACCTGGAGTGAATTGCACCAGGGCACTTAGACCAAATGATTCTGAAACAAAACAGGCCTAAAACAGCCCCTCATGTAACAGATGTTACATTAAAGCTTCATACTGCCTTATAGTTAATTTAATTCAAAGAGCAGCTCTTCTGGATGCCAATTAACTACAACTTTCTACACCTTTTTTTTAAAAAAAAGCAACTTCAGTTGAGCTATGTCCACTAAAAAGGGTCCCAAGAAAGCAGATTTAATGTATCAGCATACTCAAACTGATATGACAGAGATGTTCAGCCTTCAAAACAGCTGAAGTGTATTAAAGCCAGACTGAACAACAGAGAAAAAAATCTGCATTTTATATTTTTGAAGTGCATAAACAGCTTAGAACATTCATCATTTTTTACACAACAACTAAAATAATTCCTGCTGCTTCCATCAAGATATGTAGGAGAAAATGGCCTGGAGTTTCTTGCAAAGAGTTTGTCCAGCTAAACAACTTCAGCAGCAAAGGTGGGCAGGGGAAACAGCCCCTGTTATGTGATGGTTGACTGAAAGCTGCTAAGTTCCCCTCACCAGCACACTGTGAGGGTTTCCTTGTCCTCACCTCTCCCTGACGTCTCGTTTTGGGGGACGGGCTGAAGAAGTTTTGCAAGAAGGAAATATCACTGCTGAAGAGAATGTTCTCCTTCTCCAGGATGTATTGCTTCAGCAGGGGTGACACCTCATCCCCAAAGAGAGCCTGGTTGTCCTGCCAGATCTGTCTCTTCACCTCCACAGCACAGGCCTTGTACAGGTCCTTATCAGCCATCACCAGTTTCAGCTTCTTCTCAGGGACCTGCAATCCAGAGAGCAGCTACACAGTGAGCAGCACCTCACCTGCCTGACTGCCCATGTAACACAAAACTGGCTACAGGAGGCATCCAAATCATGGAATCACAGAATATCCTGAGCTGGAGGGACCCACAGGATCAACCAGCCCAGCCCCTGTCTCTGCACAGACCCCCCAACAATCCCACCCTGGGCACCCCTGGCAGGGCTGTCCAAAGGCTCCTGGAGCTCTGGCAGCC
>JBBMKD010000049.1:8540020-8553100 GCA_037834095.1 Argya squamiceps
ACTGCTGGAACGTCGCTGCAGCCCGCGCGTGCGCGCGCAGGGTCCTTCCCCACCCGCCGCGGCGCTGCGGAGCCGGCTGGAGACAGGAAGGGGGGAAGGGAAGGGAAAGAAGCAGGGAGACCTGCCTTGGAGGAACGGAGGCGAGGGGTGGGGGGGAAGCGCTGGGGACCCGCGGGGAACCCGCCCTGTCCCGCAGTGAGGAGGAGCCGCCGCCTCCGCTGCGCTAAGCGCGCACTCGGGTCCGTGAATGGGCGGCTGCGGCGGCCACCGCCCAGAGCCCGCTGCGGAGTCACTGCGACGGTTACCAGGACACTTCCTCCTCCGCCAATCAAACGGCGTTAGCTCATCCCCCAGGGCCGGCAGCCAATCGGCTTCGACATCAATCATTCAATTGAGCCAATCGGGAGCTCCCTGAGCGAGCTGGGGCGGGCACTCGCGGCTCCCGGTTGCCTAACTGTAAAGCCAACAGACAGGCGGGTGGGGCGAACAGAAGCCGTCGGCTTGAGTGACAGCGGCGCAGCCAATCAGATTCTCTCATTTGCAGAGCCTCGCTATAAGCATCCAATCGTTACAGCGAGTGGCTGCCTGGGCGGGGAGAAGCCGGCTGCGCGCGCATTCCGCTGCTATATAAGGGCTGACGGTTGCCTCACGCAGTCAGAGTCGGTTGGGGGAAGGCTGGGGTCGTAGGAAGCGCTTGGAACCGCCGCCATCATGAGGGAGATCGTGCACCTGCAGGCCGGGCAGTGCGGGAACCAGATCGGAGCCAAGGTCCGGGCGGGGAAAGAGGGCGCGGGGGCAGGAGGGGAGCGCGCCCGGTCCGGCGCGGCCGCCGCTGACGCGCTTCTCTTTGGCAGTTCTGGGAGGTGATCAGCGACGAGCATGGTATCGACCCCACCGGCACCTACCATGGGGACAGCGATCTGCAGCTGGAGCGCATCAATGTCTACTACAACGAGGCCACAGGTAGGGCCCGCCCCCGCCCCCCTAGGCTCCCCCCGGCCCCCCCCCCGGCGCGGTAGTCACGGCTCTCCCTGTATTGCAGGCGGCAAGTACGTGCCCCGCGCCGTGCTGGTGGACCTGGAGCCCGGCACCATGGACTCGGTGCGCTCCGGGCCCTTCGGGCAGATATTCAGGCCAGACAACTTCGTGTTCGGTGAGTGCGCGGGGGCGGGAGGAGCCGCGGGGTGGGGCGGGCAGGGCACTGCGGGGCTGCCCCGCCGCACATGCTCTGAGGGACCGGCCCGGACGGGGCTAATCCTGGCGTGGAATACCGGGATTGCGGCTGGGAGTAGCTCAGCTCCGGGGTGGCACCAGAGGTCGTTGCTCTTCCGATTTTTCATTACCGCCTCCGTGCGTGCCACCGGGAGAAATGGAGTGGCTGCTGTATCATTGATAATTAACGTTTTGCCTGTGTCTGCCGAGCCACTGCAGAGGTGCCTGTGTGAAACCACAGCCCTGCCTGCGCTCGATAAAATGAAAGCTTTCATGGAGCCTGATGCTCTTAAGCTTTGCTTGCAAGCAGTAAGCAGGAAGCAGTGACCGTAATCTAATACGAAAATGGCTCTTTTCCAGGTCAGAGCGGAGCAGGAAACAACTGGGCAAAGGGCCATTATACGGAAGGTGCTGAATTAGTCGATTCTGTGTTAGATGTTGTAAGGAAGGAGGCAGAAAGCTGTGATTGTCTCCAGGGCTTTCAGCTTACTCATTCCCTGGGTGGTGGCACAGGCTCTGGCATGGGTACCCTTCTCATCAGCAAAATCCGTGAGGAGTACCCAGACCGAATTATGAATACTTTCAGTGTGGTGCCCTCCCCTAAAGTGTCAGATACTGTAGTAGAGCCCTACAACGCCACGCTGTCGGTGCACCAGCTGGTGGAGAACACGGACGAGACGTACTGTATCGATAACGAGGCGCTGTACGACATTTGCTTCAGAACACTGAAGTTAACGACCCCCACCTACGGTGATCTGAACCACCTCGTGTCCGCCACCATGAGCGGTGTCACCACCTGCCTGCGGTTCCCGGGCCAGCTCAACGCTGACCTGCGCAAGCTGGCGGTGAACATGGTCCCCTTCCCACGTCTGCACTTTTTCATGCCTGGTTTTGCCCCTCTGACCAGCCGTGGCAGCCAGCAGTACCGGGCTCTAACCGTGCCAGAGCTCACCCAGCAGATGTTCGATGCCAAGAACATGATGGCGGCGTGTGACCCCCGTCACGGCCGCTATCTGACCGTGGCCGCCGTCTTTAGGGGCCGCATGTCCATGAAAGAGGTGGATGAGCAGATGCTGAACGTTCAGAACAAAAACAGCAGCTATTTTGTTGAGTGGATCCCTAATAACGTTAAGACAGCAGTCTGTGACATTCCACCTCGCGGCCTCAAAATGTCCGCCACCTTCATTGGCAACAGCACGGCCATCCAGGAGCTGTTCAAACGCATTTCTGAGCAGTTCACTGCGATGTTCCGCAGAAAGGCTTTCCTGCACTGGTACACAGGTGAGGGCATGGACGAGATGGAGTTCACAGAGGCTGAGAGCAACATGAACGACCTGGTTTCTGAGTACCAGCAGTACCAGGATGCCACAGCTGAGGAGGAGGGAGAGTTCGAGGAGGAGGCTGAGGAGGAGGCAGAATAAAGCTATGCAGTTGAACACCTGTAAATTTTGTTTAAAGTTGTATGAACTCTCTCATTCAAAAAGTTCTGTTTGTGTTGTGTTATTATTGCTGTTTCCGAGTCACTCCCAATGCTGTACAGGCACCATTAAAGCAGTTTTCACAGTGCACGTCCCCGTCTCCTCTGTTCACACCGGTACGATTCCCGTGTGCTGTCCCCGTAGGTGAGACCGCAGATGTCCTGCAGGTCTGCAAGAGAAAAACAGTGGGCTTGGTACCAGCCCTGCCACCTTGGCCATGCCAACCACCCGTCCCTCCTGCCCTCTGCCAGCTGATGCCTGTTGTGTCCCTGGCACGGTGGCAGTCCCATTCTGCCGGTGTGGGGACTGAGGAAATTAATTCCCTGGTGTTGTCTTACAATCAGGTACTGCTGGAGGGGGGCACATACAACAGGGAGGGTGGAATTAACTCCAAGCTGTATCTAAATTTAGGGACCTGCCTGTGGCTGGTTGCAGCCTGGCCTGGCAGGAGCTGACCTGGGGGCCACAGGAGGTTTGAGCTGCCTGGGCACAAAATGGTGCCAACAGAGCTGCCACCCAGCACTGGGTGTTGCTGCAGCAGCTGAGCTGCTCCACTGCAGCTCCTCAGCACTGCAAACCCAGCAGGGAGCCCTGGCCTGGCCCAGGGGTGCTGGGCACTGCTGTGACAGGTGACACCAGAGCTGTCACACAGCCCTTCTGCAGTGATTGCAGAAATCACAGTAGACGTTTTGATAATCAGGTGTTGGTGCAGCCTCTGCTTTTGCAGTGAGCTGGACACCTGACACTGGTTTGTCTCATTAAAACCCTGTATTAACAGCAGGTTTTTACAATGGAACCAGTTCATATGTTTAGTGTCATTTCAAGTGACAAAAGTTGTCACCAAGAAGCTGGACAGAAAGGAGCAGGCTCCTTCCCTGCTGGAGAAATTCTGTTCAGCATTTCTAAATTAAAACTGCTTTTGTTTAAAGGTTTTCTGCCTTAATTAATTTTCTCCACCCAGAGCTGGACTGGTTGGAGCAGTTAAAACTGTGCTGACTGGTGGCTCCAGAGGCAGGGAAGTGGGAATGTCTGCAGGAACAGGGCCCAGTGTCAGACCTGCACTCAACATTCTGCTCTCTGGGCTCAACCTCCCCATCAGCTGCAGCCCAGCCCTGCCAGGAGAGTTGTTTTCCCACTCTTTGCTTTCAATCCTGCCATATATTATATCTTCTCCCTTTTTTCCCCCTCTGCACTGCAGCAAGGACGAGCAATGAGTTCAGCTCTTCCCAGCTGAGCTCTGTGATTTCCCACCCACATTACTGAGCTGTGACCAAACACAGCAATGCATTAGTTGCTGATTTGTTGAGATTTTTTTAGCCTGGTACATTTATGCTTCCAGGTGCATGGACACACCTTCCCCTTACACACAAAATTCCACCAGACCTCTCCTTCTAGGCAGCCCAAGACGTCACAGGGCTCAGGCAGGGACCTGTCCTGATGGCAAATACCATTTCCCTACGCGTTTTGTGCTTTCTCAACCCCCTCCTACCATCTACCTTCTCCTTTTTATCAGACTTCAAGCTTTTTAGAACAAATCCCTTTCCTGGCACGTGACAGGTGGGATGTCACTGAGCCTCCCCTGTCTGGGCAGGGGATGGTGGCTGGAAATGTGAAGCCTGGGAGAGGCTGGCAGTGGGAATGCTGGGCTCTCCTGCAGCCAGAGCATGACAGAGTTCCAGCACCTCAGCACAGACCAGAAAAAACCCTACCACCTATGTGGGACTGGAATCTCAGTGATTGTTCACTTCTATGCCACTAACAGCGCTACTTAACCCAGTAATTAGTATTAATGACTTTTGTTTTCACTCAACTGATGAACTTACGTGGTACGTGGCCTGCATAGGTGGGTATGAGTCCAGCACGGCTGTAAATTTTCGTGTCTGGCCAGTGTGTCAGGGGGAATCTCGTGCCCAATGTATAGGGTGGATTTCTCTCCAAAAGCTGGAAAACAAAATAAAAATACCCCCACAACAACATGGAGCGGTTTATTTTAAAACATACTATTTTTACCAAAGTCATGTGCTTTGACTCTGCATTATATAAAATATTTAAGCCAACATAAAGCAATTCTCTTTCCAATCCTGCTTTCTTCTAATTAAGAGCTACATTGCATTGTCCCTTTTTCCACTCCATAAATTCTTCCCCCTGGCAGGTGCTGGCAGCAGTTCCTGCCACCTCATCCCCCATGCCCACAGCGTGGCCCAGGTGCTGTCCTTGGGATCCCTGCAGACCAGGCTGCAGAGATTTATTCCCTTGGGGATCATCCCCAAGTCCCAAAGATCTTGTGCTCCTGCTCTCTGTCCCTGGAGCTGGGCTGTGCTGTGGCTGTGTTTGGGTTTGACCCCCTTTTTGTTTCCATGAGTCCCACCAACAGGAATAGCCTGGAATTCCAAGGCCAGGAGGAACAGGAAGGCTTTGGGGGTGTTAACTGGAGGAAAAGTGTGAATCATCTCCTGCCCTCTGAGGCTGGACAGAGACGAGGGGCTGGGCAGCAGGGTGGGTGTCACAGCCGGGTGTCACAGCTGGGTGTCACAGAACCCCAGGGGTGTCCCTGGAGCCGTGCCTGGGATGTGGGTCACGGAGCCCTTTGTGCCTGGGATGCAGCCCAGGCTGCGGCTCCTCAAGAGGATTTTTGCTGTGCCTTGCTGCAGGCAGTGAGCAGTGATCCACGGCACGTCTGTAAGCGAGGACAACAAAGATTTAGGGCAGGAGATTAGTGGCTCGAAGTCAGAAGCCATCTTAGCTAGAAATGTGGTGTGATTCTCCCTTCAGCGTGTCTGCTCCTCCGCTGCTGCCAGCGCTGCCAGCCCGGGCTGGGCTGAATCCCGGACACATCCCCGGCTGAGTCACGGCATGGCAGGCGTGTCTGCAGGCACCAGGGGCAGAAAGCCTCGGCAAACAGCACATCCAGGGATAAACACCCGGGTTTTGTTCTGCCTGCTCCATTTCAATCCCGAATCACGGCAGCAGGGAAGGAGATGGAAGCCAGCGCTGGGAAATAAATTTAATCCAAAGCACGCCGCTGCTCTCCCCGCTGACTCATTTCTGCCCAGCTGATTTCTCTGAGCTGGGAATCCTCAGTCTGGGGCTTTTTTCCTACATCAGCCCCATACGCTCGGGGATGAAGGCACGGCAGTGTGTGCCGGGGAGAAGGAAAGGGCTGGGATGTCTCAGCCTGTCTCAGCCTGGACCAGCGAGGCTGCTGCGTCCCGGGGATCTCCGCATCCAAGGCTCTCACGCCATCCTGGAGGCAGGGAGGGACGTGTAGCTCTGAATGCAAACTATCAACTGCTGCGGGAGGGATGTCGTTTTCCCGAGGATTTCTCCGTGTGCCGGAGGATTATGTGTCATTGTATGGGAGCTCTTACAGCAAGGGGACAACAGCTTTTCAGGGGGTATTTCTGCATCTTTCCCGAAAGGAGGGAGAAAGAAGGTCGAGATTCCTTTAAGACAAATTGTGTTAGGAAAGGAAAAAGCCTTACAACCAATTAAAAGACATATCACAGGAAGCCGCCAGCACTGCCAACCAGACAGAGAAGATGTATTCCATAAGGGAAGTGCAGATAGTTGCATCCTGTATTTCTGCACCCAGAGCAACATTTTAACAGCCACTCTTGACCCAGCCCTCAATAGATTTCCTTAATCCTTTTATGAACTCATTTACTCTCCCTTAATGTCCCAAGGAAACAAGTTACAAAATTTAATTACTGGTGTTTTTTTCGATGTTACCTAACAGAGTTTGATTTTGCTTGTACTTGTACCCCAGTTCTAATCCGACTGCTGAAAATTCAGGTGGATCAGCATCAGCAGGTGGATCATGTACATTGTTATTTCAATAATCTATAATAATAATTATAATCTACCTGGCGTCGGTCAAACTCCTTCATGGCTTTGTTCACAGATGGGATGAAGGTCATGCCGACGGTGTCGGCGATGCAGGGGATGAATCCAGCATACCCTTTGGGTGGAGGGAAAAGAGAACATTTTCTGCTTGAGAACATACAGTGAGCATTTAAAGATTGACCTCTCTGAGAGTGAAGGAGCCTGGGATGAATATAAAACCTTAGAGTATAGGAAGGAAAAATTAATCTGTTCAAATTGTAAAATTAACTCTTACATGTGAGGTATCTTCTCTGAAAGAGATTTTTTTCCTTATGATTCCCAAGGAAAACACAATGCCCTGAACTGATTTTTGTTGGTCTGCATGTGGTATAGGGGAACCATTTCATTTTCTTAGTCCTTTTTTTTCCACATCTACAGCTCTTTTATGCTTTATCCCAATTTAATACATATTCAGGGGCTAACAACAGGATGTCCAACCTTTTTTCCTCATCTGCTCTGCCCATCCAACAAATTCCCACAACAGAAACTTTATAAAATCTAAAACTACCTAAAACCTAGAGAGGTAGAACCTCAAAGCAGCCCAAACTCCCTCTTTCCAAAGGAATGCTTTGGAGAGAGAACTTTTGTCTTCTGCACCCTAAAGCATGGGCACTCTCTCATTTTAACTGAAACATTGTGATCCCTGTAATTCTGTGATCCAGTGCAGAGTGAAGGATCCCTGCACTCACACATTCACTCTTCACAGAGTGAAGGATCCCACCTGCTGCAGTCAGATCCTTGAGAGGGGAGCTCAGCCCATTGTAGCTCTCCTGCTGCACAGGAATGTTCTCCCAGAGCAAGGGGGGAGTTATAGAACACCCCTTGTAGGACAGAATTTGTGCCTTTATGATGGTGCCCTACACTCCTGAGTGTGGATTTGGTGATTCAGGAAAACATCTGATTTCTAGGAGATGAATAACCTCCCCAGCAGGGTGGGGCAGAGCCCAGGGACCAGCTCTCCTCACCCTCTGGAGCTTGGCCCCACAGCTGCAGGGAACTGAGGTGGTTCCTGAATCCCTTCCACTGCCCACGGGCAGAGAGTGACAGCATCCCAAAGAAATACCCTTGCAGGGAGAGCAGCAGGGGTATTTTCCTTCCCAAACAAGCTGGAACCAGTGGGCAATGCCATGAGGTTTCCCCATGGGGGAGAAGGGTCACATCATTTCCTCAGAGGTGGCCTCATGCCCTCCCTGTGTTTTACCTATAATGACTTTCTGTTGGATGGCATTTGGGACAGGCAGCACTGGCAATGTGTAATCTGCTGTTGCCCCTCCTGGCAGTGTCACACCTCCGGTTTCTAGCTGCTAAAAACAGAAAGAGAAATAAAATAAAGCACCAGTAAAACCCACTTCTTCCCTCAGCTCCACTGTTTAAATCACTGTCAGGACCTGGGAATGGCAACTGCCATTTCCAGTTCTTCCCAGCTTTACACTAAGAGCTACCCCAACGATTTCTGGGAAAGTCAAATTAGGAGATGAGCAAGTAGCAGACCTAGAAGGGGTTTACAAAATCCCCATGGACAGCAAGAGGAGCTTTGGGCACTGAGCTCCTGTGCAAATCTGTTTCTGAGGGCAAGGAGCAGGAATGCCCCTTCTTGGGATTTACATCCAAGCCAGCTTTTGACTCCATGCGTCAAACCTCTAATCTCTGCCTTCAGAGGATTTGCAGAGCCGTGGCTGCAGGAATGTGACAAAGGCTGTTGCTTGCTCCGGATGAAATAAAAGGTTTTTTTTAAAAAATAATAAATATAATAATAAAAAAAAAAATAAAAAACATAAAACATGTTGGTCTGGAGAGATATTTGGCTGTGCTATGCCAACAGCCCCCAGGCTCACAGCAAATTGCAGTACCGGTGCTCAAAGGAGAGATAATGATGGTGGGAAATTCAGGTAGGGGCAGACACAGGGTCAGAACCCCAACCAAAGGTGCTGGGAGTGCTCTCTTTTTGGGAGGAGGAGGAGGAAGAGGAGGAGGAAGGTAGCACCAGGGCCCCAAAGACACCCTAAGAAAGCAGAGGCCTGACTGCCCAGCACAGCATAACACAACTTTAGGGACTGGGATTGAAGCCAAACCCACCCAAATGAGAAATTAAGCCTTTTTGATTGGGAAGTGTAATTAACAACCAAAACCATATCCTGAAGATGGAGTAGATTTGCTGCTGCTGGAAACATTTGTGTGCCTGATCTTTCTCCACATGAACTCTTAACTTTGTGCCCTTACCACTCACATGGGTGTGAAATTCTCTCCTCACACCCCCCACCCCCCAAGCCCCCCCAGGGCCACTCACCATTTTGCTCCCTCCATAGTTACACTGGCCTGTTTCCCTGCAGTTACACTGGCCCGTTGCTGCACAGTTACACTGTCCTGTTCCAAGCAATCTTCCCAGGACACCAGCCAGGGGAGGCTTGGCCACCTCCCTCTCCATCTCCTCGGCCGCGGGGTGCAGGGCCAGCCCCCACCGCTGCTCAGGGGGCATCCAGCTCTGCTGGGCACCAGCCACAGCCATGCCAGGGGGGCACTGCCACTGCCTGGGGTCCATGGGGGTCATCATCTGCTCCTGGGGCAGCCAACTCTTCCTTAGACTGGACACAGCAATGCCCGAGGGGGACTGCCACTGCCTGGGGTCCGTGTGGGTCGTCACCTGCTCCTGGGGCACCCAGCTCTGCTGGGCACCGGGCACAGCCGTGCCAGGGGGGCCCTGCCAGCTCCTGGGGTCCATGTGGGTCATCATGGGCTCCTCCGGCAGCGGCGCGGTGAGAGGCTGCGGCCCCAGGGGTATTTCAGGAGGGCTCTCCATGGGCTGGTAGGTGACATATCCTGAAGGAACAGGCACGGAGTTAGGGGATAGGTGTGGCCCAAAGAGGATGAGGGATTCCCATTATCCCTCTGAGAGGATGGGAAGGAGCCTGGAGGTCAATGGTGTAGAGTAAGAACAGCTCGAGTTGGAAGAGACCACAAGGATCCTCTCCATGGCTGTGTCATCAGCCCCACCAATAAACCAGCCTGCACAGAAAACCAGCACAAATCCAAGTTAAATAACATTCATTCCAACTGGCACCTAAATGGTAAAATATCATCAGGCAAGTTAAAAAGTAAAAAAGGGGGGAAAAGCCCTCAATCCTTAACTCCACGTGGCTGTGTCAGCCCACCCCAAGCACAGCCCCCTCTGAGGAATTCTTGCTCTGGCACCGTTGCTGCTCATCGAGGAAAGGATCTGCTGTAACACTGGCTGGAAAAAAATTATCTTACATCCAGCAAATGCTAAATATCTCCACTGTGAACGAGGAACAGAGCCCTGTGATTTGAGATTCTGCAGGGACAGCTGAGCTTGGCAACTTTTGTCTGATTTCCCCTTAAAAATCGCCCATGACGTGGCTCCCCAGGTGCCCCAGCCCCGTGTGACCCCCTGGCTCAGGCACTTTCTCTTCCTCTGTGCCAGCAGAAAACCCATTTTCCCCCTCCTCTGTAGTTCCAGAGGAGGATCACTCCACCCCAGCCACCTTTTCCTTACTGGAAAACTGTTACTATGTCAGCCCTGTCTTTTTAAAACAAACCAAATTCCTGCCATTTTTGTGCTCACAGGTCATTTTTTTCCAGGTCATTACAGCCTTCCTCTGAGCTCCCCTTGGGAGCACATCTGCCTCCCGGGGCTGAGCCCGGGGAATGAGGCACCTCCTTCCAGCAGGGGCTCCATCTGCAGACAGCCCGTTCATCTGCAGTGCTGGATTAGTGCTGGACTCAATCTCAGAGGTTTTTTTCCAAGCTGAATGATTCCATGATTTCAGCAAAAATCAGCAAAATCTGCCCTTTTCTGCATGAGTATAAATTTTTGGTGGGCATTTAGGTGTGCAGTCTGCCCATAAGTACATAATAATGTGTATATATCCTGTATATATGTATTTAACTTTGTGAAATATATATAATATGCTCTATGCAACTGAATTATCAAGTGCCCAGGCAGCCACCAAAATAATAAAAAATCCTTGATTAAAATGATTTTTCAATCCAATATGCAAATTTTTAAGGCAGGTTTATTTTTTACTTCATTATTAATAAGAATGTTGAATCTACTCTTTCTCCCACAAACCAAAGGAAAAGGAAACTTGAGTTGTTCTGTACTTGAGAAATCCATGTGAGCTCCTTTTTATGACCCTGGAGTTTGCAAACTGATTGATCCTGAAAGGCTGTACAATGAGGCATGAAATGAAAAGCCAGGAGAGGACAGTGCTTTTGATTTGAGTAAATATCCACATTTTCAGGTCAGGTTCCTGGGGAGCAGCTGCCTGCACACTTGGCCTGTGCCACAACCAGTTCCAGCATGGATGATGCTGGATTCAGCACATCCCTGGCTGATCTCATGGAATCACAGAATGTCCTGAGCTGGAAGGAACACACCAGGGTCATCCCAGCCCCTGTCCCTGCCCAGACCCCCCAACAATCCCACCCTGGGCACCCCTGGCAGGGCTGTCCAAAGGCTCCTGGAGCTCTGGCAGCCTCGGGGCCGTGCCCATTCCCTGGGGAGCCTGGGCAGTGCCAGCACCCTCTGGGGGAAGAACCTTTCCCTCATCTCCAACCTAAACTCCCCTGACAGAGCTCCAGCCATTCCCTGGTCACCAGAGTGAAGAGATCCCCAACAGCAGAGCCTGATTTCACTTCCAGCAAGAAAACAAATGGGATTGAATTGATGGAAACCAGCAAAGTACTTGGTGTCCATCAACAAGACTATCAAAGCCAAACCTTGAGAAAAATCCTTGAGACTGAGTTTGCTAAAGGCAGCCACAGGTCCTGCCATGAACTCTTTGATCACCCTCACATAAAACACCCAGAAGGACAACCAGGCAGCACCTGGGGAGGGTTTGAGGGATTGTACAGGGCCAGCTGGACAGCAGGAGCTGTTGGTGACTTTATCAGCACAGCCAGGGGTGGTTCTTCAGGACCTCACTGATGATCAGCAAACATGAGCTCTGGCATTGGCAACAAGGAGAGAACCAGAAAAATGAGAAAGCAACTCAGTCAACTGGTTAGTTGGGTCTGTCCAAGCTGTGTTTTAGACCAAGGAAATGCAAATTCAAATCTCCAGGTATGAAGCCTGTAAACACCACCCGTAGTGGAGGCCTGGATCCTGGAAAACAGGGCCAGGAGGAGCAGAGAGTTTGCCACAAGTTTGCAAGAAGCTGCACGGCACAAATTCCCAGTGAGAAATGAGAAAGCAACACTTTGGTGTGGCCATCCCCAGGGAAATAAAGACCCAGATCCCACATGGGCACATTATCCATGTGTTCAGCCTGGAGGAAACTCACTCCCACTGCCCAGGGCATCCACAACAACCACGGCTCAGCCATGGGATGGGACGTGGCAAATGTGTCCCCAAAGGATGGAACATCCCCACAGGGCAGCCCTGCTGTGCTGTGGAGCTGCTCAGCAGGGACCAGGCACTCTGCCCAAAGAGATGGGACTTGGTAGGAGATTCCTGCAAATTCCCAGTGTTGGGAATCCACCTGAGCCTGTCTCAGTGTTTGATGGAGGAGATGGGGCCTGTTAGCCAAGTGGGAAAGAGAAAAGAGGGAAAGGAAGGAAAGGGAAATCACAGGAGCCCTTCTGCTGAGCTGAGGAGGAGCAGCAAGGAGCAGAATCAATGCCAAGCTGTCAGAGCTCAGAGCAGACCAGGCAGGTGAGGTAGGAGAGCAGACCTTCCCCAAAAAGATGGATTTTAGCCTGTGGAATTGTGCTGGGTTTGACTGGGATAGAGGTAATTTTCTTTATGGCAGCTAATACAGGCCATGTTTAGGGTTTGTGAGCAGGCAGCTGTACAGGGCTTAGTTGCCAGCCAGGGTTAAACCACAACAGGAATTCTGGAAGAACTGGGGAGTGAGTTAATGATGTGCCATAAAATCACTTATCAGATAACCTGGGAACTGAAACTCTCCTCTCCACAACATGAGAATCTCCATCCCCATGAGCTGAGGCCAAGAGCTCCAGCTCCTCACTCTGCTGCTCTCCAGGTGTCAGTGCTCCTACACCGAGCTGTGATTGCTCCAAGGAAAATATCCCATTTCACCCAGGACAGGTGGGGACAGACCCCAGTGCTGGTAATTAACGCTGTGCTCATTAGCAGGGTCCATTTGCTCACCTGGATGGTCGATCTGGTAACGGAGCTCCAGGAGGTTTTCCTTGCTGTCCAGTGGTGCCAGCAGGGAACGAGGGCTCTTGCTGACCGTGGGGTCCAGCAGCAGTTTGTGGGTGGTTTTGCCAAAGGTGTCCCCAAACCTGAAGATGAACTGAGGAATGTAGCCCCCATAGCTGAGGAGGAAACCAAACAGGAGCCATCACTGAGATGGCAGTGGGAGATGTCCACTGGTGGGGTCATCGTGGAATCCCACACTGGTTTGGGCTGGAAGGGACCTTAAAGCTCATCCAGTGCCACCCCAGCCATGGCAGGGACAGCTCCCACCGTCCCAGGCTGCTCCAAACCCCAGTGTCCAACCTGTCCTTGGGCACTGCCAGGGAT
>JBBMKD010000049.1:8589367-8610422 GCA_037834095.1 Argya squamiceps
CTTCCCCTTCCCCTTCCCCTTCCCCTTCCCCTTCCCCTTCCCTTTCCCCTTCCCCTTCCCCTTCCCTTTCCCTTTCCCTTTTCCTTCCCCTTCCCTTTCCCTTTCCCTTTTCCTTTTCCTTTCCACAGGTCTCTGTGTTCACTGTCAGCTGCAGCAGCTCCCTGTTTTCCTCTGCCTTGGTCTAAAACCCTGCATGTGGCTTTCCCACCCCTCCTGTGCAATCCCTGCATGTGCCCCCCAGCATCCTCCCATCCCTGGGTCACACCTGCCTGCTGTGGGTCACCACAAAACCTCTGAGTTCTGGTTTTATCCAGACCTGAGGAAATAACTGCTTGTTCCCAAGAAAACACCTGATTTCTGGGACATTGCTCAGTGAACAGCTGTGTGAGGCTCAGCAGCTCTGTCATCATGTGTCATGGAATTAATTGGAATTAAGTCCCAGGCAAGTGTAAGAGATTGGCCAAGGAGGTGGTGAGATTCCATGCTTGGAGATTTTAAAAGCTGGGCTGGACACAGCTCTGAGCAACCTTCTGGCAGAAGTTTGAAGTTGTTCTGCAGAGTGGATGGTTGGGCTGGAGGCCTGGAGGGCAAAGTTTGGGCTGCACAGACGTGGTGTTTTGGGGATGAATTCATGGGGGGAAGCCCTGATAGATGAGAGACATGAGTCTGGAGCATGGGCACAGCTTGGAGAAGGGGTTTCACATCCCTTTCCCCAGGCAGCCTCTTCCCAGGAGACTGGGCTGGGAAAATCCCAGGAAGCCTTACTCAGACTTTCCTCAGGATGCCTAAATTAAGACAGTGGAATCCCAGCCTCAGGGGCTGTCTGATAAAGCAGCCCAGCAAACTCAGCAGGCTGAAAATACCATCCCCTGGAACTCCTGCACTCTGCATTTCCTGCAAGTGGCTCTTTGCAATAAACCCCAAGGAGCAGAAGCAGCTCATGGGCAATTTCTTCACTCCTGGCTCCCACAACCTGCCCCAGCCCGAGCTGCCCTTCCTGTGCAGCCCCCCCACAACATCACTCTCTCCCCAAAACCCACACCTGCACTGCCCTGGAACTGGGGCAATCCTGTGTTTAGTGCACAAAACCACCCAGTAACCCCTGCTCAGCACAGAAATAAATGGTGGAACTGTGTGAGAAGGGACCACTGGTGATTTCTGGTTCACCCACCCCTCCATCAACCCTTTTTCTCAACATGTCCCATGGTTTTAGGGATCTCCCAGGGTTCTCCCAGGAAGATATCCCAGTGCTGGCTCCATCTGCTGCCCCATCTCCCCAAGCAGAGCCACAGCACCTGCCCCAGGTCCATGGACCTCTCCCAATGCCTCAGCCAATCTCCAGGTCATGCCATGGCTCCCACCCCACTGTCTTTGCTGTTTGGATAGTTTTATTTCCCCAGGACGACCAGAAAAAAATCTTAATTTTAAAATCTAAATTGTGAAACACACACAGTGAAAATCCGATGTGAGCAGTTTATTCTTACAGTGTTACCGAGGGAGAGCAGCTTTGCTCCCTGGGTACTTTGAGAGCTGAGCTACTTTGTTTTAACTCCTGAGAAGTGACACTAAATTACAACACACCAATACAGCAGTGAAACAAGTCACGCAGCAGTGACAGATCGGTCACAGCACAGCACAAAACCCGCCCGGGCGGGTAATTCTAAATTCCTGCAGCCTTTTGCTGCAGCCACTGGAAACCACAGTCTCTAATCACAGTCAAATCAGCAGGAAAAACTGCCCAGCTCTTGCTGCTGGGCTTTCATCAACGCCTCTTGTGGCCACATCCCGAGTCCCGGTGTCCCCATCCCGAGTCCCGGTGTCCCCATCCCGGGTCCCGGTGTCCCCATCCCGAGTCCCGGTGTCCCCTCGGAAGGCGCAGGAGCCCCAGACTGGGGCAGGGCAGGTCCTGGCAGCTCAAAGCTGTGCCCGGGAGGAGCAGCAGCGCCCGCAGAAAGTGTCAGGATGTCTCTGGGCTTGTTGTGGCACAGCAGCCGAGCTGTGCCCGAGAGCCTGGAGCCCCGGAGCTGCTGAGGAAAGGATTCCTGCCACAGCTGAGTGTTCTCTGGAGCGGTTCCGTGCCAGCGCCGGGGGTGCTGCCGCTGCACAGAGCGGCTTCTCCCCGGGGCTCTGCCCCACAGCCGGTCTGTCCTGCTCGGGAGATTCAATTAACACCTGCACGAGGATGATGCCAGCACAGAAGAGCAGCCACCGCTTGACTGGATCTTTCTCTTGACGTGGCAAATATTTCCTCACGTGGGCTGGGTACAGCACCTTCCTGGCTTTCCTGCTCCGCTTTGCTGAGAGGCCTGAAGGTCTCCTGACAGCTTGGGCAGCAAACATCGGCCTGGAAAGATTTTCTGAGTTGTTTTGCAGCGGATCTGTGCTGGAGAAAATGTTTTCTCTGGTGTAAGACAGCATGTCCTTAGTAGTCTGCAGGCGTAGCTCTGAAAGCTGGGAGAGCTCCATGGCAATACCTCAAAGATTATTTTAATGCAAAAAGCAGACCACTGAAATAATATTAAGGAATATTAATAATAACACCGGAGTTTTTATGCACTCTCATTAAAGCAAAAAACGCAGAGCCCCAGAGCTGAACTCTTGGAGTGATTTATGCCTCTTTCTAGGGAGCTCCTCTTTGATTTCTCCCCCTGCTCCTACCTGTGCTATAAATACTTACTTTGATGAGTGAAGTGATGATGGGAGGAGCTCAGCTGGCTCAGAAATCACTCTGGAATGTCTGTACCCCAGCAGTCCCTATCTGCCCAGTATCTGCCCAGGGGCACTCACTGCTAACAGCAGAGCAAAGGCAGATCCAAGTTTTCTCCTCCACACTCCTGTTCTCCTTTATTATCATCTTCTACAACATGGCTTTGCCTCCAGACATTTCAGTGCTTTTGAGAGTGTGTCCTTAATTGAAATTCACGTATTTGCTATAAAGAACATAATCTGAGGATGCTGTCCCCTGTCTTCCTATCCCACCCACCAGTGGCCTTGAGCTGGAGGGATGGAGATGTGAAACTGCAGTTTCTGTCCTGACCCTGTGCAATCTCAGCACTCTGCCCCAGAAAAATGAGCAACCTCAGCACTTGCTCTGGCAGGCTCCATCTCAGATATGCCCAGAAAAGGAAAAAACCAGCACTCATGTTTGAATTCTTTGTGCCTTATAATGACTAAACAGAGCCTGGAAGGGCTGAGTGCCCACAAACCTGCTGGAAAGGGCTCCAGCTCTCTCAGGTCTTAGTCATGAATTTAGAAGATTTAGCTGCAAACTTCACGTGTCTTGGTCATTGTGGGCCACTTCAAGCTGGAGGGAATTAAAGATGCATTTCTGTAAAAAGACCCTGGGCAGTCATCTCTGGATGGCAACTGTAAAATCAAACAAAAGAATGAAAGCCTAGAATGGTTTGGGCTGGAAAGGGCCTTAAAGATCACCTGGTCCCAACCCCACTGCCATGGGCAGAGACACCTTCCACCAGAGCAGATAAATAGAACTTGATCACTCATAAGTCTTTTTTAGGCAGCCTTCAGCCACCAAAAAGCAGCAAAGGGCAAAAAATCCAATTTAAAAACTATTTTTTGACAATTTAAAAACTATTCTGTGATATCTCCTCTTGCCCTTTGGGCTCCCTGACATTTCTTGCTTTCTGCCTCTTGGAAGACCAAAGTGATGTTGACTTTGAGTCACAAGGCATCAACCCCCTGTGCTCCTACTGTAAATCACCACTGTGTCACCTGCTGCCACAGTGGGAGAACTCTCACTCTTCCAATGCTCATTCCACTGGGAACTCAGGCAAAAATAAAATATCTAACACAGTACAAATAAAATATCTAACACAGTGACTACAGTACCTGGGGTCTCTCTTGTAGGAATGTGCCACCCAATAGACCCAAGGTGATGGGGCATTAATTCCACATGGCAACACTGCTGGTGGCTTTTGCCATCACCCCTAATCCCCATTCAAACCTGGAGCTGGAGCCTGTGGCACCCCTCAAGGCACTTGCTGCTGAAAAATCCTTCCTCAGGGCTCCCCCTTGTGCTACCCAGGTTGAACCAGGGGTTTACAGACAGCACTTCAGTGGGTTTTGGTAATCTTTTTCCCCCGGTCCTCTACAAGGCAAAGTTCAGAGGGCTGGGAGGAAAAACCTGCTGCTTCCAAAACCCCCCACTCATGACAAGGCAGCTCCTAAGATGTAAAAACTTGGCTCGTGGGTCACAATCTCTCAGGGAAGCTGTTTGGAGAGAGGTGGAATGGCTCATCCCTTAATTCTGGTGGCAATGTTCTCAGTGACCATGGCCCGGTCACTGCCCACCCCTGTCTGGGCTGCTGAAATGCTGTCAGGCAGCACCCAAGGCATGTTAGTGGTTAAACAAAACACACAATGAAGAAACAACTCGTGTGGATTGCTGCTGCTTTGCCCTGTGGTGTCTGGGCCCTCAGACCCACCCTGGTCCCAGCACCTGAGTGAGTCACACCATGGGGTTTCAGGAGAAAGTGCCACAGGCACTGCCCCAAATGCACACCTGGGTGTGGGGTGGGTGTTAAAGACAAAACCCAAAGATTCATTCAGAGATTACATTCAAACTCTCTTTATTTCAATCAGGATCATATCCAAGGAGGAAGACAGATAATCAGCTTTTTCCAGCTGTCCCATCACCTGAGCTGTGTCACCCTGGTGCAGCTGACAGGGAGTTCCTGAAGCACAGGAACCCAGGGGTTGCCTCCAGCTCTGGCACCAGTGGCATCCCCTGCTGTTCATCACGTAGAGGTTTTCAGTGAAATTCCATCTCTCACTCCCTAATCCATCTCCCCAGCATTGCCCAACTCCCAGCTGGAGGGAGGTGAGCAGGAGCTCAGCCTCAGAAGGAGCCCCAGGAAGAGGGGGAAACCTGTAGGGACAAATCTTCTTCCTATTTCCAATCCCCATTATGGTCATGCCAGTGTAACACAGGGGTGCATTTACAACTCCCAGGGGAGCTTGTCCAAGCAGGTCACTGGATCCTCTTCAGGTGAGGAGATGAATCAGCCCTGCAAGCAGCAGATCTTCTGCCCACCAGGTGCAAGGAGAAATGAAAATACCTGTTGAGTTGGATCCAAAGAAATGAGTGTCATCCACCCTTTCTCACCCAGAGACTTCAGTGCATTTCACTGACCACCAAAGACAAAAACCAAGCCGTGGCTGCATTAGGAGCAGCACTCAGGGCTGGAAGTGCTGGTGTTTGGCAGGAGGAAGCACCAAGGAGTGGCTTTTGCAGCTGGAAGTGACTGAGGTCACAGCACAGACAGAGCTGAGGACACCAGGTCACGTCAGGCCAAAGAGTTCTGCAGTACTCAGCATCGTGCTCTGACCTCGAGCCACCCAGGAATGCAGAGCTGTTTGTGCTGTCTGTGCTGCAGGGATGTGCAGGGAGGGGCAGAAATGCTCATTCCATCATTCAGAATGGCTGGAGCAAGCCCAGGGCACTTCTTCACTTGGAGAGAGAAGCAGCAACCTTGAAGCCAAGGACCAGCTTGTCCTCGAAGGAGAAGCTCAGAATTGACTTTCTAAAGCCCCCAGGGAGATGCAGACCCTCAGTGAAGGCAGAGCAAGCCCCTGACTCAGGGCCTTGATCCCACAGGGAAGTCATGAAGTCACCTCAGGGGGAGCTGGAAAGTTTGTTTGATATGTCAGAAAAAGCACAGGATAAAAACACCATGTTGTGCCCAGCTGAGAGGGCACAAACTCCTTCAGTGACAGTTTTAGAAAATCTGGGTGGGTGGGAGTGCAGCACAGGATTCCCTGATTTCAGACAGTCACACCTGCAACTACTGCTGCACAAAAAATTGTGTTGGGTGGCTCAGAGGGTTTAAAAGTAAACCATAAATTCTGGGAATGACTTTTTGCAGGATTTTGAAATTTTTTAAACTTTTTTTTTTCAAAGGAGAGCAGGAAAGATACCACATGGATCTGGTTTGTCCACATGAGAGCATTTGGACAGTGAGGGACATTTGATAGGAGCAGGAGAGGGGCAAAGGTACAGGTGAAAACAGAGGGTTTGGCTGCAATTAATGCTTTACATTCTTTCACATATCTCTTGCTGACCACAAAAATGTCCACCCCACCTCAGGGGAGGTTTTCCAGGTGGTCTTTTCCCAGACCTGGGTTCCTGGGCAGGATTTTTTCAGGAGGCAGGAATGGGGAAATCCCAGGCAGATTTACTCAGGCTTCCTCAAGTTACCAAATTTAGTGCAGCTGAATTCCAGCCTGAGGGATCAACTGATAAGACATCACAGGAAGCACAAAACTCAAATTGGCATCCACAGACGATCCTGGGCTGTTTGTATCCTGCATGGAGCTGTGAGGGGCTCTGCTGTGACCTCCAGAGCTGGAGGAGCAGGAGCTGATGTCACACCCCACACTGCCCAGAGGGACAGGAGAGACCACCAGCTCCACATCTGCCACTGGAGGATACAAAGTGTGCTGGGGAGGGCAGTTCCTGGGGATGGCTACAAGGCTCCTGAGGTAGCTCTAGATACAGAAATAATAATAAAATATTCTAAAATAATACCTAATATATATCGATAAACTGAATTGATGAGGGGAAAGTGTCAAGGGGAAGTAAATGAGTTTCCAGATGAGTTTATTGCATCATTAATCCACACACTCTGGTTTCAGTGCTGGCTTTCCACGTGCCTCTCACCCATCCCAGCTGGAAATCAACCCATCTGAGCAGTGACTGGTGATCTCACCACCCTGCCCCGGGCTGGCAGCGTTCAGATGCAGCTGCCCGAAACTTTGCACCTAAATCCAGATGTTTCAGGAGCTGAAGCACATCTCTTACAGAGGAATGATGTTGGTGCCATCTCTGAGCGCTACCAGTGAGAGCAGCTCCGTGCTGGGCAGGGGGAAGTTCCAGCTGGACCCTTGACAGGCAGGAGGGGTGACAGAGAACAGGCAAAGTGAGACCCCCTGAGACCCCTGAGCAGAGCCCTGGCTCTCTGCCTAAACTACCCTCTGCAGCCTCTCAGCTCAATCCACTTCTGTGCTGCATTTCCACAATTTCCCCAAAGTTTTACATAAACCTCCCTCTCCGGAGCCAGCTCCACACCCTGCCCGAGGAGGGCTGGGAGAACCAAGCACCGCTGTCTCCTTTCTGCCCGTGTTTTGCATATTTAAACCTCTTATCGTGCTTCACCTGAAACCTCTTCCTCGCCTCCGGGGCTCCCGCCCTGCGCTCCCGGTTCCCGGCAGGGTTCTGGGGGGGCACAGCACCGAGGTGTCCCCCCCTCCCTGCCCGAGAGGTGCCCAAATATGGAACCACACCGCTCCCGGCATTACTTCATCCCTTGCATATGTAACACACCTATTTATGCATTTGAACGGGATCTTTGCCATTCTCGGGCCGGGGGTGTTATCCCTCCTGTGGGGTGTGAGTGCTGCCCCCAGGCTTGTTTTCCTTTCAGCCCTTCCTTCGCCCTCCCCATCCTGGAACGTGCTTTTGCTCACTCCCACCCTCCTCTGCAGCACCTTCTTTCAGACCTTTCCTCCAATTTATGATTTCCATCCCAAGGCTGTCCCCTGCAGTGCTGGGGTACCTCTCAGCTCCCCTTCCCCTCCAAATTCCATGGGCAGACAAACCATGTCTGTCTCTGTCTGACTCTGTTCTCCCACCATTTATGGAATATTTCATTTCTCCAGCTCTGGAAAACCCTTTCCAGTTCATCCCAGTAACTATTAACTGCTATTCTCTGAATATCCTGTAAGAGGAAGAAACCAGATTCTATTGTTACAATTGTTTTTGAAAAATGTTGGATGTAATTTCTCCCATCTCATCAGGATGCTCACAGGTAATGCATTCACTCCTGTATTTGCCTGTCCCTCCTCCTCCTTCCCAAGGAGAGGGGGTGTTTGTCCTCCCTCCACCTTTGCAGGACTCACCCCATCACTGCATGGTCTCAAAAGCACTGCAGACATTCCCTTGCAGGAATTGCAGCCCTGCCCTACCCGGGCTGTCCTTGCTCTTTTCTCCTCTCTGCTGCAGCCCTGATCTTCCCTGCTATCACTGGGATCAAAATCTGCTTTCCTGGTGGCACCTCACCTGTTTAGTGATGAGCACAGGGGTTGGAAAGAAAGCAACAAATCCCTTCTAGGGCTTGGCAGCAGCTTTTCCTTGCCCTGAGCACAGCGACAAGTCACTGGTGTACGTGGGGATGGGATCCCTCTGCAGCCCTTCATTTGCCCCTCTTTGCAAACACTGTCCAGGTGCCCTGGGCAAACATCAGAGAGACTCAGGGACAGCCAGAAGCCTCAGGAGAGAGGACAAGGCCCTGCTGGGTGGGCACAAAGCAGTGGCAGCAGCCCCAACAGCACTCAGGGAGCTCAGGGACCAGGCAAGCCCAGCAAGTTTGGGGTGATGCTGTGCTGTGTGACAGAGCTCTGGTCCAGGGTCATCACACCTTCCCATGGAGCAGGAAAACCCCAGGAGGACTCAGCCTGGCAGCCAGGCTGGCCCCACCAGCCAGCACCCACCTCTGGAGGCAGCTTCAGACAGGCTGCTTTGATTAAGGGAGGCTGCTGGGAATTAGGTCCTTTTTAGGAATATTTAAATCCAAAGCTCTTCTCCCCAAGGCAGCTGAAGTTATCCAGAGCTTCTGCAGAATGTGCACCCACCCACCTTCCTCTGGCTGGAGCTGGGCCATGCCCATGGAGGAGCACAAGGCACATCCATTCCTGCTCCCCCATCCCTGCTGCAGGAGTGTCCTGGGAACCCCAGCCACAATTCCTGCCCTGAGAGCTCCAAGCCCACAGGCCTGGGGAGAGCAGCTCATAATCACTGTAAGAATAAAACAAATCCCTCCCAACTCACATACCAGAGCAATTTGTGCTCCTGCCCATGGGCCCCCTGTCCTGAGCCCAGCCCTGGGAAAGCTGCAGCACAGACTGGCCAGGGGGGTCACACTCTGTGCTCTCAGGACAGGAATTATTTCCCATTCCCTCTGACCCTTCTCCCTCACTGCCCTGCTGTCGTGGGCAGTAACAGCATCCTCCTCACTAGAGCTGTTTGGAATCACCCTGCACTCTCCCCAGGGCAAAATGCAAAAAGGGAATTTGGTCCAAACCCCACTGTGGCTTTGGGATGCACTTGCAGGGTGCAGAGTTACTCCATGGTGTCCCCAGGAGCCCCAGCAGCAGTGACAGGGAACAGCCATCCCTGTGCTGCTGGAACTGCTGCACCAGGGCATCCAATACAGTGTCTGCAGCAGGGTGGGAGCAGCCTGCCACTAATCACTGCTCCAAGCACAACAAAGGTGTGCCCTGACTCAGGAAGGGCTTTTGCCAACTGAGGAAGCTTTTGGGGACAACCTGAAGAGACATTGGAGCTGGGATTTGAGTCCTGCATCCAATCTTCTGGCAGGAAAAGTCTTCTCCATGGCCTGGGGGTTCCTGTGCTGTCTGACAAGAGCCTCCAGGGGTGGAGAGATGAGGTGATCAGGCAGCAGGAAGCTGAGCCCCACTTCTGAGCACTGAGAGCAGCTTTGTGAGACACAAAGGCTTGGGCAGGTCTTCAAGGTGCACTCAGGAAATCTCAGGCTCAGGGAATGGCTAGGAGCCCTGATTTAGGGCAGGAGAGTCTTAGAAGGGTGGAAACAAACTCTGCAGAGGCTCAGCTCCATTCAGAGTCACCCTCCCCTTTTGCACAGGGTGCTGGTGGGAGTGGAGGCACCCAGGGGCCTCTGGCACAAGAAAACACTCGTGGATGGGTAATTGTAAACAAAAGACATTGCTGAAACAATCAGAACTAACATCTGCCCCTCTCCCAGCTGGAAGAGGAGAGGAATCCTGGTCCCTGAGTTGTTTCTGATCCAGGATAAAAGCATCCCAAATGTCTTAGCAGTAAGCTAAGCCTACTGCTTGAGTTAAGCTCTCTGAGCTGTGCAAACCAGCTCCCACATGTCAGGTTTTGAGGACACTTGAATTTAGGGGGTGGCTTGGATGGAGGAGCTGTGCAGCACCCAGCTTTTGGCACTGCTGCACTGTGTGGGTTTGGGATTGGGTTACCAGGGGCACACCTGGAGCTGCTGCACCCACACTGCATCGAGGTGCTCTGCAAAAAACACACCACAAAGCTCTGGCCTTGCTCCCAGCCCGAGTTATGGGGAAGCACAGGTATGGCAGTGCAGCCACATGGCTCCAGAAGGGAAATCTGGGAGGAAATCCACATTTCAGTCAAATAAAAGAAAATGTATTTTCAATTATTTTATTCAGGATAGTTTGGGGTTATTCCTGACAATAGCTCTGGAAGCTGGAGTGTGTGACAGAGTCTTTGGAGACCAACAAAAAGAGGTGAATCAAACCCCCAGTGCAAACATCCACAGGGTTTCTTGTCTGGGAATTCACAGCAAGCTGTAGAAATCTTGTACAAAACCACAACCTGAGAAAACAATATCATAAATACCTGCTCAGTTTTGCTCAAGACATGGCTGTGTGCCCTTCCTGAGCTGCTCCCAGGCCACATCTCACCTGGGGCTCAATGGCAAAGAGCCTCTCCTTGGCGTCTCAGGACAGGGAGCAAGCCCAGGATTCCCATCCATCAGCCAAACTGTCTTTTCCAGTGTGTGTTGCTTAATATCTATCACTTGTTGCTTTGGGCTTTCTGGACAATGACTGACCACGTGTCACCAGAGGTGAAAAGCAGAAGAGCTCTGAGGATGAGGTGTCACCACCAGACCTGAAACAATCCAGGGGTTATTTCTGCACCATCAGGCACAGCTGAGCAGTCTTTGAGGCCAGCCCAAACACACCTGCAGGGCACAAATCTCACTGCAGGTGCCAAAGGTGAGCTCAGGGATGAGCTCAGAAGAGCAACAGCTCAGGAACAGGTCCAAAGGGTGTTCTCCAGAGGATGTGGTCACGTAGGAGCTGGGGAAGGCAGGCCTGCACATTTCTGGGGGGCAGGAGCCCCAAACTGCCCCAGTGCCAGGTGTCCAGCCCTGTTTCTGCTGTCACACACCAGCCAGGATGAAGAGCTGTGAGCCTGGAGAGAGTGACACACGTGAGGTGACATATTCTGCAGGGCAGTGACCCACGGATTGCTTCATCCTATTTATGCCCTGCAGCTTTTGATGCCACCTCCAAACTCCTTAATGACAAGAATCCCAAATGAGAATGTGAGGAACAAAGCACCCTGCAGTTATTGGGAGGTGGCTCTGGCTTCCTTGGCCTTCCTTTTTCACAGAACATCAGGAAAAAGTGAAGTCTCTGGAGAACAGGGAGCAGGTTGTCCAGGCTGCCACCCCTGTGCCTGGAGCAGGGCAGAGCCAGTGCAGGGCTGAGAAAGGACACCTTGAGCACAGCCTGCTGTGACACACTCCTCATGAGCACAGAACTTTGCAAATCCTGACAGCAGGGCTTGGTCTCTGCAGTAAATCCCTACAGGAGGTTGACTTTGGCCACAACCTGCTTGCAGCCCATGATGGAGTACTGCTTGTCCCCTGTAGTGTAGTAGCTGAGCTGATTTGCCAAATTTTCAATGTGCTTCTGGTCAGGATAGAGCCCCTCCCTCCTCATCTGCTCCAGGAAGCAGTTTATGACGTGAGACTTCTCCAGAAGGACAAAGGGGATGATGTCTGCAGCCTTCCACAGGGGGTGGACACTGACCAGGACTGGCTGGATGATGCTCAGCAGCTCTTCAGCTCCCCGTTGCTGGTGCAGGAGCTCAGTGGATGCATTCTGGATAACAAACTTGGTGATTTCAGCACCTCCCACGTTGCTTATTAAAATGTAGATGGCATTGAGGAACTCATTGGTTTGGTTGGGTTCAAAGAATCGGCTGAGAGTGTCCAGCAGGACGGGGGACATGAGCTCAACCTCATCCAGAATAAACACTGGGGTCTTTTCCTCTATTTCAGCTCTGGTAACCATGTCAGAAATCTTCTTGGACAGATCTATTTCACAGGTGAGGGGATCCACCCCGCTGGGGCAGTGATGCATCACAAAGTACTGCAGCACAAAGTCATTGTCCATGACAGAGCGAAAGTGTTTGGCCAGCACCCAGCCCACGTGGCTCTTCCCAACCCCTGTGGGGCCGTTCAGAGAGATCACCAGAGGCTTGTTGTGGATGTGGGTAGCCAGGTAGTCTTTCAGTAATTCCACAATACTGTCCACAGCAACCTTCTGCCCAAATACTTCCCTGTGCATGGTTTTCTCCAAAGCATCCAGGTCGTATTTCTGGAGGTTATCATCCAGGTTCTCAATTGCATTGAGAATCTGGAAGAACATAATGGCAATGAGCAAGAGGAGGCAGCGTTTTGCCTTGCTTTTCTCCTCTGCTGGGAGGTATTTTTTTGTTTTGTCTGGGTAAAGGACCATCCTGGATTTCCTCCGGCTCTTTTTCCGCCTGCACTTTTTCACAGAGTAATGTTCCACAGACGTGTCAAAGGTAAAGTACTGGGAGCTCTCAAAGCCAGACTGATTAAAGAAAGACATAGAAGGGCTGTACAGGGACGTTCTGCTCACAGACAGCTGCCTTTGGAGCAGCCTGGTGTGGACAAACTCTGCAGGTTTTTCCCGAGGCAGCTCTAAATGCAGACGGCTTTTCTTCAGCCCGCGGTAGTGCCGGCGCAGGCGCACGATGGCCCGTAAGGGGGAGGAAATAGAAGTTATTTTCCTGGAGGCAGCAGGGATTACAGCATCTGGGACTTCCTCTGCGTCACTCTCAGAGCAGGAGGCCTCTTCTTTTGCATCACAGGGCATTTCCCCTTCCCCCTCGCTATCGGTGATGGGAATCTCCCCTTCCCCACTGGGGATCTCCCCTTCTCTGTCACTGCCAGTGCCAGGAATTTCTCCTCCATCACTGCCAGTGCCAGGAATTTCTCCTCCATCACTGCCAGTGCCAGGAATTTCCTCTTCCCCATCACTGCTGGTGCTGGGAGTCTCCCCTTCCCCATTGCTGCCACTGCCCAGCGTCTCTCCTCCCATGCTGCCCTCAGTGAAGACAATTCCTGGGTCACAAGGAGGCTCTTCTCTCGTGCTGCTCTCAGCACAGGGCACCTCTCCTGCATCCTTCTCTACTCCAGATGTGTCTCCTGTGGGATTGCTCTCCATGCAGGGCATCTCCACCCCCAAATCCTTGAGGACACTTTTTCCATCCACCTCAGAGCAGGGCAGCTCTTCCTCCATCTCGTCGGGTTCTTACAGCCCATTCACATCATCTTCTTTCTAAAAAGAAAAGGAATTATATAGAATCAACCTTCCTAACATCAGGAAGGGACAAATAACAGTGGAATTAGACAGATATTCCCCCTTTTAATGGGCAGAAACCTGCAGCAATCAGCAATGGCAAGGTGGCAGAGACTTTCAGACCTAAGCTGACCTTCTGGATAACAAACTTTGTGATTTCAGCACCTCCCACGTTGCTTATTAAAATGTAGATAGCACTGATTGGGTTTGATTGGGTTCAAAGAATTGGTTGAGAATGTCCAGCAGGATGGGGGACATGAGCTCAACCTCATCCAGAATAAAACACTGGGGTCTTTTCTTCTATTTAACCATGTCAGAAATCTTCTTGGACAGATCTATTTCACAGGTGAGGGGAACCACAGGTCCCCTGTGGGGATGGGACAGATGTGCAAAACTACAGATGAAATTCAGAGTCAATGAATGCAAATTGATGTTATAACACAAACCCAACCATTCAGATGCAGAAGGGAAGGCCAGAGCTTGCTGGGGCCAAAGCCAGAGGCTCTGCTGTGAGAGGGAGGCAGGACAGCAGGACAGACTGACCATGCTCTGAACCACAGCTGCCCAGTCCTCTTTCCCTACGCCTGCTGAATTTGAAGGAGACAAAGCCCCAGCTCTGTGCCAGCACATGCACACAGGCATGTCCACACCCTGTGGGAAGTCACTCATCCACCCACGGGCACCTCCTGGGCTGTGGGAGTCACAGTAGTTTCCACCCTGGCTGTGGTGGCATCTCCTGGGGGAGGATTTCCTGGCTGTGCTGATGGATGTGCCAGGCAGGGAGGTGAGATGAGAGCTGTGCCTGGAGGGGAAGGCTCTGAGGGGCTGCAGAGAACCAGGATGGCTGTGCCTGAGCCTGCCACCACCACGTGGCTGCGAGGAGAGGAGTGGGGCAGCCCCACAGAACCCCAACCCTGCCACCCCCACAGTCCCCCCCTGCCCTGTGTGCCCACACATGTGGGAAGGACACAGGGGCTGCCACGTGAGACCCTGGAGCTGCACAGGAGAGCTCAGGGATGTGGTCACCCTGGGAGAACCATCTGATGGATGAATCTCAGCTGGCAAACAAGGAGAAGGAGAGGCCAGAGGGATATGACACAGACCCAGCAGGGAAGCCCCTGGGAGAAAAGAGCTCTGCAGGGTTGGATGCAGCCCCATGTGCTGCCCTGGGCCTGCCTGGCACAAGGCTGGAGGTGGCAGAAGCTGTGTCATGGTGAGAGGGCTGACACAAGGGACAGTTTGCTGCTGTGATACTGCTCCCCCAGAGCAGAGAACCAGCACAGGCAGCGTGAGGAAAAGCCACTTTCATCAGCCATCCTAAAAAAATCAACACTGTCTCTTGCCAAAAGCACCACAACTCTGGAGAGAACAAGGTCTGGAAGTTTGTTATTAACCCACCCCAGCTCAGCAGGAAGCCACCAACCTGCAGAAAGTCACGCTCTGGACAAGGTTTTACTTCCCCTGTGCAGAGTGGCCTCCGTCACCCAGAGAGCCTGAGGGAGCTGTGTGGGAGCCACAGGCACTGGGAAATGCTCCCTCTGCCTCCCTGCTTCACCCCACACCCTTCCTGGCTACTCTGAAATGCAAAGCTTCATTCCCACTCCGTGCACAAGCTGATTTTGGAACCATGTGTGACAGGTAGTCAGTCGTCATCATCGCTGGACCTGCCACTGCTGTGCAGCAATTAACCCCAAGTGTTAATTGCTGACCTAATTCCTAACCCTGTGCAGGGTTTAGTGTGCAAAGGCAAAACCAGCCAGACGGGATCTGACAAGGATGCCCTGAGGCAGCACCAGGAAGGAGGGCTGGATGCCGCCATCACTGCCATGCCACCCAAAGGATGCACTGGGAGCCCTGGGCTGTCCCTAGATCACCCTGCTCCTCTCCATCCTGCATCACCTTGCTCTCAGAGTGCCTGCAGGTCCCCAAAGGGACAACTGTCCTCAAAGCCACTGGGGAGCAGACCCACAGCTCAGAGCAGCATGGACTCGAGGGTCAGGGACACCACAGAGCTCAGCCAGGGATGAGAAAACCCTCCAGGCACCAACAAACATCCCCACAAACACAGAGTGAACTTCTCTCAGCCCCAAGCCCTTGCAGGTGAAGAGGGGGTTGGTTAAATGCCAGGGGAGAGGCTATGGAAATTTACAGGAAAAGTTTTAGAGAACAGAAGGATCACAGAATCGTGGAATAATTATGGCTGGATGGAACCTCCAAAGCCCATCTTGTTTCAAACCCCTGCCACGGGCGGGGACGCCTTCCACTAGCCCAGGTTGCTCCAAGCCCCATCCAAACTGGCCTGGACTGGGGCAGCCACTGTGGGCAACCCTTGCCAGGGCCTCACCACCCTTATTCTCAGAAACTTCCTTGTATCTACTCTAAAGCCACTCTCTTCTGGTTTAAAACCATCACCACTTGCTCTGTCATAACAGAACTTGCAAAAGATCTTGTCTCTGTTTTTCATAGGCTCCCTTCAAGGCCTGGGGGCTGCTCCTGGCAGGGGAGCACAGGACACCCCAAGCACTCCCCATGGACATTGCCAGGCCACAGCCAAGTGCTGCTGCAGCTGAAACATGAAGTGATTTGGCTGCTCTCAGCCCAGAGCCTGCTCTCCCACTGCCATGTCCATGCAGAGAGCCCAAAGCCCCTACAAGACCTGTGGGGAATGGTGAGGAGTGAGTGCTCACCAGCTGGGAGATGTTCAAGATTCTCTTTCCCAAAAGCCCACCAGCACGTCCATCCCACCGGTGTGGATGCCCAACCCTCCCAGATGAGCCCAGCAAGGCAGGGTGGAAGGACAAAGCCCCATCCTGAGCAAGGAATCTGCCCAGTCATGAACATAATAACTCTGTTCATGCCATGACTCAGTCCCTAATACCTGCTGGTATTTACATAGGACTGGAAGTTTCTAAGAGCAGCCCCTGCACACTCAGTGTCGGGTCAGGGCTGGGCAGGAGGCTGTGCCAGCCTGCAATGATGCTCTTTCAACAGCTTAATTTAACATTTGGTGAAAACAACAGGAAAGAAAACCCGGGAATTCGGTCTGCAGCATCCCAGTGCTGATGTAAACACTGCTGATCGCTGCTCTGTGCCGAGCCCGGACACCGCAGGGAAATTGCACTTGGAAACACTCCTGGGAAGCCTCCAGCTTTCCTGCTGTAGCTCTTGCAGTGTTTGCATTCATGCACCCTGCTGCTCCAAAACAACGTTTCCACAACAGAGGAGGCTGTGTGGGCAGCTGGAGGCAGCCTGGGAGAGGGGAGCACGATGGGGACAGCCCCCAGGCAGGCGGCAAAAGCCCCTGGTGGCAGGAGAGGCCAGCGGAGAACCGTGACCTTGGTTAAAGTCCCCCCAGCTGGGGAGGCTGCACCCCAAACTCAGCCCCTCAAGCTGCTGGGAAAAGGGAACAGCTGGGAAAGTCTAAAGATTGATATCCCTTCCCCCCCAGCTAGAGCCAAACCTTCCCCCCAAAAGGGAGCATTTCCATAGCGAAGGGGGCACAGAGCAGCCCCTTGCCGAGGGAGCAGCAGATAAAGGGGTCAGCGGCAGGGGGGAGAAACCCAGAATATCGGCAGAGGCCAGCACGGCCCCGGCACCCCGAACTGCAGCTGCCCGGGGGCCCCGGCTGGGAAGAAGCTGAGCTGAGCAAGGCGGTTTGATGACGGCCGGAGCTGGGCGGGTGCAGGCGCTCACCCTCCCCGAGCACACGGCGCAGGGTGACAGCGGTGACAGCCAGCAAACCACCCCCCCGACAGCCTGTTCGCCACCAAACCCCACCAACCCAACCCCAAGTTTTGCCGGGCCCCAAAGCCAAGTCCGAAGGGAAGGACAGCAAGCGGAGGGGAAGAGCCTGGAGCATCCCAAACCATCGGGAGCAAGAGCAGGAGCATCCCTAAAAAACCGAGGCGGCTTTTGGCGGAAAGGAGCGACTGGGGATGAGCAAGAGGCGGTGGCAGGGATGAAGCTGGAAATAGCCCTGGGGTGCCTTGGTGACCCCCGAGGGATGGGGAGCAGGACGGGGGAGCCGATGGCAGCGCAGTTACCCGCGGTGTCCCCTCGGCGCCGGCCACCGGCGCGTCCCTCCGCCCGCCGAGCGCAGCCTCCGGCCTCGGACGGGCCGGCAGCTCCTCTGTCGCCGCTCTCATCCGTACAGAAACCAGCCCCGGAGAGGAAATGGTGAGGAGGAGTGGCCCTGGGCGGCACTTCCTTCTCCCCGTGCCATGGGATGGCCGCTGCCGGCCGGTTCCTTGTCCCCCTCCTGCCCTGAGCCCTCCCCGGCCGCTGCCGTCACCGGCGGCACCGTGCGAGCAAACACGGCCCTGCCGGGGCAGCGGGGTGAGCTCATCGCCCGGACAGCCCGGGCAAAACATCCCCACCCTCAGGGGTGTCTGTCGTTAGTCATTAGCCCGGAACCCGTCACCCTAAAGGTCAAGGCGGTGACGCTGCCAAGAGGGGTTAATTGTCGCTGACGCGGTGCTCGGGTGCTTCCCCTCGCCAACAGGAGAAACAAGGAGAAAATCGAGTCAGTCTGGGGGGAAGGAGTGAGTCCATAAAGAATAATGAGTCTGGAAAAATAAGCAAGTCCAGAATAGTTGGCTGGACCCTGGGCAGGTCCTGGCTGCAGCCACGCTCCTGCTGTGCTGCCTCCCGAAGGTCTCGGCCCCTCGGCTGCTCTGTCCGAGCAGCACGGGGACATGGGGACAGCCAGGGCCACCAAGGCTGCACGGCGGCCGTGGGACCAGCTTCTGGCGTGGGCACCAAAACTCCCCGGGGAAAACCACTTCATCCCTTCAGAGCAGGAAGCAAGTGGGGGTTTTCCTCGCCCAGCAGTGCACAAGTTCATCGTGGTGGCTCCTCCTCACCTGCACTGCCCGTTCCTTCAGCCTGGCACGTCCCACCTCTCACCTGCACTCACACAACCTGGCCAAGGCTTTTTCCCCCCAAACAAGCCCATTTGGTAAAGCCAGAGAAGCCCAAAGTGAGTTCTTGGTGGTATTTCAAGCTCCTGGATTTGATAGCCCTCAGCTGGAACTTGCACCCTGTGAGCCCAGCTGCACAGGACCAAAAACAAGGGGGAAAACCCCTGAATTTGAGGGCTTTTGGTGCATCACAGTGCAGATCCCACCCTGGATGTGATGCACACTATTCCTCCTCACTTCAGGGGAGGGGATTCTCTGAGCAGGTCTCCCCAGCCCCGTGCCAGGCAGCTGCATGTGCCTCTGCTGTGGCCAGCAGGATTTGCCTAACAAATCCTTGCAAATGTGGGGATTTCTGTGTCAGGAAGGCACAGGGGCCCAGCTGGAGCTGACACTCAGCAGCGGGGAGCTGCTCTTGAGGTTGGGAAGCCAGGCAGGGTTGACCCAAACAGAGATCTCATTAAAAGAGGTGTTTTGGGAGCAGCCATGAAGAGAGATGCTCTTCTGGCTAATTCAGGTTTTTGAGAAGGAAAAGCTTCCCCCAAGCAGAGTGGTTGGTTACTATTTAAAAAACCTCTCAAAACACAGTGCCCCCCAAAGCTCTAAAAGATTCAACATTACAGAAGCAAGAACCTGCCACCCCCCTCAAGGGCTGCCAGTGGACCTCAACAGCCCAACAAAAACTGTGCTGCTCTAAGGGGGAAAGAATCTGAGCCATTTCAGCACTCCATGGGCTGCTGGGGGTAATGGAGGGGACAGAAAACCCCCAGAACACAGCAGGAAACCCAGGGAAGGGTGGAAGATGCACAGGGGGTTCTAAACCCCTCCTGAGCTGGGGACAGATAACACTGCTGGAGCAGAGGGTGACGAGATCCTGGTGGCAGGGGGGACATGGGGCTGACCCTGGGATGCAGATGGCACCTGGGGATGAGGATCTGGAGGGGCAGCTTGGCCAATGCCAGGTGTGGTTTGGCCATACAGGTGACAAGGTGCTGCAGGGCTGGGGACACTGTCCTGGTGTTGCTGCCAACTCCAACATCACAGGTTGGGTCTGGAGTGGCCACCAAAAAATGCTGGGGAGCACCTGGGGAGGGCAGGGGCATCGATGGCACCAGGAGGTGTCTGTCCCACGTGGGGACAAGGACAGGATAATGGAAAAGCTGCTTGTGTTCCCAGCCCAAATATCCCCTTGAGTTGCTCCTGGGCCCTGGTGTGGGGGCTGTGTCACCTCCCCTCCCCCCCCCCCCCCCCATGGGGCTTTGGGGACTTCCAGCACCCCAAATTGGAGGGGACAAGCTGCTGTGTCCTGTGGGGAGGGAGGGGACACACTGGGGGGGACATGCAGGGACAGAGGTGATTTTTTGGGGGGGAGGAGGGGTTGTTTTCTGTGGGGGCCACTGCCATGGGGTGTGGGGCTGCATGGGACACTGCCATGGGGGGGCTGCCTGCAGGTGAGGGATGTGTGGGCTGTGTACATGGGGCAGCTGTGCCTTGGGGGGCACATGGGGCCATCAGGGCAGTGGGAGGGAGCCATGTGGGAGCAAACTGGGGCCACCAGCCCTGTCCCCCAGGGCTTTGAGGCCACCAGCCCTGTCCCCCGTGTCCCCGCGGGTGCCGATTTCCCCCCCCCCGCCCCAGCCGAGGCCCCGCGGGGAGGAAGCGGCTGCGGGGCCAGGATGGGGACGAGAGGTGCCACAGCCCTTCCTGCGGCCAGGGATGCAAATCCTGCACAAACACAGCCTCTCCCACACACAGAGAGGAGAGGGAATGTCCCAGGGAGCAGGGGACAGTGTCCTGAGCCGAGATTTTGGCACCAGACTCTGACTGGTGCCCACTGCTTTGGGCACCCCTGGGTTTAGCACCCACCAGGAGGCATCGCCAGAGCTCAGTGGGACCAATTTATGTGACAGTTTCAGGGTTTTCCTTCAAGTTTCTGCACATTGCCTGTTTAGCCAGAACTTTTCTAGGGGTGAGGAGCAGCAACTGCATCCCAGACACGGGCAAATCCCCCCAGGAAACCAGAATTAGGTGAATGAAGCACCCAGGGTGTCCTTTGGGGAAGCTGTGGGGTGCTCAGAGCTCAGAATGGGTCCAGAGTGAGACACAGCAGCTCCAGGATGGAGTGTACCATAGTTGTAGCTCTGGCCTTGACCAGAGAAACTGCAAAAAAAAGAGGAAAGCTGATTTAAAAATAAATAAATAAAAGCAGCTGAAGAGGTCACAGGCTTGGAGGCAGCAGATAAATGGATGTGGAGACCAGAAATATGACCCATGCATGTAAAGTCTGCAGCAGGCAGGGAGTCCTGAAACTGAAAGTGAGAGGCTGCAAGTGGAGAAGAGGAAATGGAGCTGGGGTTGGGATACAGAAACCCCCGAGGTCCTCCATGGGCCCTGACCTTGGAGCAAGCCCCTCCTGCAGCCCCAGACAGGGAAGGATACAGGAATATCATAAAATAATCTGATCCATGGCAGGCAGGACTCACACAGGGGGAGTCAGCAGCCCCTGGCAGGGGTGCAGAATCCAGCCCTGGAGAGACATTCCCAGACCCAAAAAATCTTTTTTTCTGAGCATGGATCTGCCCTTTTGCAGTGTGACCCCCACAGCTCTGGATTGGGCTGGTGGGTGGATTTTTTCCAATTTACATCACCCACCTTGTCTTGATCTGTCCTGCATTGCTGCTCCCTGAGCTCCCCCTGAACCAGCATCCCTCCTGAATCCTAAACCCAGCATAAATCCCCTGGTTGCATTCTTGGGGCCATCAAGCCAGACCCCTCTGTTGGGGAAGATGAATCAGGGAAACCTTATCAATATGATTGCTTAGCAAAAGATTCTGAAAATATGAGACCTATAATCGAAATAGAAATGAAAGCTGGCTTTGAGTTGTAGGATACTGAGCCTCAGTTACTGTATAACCTGAAAA
>JBBMKD010000049.1:8627252-8653128 GCA_037834095.1 Argya squamiceps
GGGAACAATTCCTGCCCAATCTCCCATCCAGCCCTGCCCTCTGGCAGTGGGAAGCCATTCCCTGTGTCCTGTCCCTCTGTCCCTTGCCCCCAGCCCTTCTCCAGCTCTCCTGGAGCCCCTTTAGGCACTGGCAGATGCTCTAAGGTAAAGGCAGGGTAGATTCCAACACTGGGAGGTGGCCATTTCATTATTTGTTGGAGGTAGAAGGAAGCTCTTTGTTGTAGCAAGAAACCTTTCCCCGTCAGCAGAAATGTGTTGTGTGGTCATTAAAGAGTGCCTAAGAGGTGCCCCATGGTTTGGGATTTTCTTGCTTTGCAGTTTGCTCTGGAGAGTGTCATGTTTATACAATCCTAATGCTTTTAAAACTAAAGGTTTCATGTTTTATATAGGTAAAATACACGCTCACATGCTTGTAAATGCCCCCACACCCTGGCATTTGCTCCTGAATTCAGCTGCATCCTGAGCCCTGCACAGCTCCAGCCCCTTCACCAAGCACCTGCAGCAGGAGGAGCAAAGTCCCACCTGAATCCCAGCTCACACCATCAGCTCCACAGTCAGAGGCATGGGCTCTCACTGGAATTTCCCCAGGACATGGCTTTATTGGCATCACCCAAACAGAGCCCATCCCAAGGACTCAGCCACTGTGATTTCTGACAAGGCTTTGATGCATTTGAAGGACTTGTTAATCTTTGTGCAGGGAAAAGCTTTCTACCTGAATTTGGACAGTTTTGGGGCTCCTGTTGTCCACAGCTGGTTTTCAGTGCATTCAGTCCATTCAGAGACCCCCAGTCTGTGCTGCTGGTGTGAGGTGCCACACCAGTGCAGATCCTTTGGAGCACTCAGGGCACACACGGTCCTGGCAAAGGACAGGACAAAAGCCACCACAGCTGGAAGAGGAAGGAGCAGCTCAGTGCTGACAAGAACAAATACAATCCAACACTTCCTTTCTGTAGAACCGTTGGCAAACATTTCTGATGAGCTTTAATGCCTCACAGAGAAGCAAACAGACGGTGCTGGGGTCAGGAAGAGTGAAGTGGGGATTTATTTTTTTTCTGCCGTTCTCACAAATATCTTTGCAGATAGCAGTGATTATAAATAGTCCTTTGGCCATTTCCTGACTGTGGTTTGCCTGCTCTTCCTTATTGATGGCAGTGATTAGGAGTGTTCAGCGTTTTGCCCCAGCACGGGGCTGAACCTCAGTGTTTTGGGCACAGAATCCAAACTTCAGAGTGGGCACTGGAACAGAGGGAGCCCCACATCCCTCAGGGATAACCTTGGGCCCAGAAGAGTGAATGCTGTGATGGGATTAAAGGGATCATGAGCTCTAGATTTACTTAAGCAGACTGCTACCAATAATTTCCTCCTCCAGACTATTGAGCACATATCCCACAAAGAGGCTCCTCATGGGATCAGCACAGGTGCCTTATGGAGAATCCTCAGCACCTCGCTGGGCTTCGCCTCCACTGTGTTTTATCTTCATCCTCAGGTGAGCTTTCAAAGAATCACAGAATCTCCTGAGCTGGAAGGGATCAAGGATCACCCAGCCCAGCCCCTGTCCCTGCACAGACCCCCCAACAATCCCACCCTGGGCACCCCTGGCAGGGCTGTCCAAAGGCTCCTGGAGCTCTGGCAGCCTCGGGGCCGTGCCCATTCCCTGGGGAGCCTGGGCAGTGCCAGCACCCTCTGGGGGAACAGCCTTTCCCTGATATCCAACCTAAACCTCCTCACTTTTCCAAAATGGAGTTAGCTGTGAACTGTGACACCCTTCCAGGGGCTAAGTGACATCTCCCTCTGACTCATTTGCCCAGCAGCCTGTCCCTGCTACCAACTTCCCTGACCCCAGAGCTCGAGCAGAAGTCCACCCTGCAGCAGGCAAACCCCAGGACACTCCATTGCCTCGTGATGGATGTTGTGTAGGCTCTGACACTCACACAGAGCAGCAACTGTTAGTGCTGCCTGCCTTAAAAACAACCTATGGAGAATACACAAGAATGCAGCACAGTAAAAGACTGTCAAGCCTGCAGAACCAGCCCTTGCATGTATGTGCATTGTCATGATCTTTAATCATATTATCACTTAGGATTACTGCAGCCAGGACACCGTTACCAGCTCATGGGAGGTGGGTGTCCTACCAGGAACCTGCTCCTGGTTCCTACCAGGATGGTATTCCCAGTCTGAGATGAGAACAGAGCTCCCCTGGGAAGGTGAAAGCATTGCTGCTGCTTCATCTTAAGGGTAGAAAAGGAGGGAGAAGTCACTGAGTTACCTCTGGCAAGCCCAGTGCCGTGCAGATGCTGATGTCCCAGGAGGAATTCAATCTTTTCAGGCTGGGAATCCCACAGAGGTGTGAGCACCACTGTTCTCTCTGGCTGCAGACACCAGGAACTGGAATAAGAAGAGAAAAGTGATTGATCTTTGTTGGAAAGTGTGTTCTGAAATGTGATGTGGAGAGCTCCTGGCTGCAATGAGCCTGTCAGTAGCTGTTACCCAGGGAAGGTCTGAAGACACTTCAAAATAAGGATGTGGGTTTTCAGGCTTTGGTCATTGATCATGAGGAAGTTCTGAGAGACAAAGCCAAAATTTGTTATTTGGGACAGAAGGGCCTATTGGATGCTATCAGAGTGGCAAGACTGGCAGAGCTAAAACATTTGTCCCAAATAGGTCACCTCATCAGAAGGGACTTCACCCTGAGTGACCTGATGGGTATCTCACTCTGCAGGAATAAAACAAGCCTGGAATTTCTTGGAGCTAATCCATAGAAATTTCCTAATCAAGGATGTCTTGTCTTGTGGAATTCCTGCATCAGACCTCACCCCATGGGAGGAGAAGGGGCTGTCTCAGGCAGGAGGGGTCACCAATGATGGTGTTTGTTGTGTGTAAACAGCACAAAATTGGCAGCAGGAGCACAGGTGGGTTTTAAGGGCTGGTTTCACAAAGCCAAGACCAACCAGCAGCCAAATCCCTCATGAGGGAGGCTTTGAACTCTGAGATCTGACCCAGAACTGGGAACTGTCCCCTGTGGACCCCCAACCCCCACCCAGAGCAATGTCTGTGTTTGCTGGGCAGTCAAAGCAGACTGCAAAGCCATTGCAAAAACACACATGACAGAGAAGATCTGCTTGGGGTCTCTCTGAGTTCCACAGCTGCCACTCCTTTTCTGCATCTATTCTGTCTCCATGACCAGAAGATATGGGAGGTTTGGGCTGAGGAAGCTTAGAGAGCTCAAACATTGTCCTTCCAGAGGGAAGAGGGTCCCCAAAGAAGGTGAAGATATGATTTATCCACATGGTTCGTGAACATGGGAGGCAGGAGGCTTTTCCATGACACAAATGGATCAAATGGAAGCAAAATAGGGTCAGGCTTGACGTGAGAAGGTGACAAATGGTTGGCCAAGTCACCATGAGCTGTGAGGGGTTCTCCAGTGCTGAAAATCCTTCAAAGCACCCAGGGATGGCTTGAAATGAGCTCTCAGACATCACGGGACACAGTGGGATGGGCATCTTTTACCTCCAGGCTTTGGCTTTTGGAGGTCAGTGAGCAGGTTTCCAAAGACAAAGGGATGTTGGGGTATCTCCATGCTCCTCCTCATCCTGCAAACTCCATATCAAAGTGCCATTTTCCCCCAAACCCTCCTCAAACATGGTTAAACACTGAATTTTGCTTCAGTCTGCTCCACGGGGGATTCCTTCTGGTTGTTCTTCCTGCCAACACTGGGGCTGAAAGCCTCGTGAGTGGCTTCTGCTTCTTGACTTCCCACATCCCTTCTAAACTCATTTGGAAAACATCTTCCCTTGCCCAATGTCCCCACCAATTCCCCTGCCCCTTTGTTTTTATTTAGCTCTGTAATTACATTATCTGACCATACAGCGATTTGAAATGAAATCTGCATAAAAGATATTAAGAAAAATAAATCTATGTTTTGCAATATCTTTGAAGTTATCCTTAGGCTGGGCAACAAGAGCAAAATCAGCATTTGGCTCTCTACAAATCCTTGGTTTTGCAGAGCTCTTGGGAAAGGGGGTTTCATGGGCTGGGACAGGAAAATTCACAAGTTCAGATTATTTTATTAATACTATTAATAACTATTTTTGGCACTGCTTCACAAGGGAGAAAACACCAGGTATGCATGAGATGTAATTATGTTTATAGTTAATGCTGTGTGCTTTCCAGGGGAAGAAAAGCACTGATTTTTCCCCCCTCTTTTTGGAGGAAATTAACAAAGATTTCTGACAAAATTAACAAAGTTTGCTGAGGAAATTAATGAAGTTTGCTGAGCAGCAATGAGCACTGTGAGCACGTGGTAAGGAAAAGCTCTTCGTGGAGGGACAGGGTGTCAGGATGAGTTTTGTGTGAGGGTAGAGAAAGGCTTTTCCCTGTTTTGTGTTGTGGCAAAACAGCTTTAAAACGTGGTGGGACCAAGAGTGGGGAACTTTGAGGCTAAAAGGGCACGGGGTGATTTCAGCCCTGGGTGTGCTCTTGGGGGAAAGAAAGAGCTGGGGGAGAGGAAGCAGGGGTGATGCTGCCCAAGACATTTGGAGAATCATGGAATCACAGACTATCCGGAGATGGAAGAAACCAACAAGGATCACCCAGCCCAGCCCCTGTCCCTGCCCAGACCCCCCAACAATCCCACCCTGGGCACCCCTGGCAGGGCTGTCCAAAGGCTCCTGGAGCTCTGGCAGCCTCGGGGCCGTGCCCATTCCCTGGGGAGCCTGGGCAGTGCCAGCACCCTCTGGGGGAAGAACCTTTCCCTCATCTCCAGCCTAATGTTGTATCAGGGGAGATTCAGGATACATGTACATATATATATATATGGGTCTGTATTTACCTGAAGGTCGGTTGGGAGCACCTCAATGAACCACCACTCCTCCCTGGGTCATAGCACTGCAGCCAAAACAACTTCCCAGGCCCGGGATGCAGCTCTGGCACACAGACCCCATCACGAGAGGGTTGGGTTGGGAGTTGCTCTGGTGCAGCTTGGGCTTGGACAAAGTTTATTGTCAAAATACGTCAAAAATGGCTTTTGGAACAGACCTCTAAAAACTACCATCTCAGACCCATGGTTTGGGGGAAAAGAAGGAAACCACAATGACCCACAATCCTACAATTTCAAGCAGAGAACAACGGTGCTGATGGAACTGTTGGCCTGCCACTCTTCTGCCCAATATTTAGTGGAATAATGTCATTAAAAGAGTCCATTTGTTGGGGCAGTAAAGGCTGGGGAAGGAGGCAAACAGCACAAGAGCTGGCACTGTCATTTTGGTTCCTGGGACAGCTCTGCCCATTCCCCTTCCCTGTGTTACTGCCAGGCAGGGACTGCTTGATACCCACAAACAGGGGCACAGCTGAAATCACTTCTGTATTACACACCACCAGCTTTTGGTTTTTTAAAAAGAATCTTCCCAGCCTCTTTTAAGATGTGACAATCTTCCTTCTCTTGGTGACCGGGCAGTTTGTGTCAGAAACACCCCTTCCCCTATTAGCTGCTGCCTAAATTCTCCTCCCATTTGCATTTTGAATGTGACCAACTACTGTGTCAGCTCTTCTTCCACTCCCAAAGTCAGTGCTTTCCCCTGACAATCACTTTTCAGATGAAGATGGAGCTGCTTCCTTGACCTCCTTCAAGACCTGGTGGTTTAAAGTCAAGGGGGAAACTCACATAAAATTTAAAAGCTTAAAAACGATGTTGTAAGATACACAAACAAACAGCCCCTTTAAAAAGAAACCTTACCTGAGATCTAAGTCACACCCCCAGCCTACAGCTGAATTCCTGTTTATTGAAATGAACTGACACTCACAGGAAGTAGAAAGAGGTGCTGAGGAGGAGATGTTGGTGTCCTACAGACAGAAAGTAACAAAGCATCCCTGGTTTGTCACTCCTTGCCTTCTGCCAGCCCCCAGAGGACTTCACCTTCCTCCAGCACCTTGTCCTGTGGGGCACTTCCTCAGCTCCTCTCTGATCAACTTGGTGGTTTCCACAAACTCACAGGAACACAAATTATTTTTGGGACTATAACCACCACATTTGGTTACAATTGTCCACTGGGTTAAAAATTTTAACTGGTGAGATGGACAGGCAGCAAGGTCTCCTAAATATGTTTGTAGCCTAGAGCACAGGGATGTTAGATTATGTACACAGTGAGCTAAAAATAGGAGGGAGTTAATAACAGATCTAGTTTGACATGAGGTCACTGTAGATTTGAGTTAGTCTTGAAGCTGGAAATGCAAAATGTGCAGTTTTAACAGTGGAAAGGAGTTGAGACTAGGTCAGCTGAGCACAATTTAACACTGATCTAAAAGGCCCAGGTACCAAATTTCCCTTAAGAAACCCCACCAAACCCAAACCCAAACCACCCCAGTCTGCTTCAGAAAGTTCTCTGCCTCGTGCTCCAAGGCCTTTCATATTTAGAATATGAATACAAACCAGATAAATTCTCCCACAGATGTTCCCACAGTGAGACAGGATAATAAATCACCAGGAATTAGAGGCTGAAGGGCTGGAGAACCCCTCTTGCTGAGAGGCAGATCAGGTGAATTGGAAGGGAATTCATAAGAGAAACAGTTTATGTAAAAATAAGCTATTTTTATTTCTTTCCCAGATACTGGACAATTCTCAGACATTGCTAGATGTCCTGAAGGAGCAAATGAGGGATCTTGGTAAAGTCATTGAGCCACAAAACACTATATTAGGACCAAGAATACGGCGACAAAAGCGTCCCTAAACTTCTCCTTCAGCCTGGAAATCCTGTTGGCCAGAGACAGCTGCTGCTGTGGTAACAAGGATGCCACATTAAATAAAAGCCTTTATTTTGCAGAAGCAAATTTTCCTTTCAGATGTGCTTTGGTATTAGTCAGAGATCCACTAAAGCTGATCCTGGAATGCTACAGATCAGGGTAGGCATTTACAAAAATAAGAATACCCTTCATTTTGAGCACAGCGATCCTGAGGCACATCCCAGGAGCTGAGGTGACCCATCAGCTGATGCTCCTGCCCTGGGGACAGCACTCACCCTCTGCTCTGCCCGGAGGCAGCTGGGAAGTGCAAAGGAGTGCTCAGTGAGGTGTGAATCAGCTCCAAGGTGGAGCAGGATCGCCAGGAGAAGGAGCAGAGAGTCAGCAGCACACTCTGCACTCCCACAGCCCTGAGCTGTCCTGCCCACAGGGCTGCAGGCACAGAATGAGCTCACACAGAGCCAGTGTTTGAGCTGCAGGACAGTGTTGGCTTTAGCATTCTTTAGCATTCCTCGTGGATCCATAGGAGAACTAAGCCAGGGCTGGTTCAGACCCCTTATCCCTAACTTGAGTTGAAAGCAGCTTTGCTTTACCACCTGCAGTTGTGCTAGAAACAGAGCTGCCTTAAACTGACCTGGGCTTTTCCACAGGGAAAGGTGCTCACTGGGACCTTTTTTTGCTAGAAAAGCTGTGCTAAGAATTCACTCCTTAAATCTAGCAGTTACTAGTAATCACATTTTCCCTCATTCTACCTCAGTCTCAGCACCTTATCCTGAAGTATTTCATTAATGGGAGAAGCCTCAACACATGGAACTCCATGGTCCTTGTGTCATGTCCCAGGCAGACACATCCTGCTCCTGGCAAGTCACACAGGCAGCAGATCTCAAATTAGCCTGCAACAGACAAGGAGGTGCAAAATGTTTCTTTGTGGCTCCCCAGCCAACATCTAACAAACTACTGAGTAGCTAATTTTTTTGTTTTTTTTTTTTTTCATTATGTTTCCAAAAGTATTTAGGCACCCAGGGCAGAAGGGAACAGCTACAAGTAAGTATGTTCTAACATTTAATCCTGTGTTTTTCAGCAGAACAACCTTCCCTTGCTGCTGCAACAGACACCAAACCAAGTGCAAGGTATGCAGAGCATTTTCAGTTCACAGACCAGTGTCACTTGAGCAGACATTCATCATCTGTAATAGACAAACCAGTGACCATCAAATTCAGTCAAAGATCCCAGCCTGTTCCTTTGGCTCACGCCCCACCACTCATCCCATAAAGCCCAAAGAGGGTGGATCTGTTCTCACCACATCTCTTTTAATCCCAAAGTACAAGTCACATTAGCAGCACTGCTCCATCTGTTCCAGAGTGCAATTTTGACCCTGAGTTTACAGTAGTAGAAAACTTGAATGGAAGATTCTAGCAGATTTCCTTTTGCATATTGGCTGCATTAAACAATTACAATAGAACTATAAAAATCCTAGAAAAAAACCCAAAAATAACCCACATTCCTTGTTCAAGTTCTGCAGAAGAAAGGAGTGAAACTGCCCTCCTGTGCTTTGATTAGGGGAGCAGAGCAAGTGTGGCTTGAAGGAAGCAACCAAGAGATCAGATCTAGAATCAGATCTAGAATCAGATCTAGAAGAAAGCAACAAGAGGAGCTGGCAAACTGGAGCACAACCAGCAATTCCCAGAGACTGGATGCCAGAGTTGGGAAGGACAGACCAAAGCTATGGCCAATGTTTGGGGATCTTCAAGAAGCTTGAGACAGTCAGGACACTTCTCTACTGATTGGTGCAAAAATAACACCTAAAGCTAAAGGCATTCATTGCTCTTCCCATCCCTCCCTCAGGGTGTTCAGGTGAATTCCACAAGCATGTAACTGGCACATGAATTCCATGTTTCAGTGAAACCAGAGCTGGAAACATGCCAAGGACAAACCACGAACCTTCTGTGGTTTTCCAAAGTGATTCCCAATGTGTCAAATCACAGCCATGCTGTGAACCCACCTAACTGCCCAGTGCTCCAGCTGCAGAGCCATCCTCCCCTGCAAAAGCAAGAGCTGTCAGGACCCTGCACAGTGGCTGGACTCAGACAAGCACTGAAAAAAATCAACATCCATCCCAGGATTACAGATGTCCTTCCCACACTTGCCAAACAGGCAGCTGATCTTGAACAAGGAATATGCAAGGCCACAGGCAGAATAAATCATACGCCTTGAAAAGCAGTAATTCGGTCCCAAAATCCAGTGCAAATATTCTCCGGAGATGCCCGAGAGCATCTGGTCCACCCTTGGCAGCAGGATCCGGGGAAAAGCCGTGGTTTTGGGGGCGGTTTCGGTGGCTGTTCCCGTGTGGCTGCAGTGCCCCGTCCTGCCCAGCAGCCGCTGCTGCAGCACCGCGGAGCAGCCTCAGAAATAGAGCGCGGGCTCGCTGCTGAAATCCGAGAGACCGCCCTTCTCCGCCGGGGTGAGCTGTGGGCAGAGAGCACAGGGACACCGCGGGGCTGTCAGGGCCGGCCAAGGAGCCCCTTCACCCTTGGGTGCTGCCTTGGCACCCTGCCCGGGCTAACCGGGTGTGGTTAGTTACTTGGCCCCCTCTAAATGTGCCCTGGAGTATCAGAAAGTCACACAATGGTTTGGGTTGGAAAGGATCTTAAAACCCATCTTGTTCCAACCTCCTGCCAGGAGCAGGGACACCTCCCACTACCCCAGATCACTCCAAACCCCACCCAGCCTGGCCTTGGACACTCCGTGGCCTTGGACACTTCCCCCTTGGATCCAGGGGGAGCCACCCTGTGCCAAGGCTTCACCACCATCACAGGGAACAATCTTCTTCCCAATATCTAATCTAAATCTCTCCTCTTTTAGATTAAAGCCATTCCCCCTTGTCCTATCACCTGCCCATGTTAAAAAAAAACAGAATCAATCTCCCTGTTTTTAATAAGCCCTCTTTAGGCCCTGGAAGGAGCTCTGGGAGATTAAAGCCATTCCCCCTTGTCCTATCACCTGCCCATGTTAAAAAAAAAATAAAATCAATCTCCCTGTTTTTATAAGCCCTCTTCAGGCCTGGAAGGGGCTCTGAGCTCTCCCTGGAGCCTTTTCCAGGTGAACACCCCACAGCTCTCCCAGCCTGGCTCCAGAGCAGAGTGGCTCCAGCCCTTGGAGCATCTCCATGGCTTCCTCTGGATTTGTTCCAACAGATCCACATCTTCCTGTGCTGGGCACAGAGTGTGCCAGCTGCCTTGAGTCTCCTTCCCACAGCCAGGGAGGGTGGGGTAGTGGCAGTGGGACAGTGTTGGTCCCTTTGGGAGCAGTGACACAGCTCCCTGGGCAGGAATACAAACACAGGTGTGCAGGGAAAGGCACATCCTGTCCCATCCACTGCCTGCAACAACCCCCAGCCCACAAGAGAGGACAAGAATTGCTCATTTATAGCCTCACCATAACTTGGTTCCCATGGGAATCAGCTTCCTTTGGGAGGGGTCCCTCAGCAGCAGGACCCTCATACTTCTGCTCCTGCCACTCGCTGAACTTCACAGAGTGCTTTGGGGTGTAGCTGGATAAATCTGCTGGAAGGACAAAGATGAGGTGAATATTCCTCACCATCCCAAAAATAAGTGAGGGCCAGGATCCCAGCAGGGACAGCCTGGAAGCTGCAGCTCCCTGTTCACCTCCATCAGCATTTCACCCATGTGGAGCCCCAGACACCACCAGAAACCCCAGGGTGCCAACACACAGGGCCTCACTCACCTGAGTTGGGTGTACTGGGATGCAAAGTGCCATTTGGGCGTGGAATATAAAAGGTACGAGATTTTTCCTCCTCTGCTTCAGAAGCATGTCCTTCCTCTTCCTCATCCTCTTCTGCCAGGGAGCTCTCTGAGGGATACTCAAACATCGTCTGCAGACTTGTCTCGTTGAAAGAGATCTTCATCTGGGCAAGAGCAAAGGAGAATTATTGGGGAGAAGCACAAGAACCTGCTGATCCCCATGCTGGAAAAGGCCAGGGCTGCCCCCTGGTTTAAAGCAGCCACTGCAGATCCCCCAGTCCCTCCCCAAGTGCCTTGGTGATCTCTTGCCACGCTGAGGGAGACCCCAAGGGCAGAGCCAAATGGATGGGATGGAGGCAGGAGGCCCAGGGGTCTGGAGTCCCTCTGTCTGTGCCCTCTGGCAGCACCTCACACTGATGCCCAGCACCCAGGAGGAGCTGCCACCATGTATCTCACGGGAGAGACAAGCAGGAAAGCACCCACACGTTGGGAAGGTGACATTGCTAATTCCTGGCAACTCCTTTGTGTATCCAAGCTCCAGAAAACAGAAACATCCATGATCAGGACTCCAGTCTTAGCAGGACATTGTGACAAAGAGCTATTTAAACTACAATAAACAGGGCTTAAAACCAGAAGTGAGAAGAAGGAAACAGCTAAAGCAGAGATGATAACAGCTGGCAGCAGACAAGGAAAATACTGGACAAGGGAGAGGCTTAAAGGTTCTGGTTTGAAACCAGTTTTATCTAGTATTGTCACCAATGACCTTCCACAGTAAGTGGGAGACTGAGAAATGAAAGTGACTGTAACACAAGAGTTCACCAAGGGCTAACCAGAATTTTATGGTCATGAAGAAAACTGGAGAGCAAAACCACTAAAAATAGAATCGAGTTCAAGAGCAACCCTTGCACTAAGAGAAGTTCATCACCTGTGAATAACTGAGGAAGAATTTGGGATTGGCTTTAGGACTGTAATCATCATTAGGATGGCTGCTTAAATAAACCAGGAAAGAAGCAAGGCATTTCTGCTGGAAATAGGGAGTGCCTGGCTCTCTCCTCCCTGTAACACCCAGCAGGTGGTGGCAGGAACTCCAGATGTGCTCATCCAAGCTGAAAAGAAAAGGTGAGGGAAGGGTTTGTTCCCCTGCCTGTCCTAATCATTATCTAATGCTGTGCTCCAGGGATCTGGTTACAGGTCACCTCAACAGGTGCACAGGAGATTCACTGGCAAAAACTTCACACCAGCAAAAGTGAAGGTGGAGAAAAAGCAGAACAGCTCTTTGTAAGTACTCCAGAAAATAACCACCAAGGAGCAGAGAACTGCTGATGCCAGCACACATCAGACAAAACAAGGAGGATAAGCTTGCCAGGAGTAATTCATGCCAAAAGTAGGGAAGTATTTAGCCAACAAAGATCAAGGTTCAGGAGCAGCTGTCTGAAAGGGTGTTATGATCCCTTTACTTCTAAATACAATTAAAATTCAGCTAATAGGGTTATGAACAGAATGGAAAGGAGATGTGACAGGAGCCCAATGGTTCTGATCCCTCCAGATGCTGTGTATTGACTGGCCAGGGACAAGTGCAGCACATTTATCCCATATTTCTGTCTTACAGAAAATCCCCAGAGGCTGGGAAGTGGCACCTGGCCCCAGGCAGCCCTCAAGCACCAGTGCCCAGGTGCACCCATTCCCTGTCACAGCAGCAGTGGGAGCACTGGAGTGACACAGGGGCTGCCAAAGTCCCACCTGGATGTCCCCAAGGGCCAGAGCTGCCAGCAGGTCACAGTGCCACCTGTGCTGCCCATGCACAGGAGCTCTGGAGGGATCAGAGCAGGACAGGGAGCATTTCACTGCTGCTTTTCAGCAAAGCAGCCAGGGGACCTTAGTTCAAATCTGGGTAAAGGAGCAGCAGCAGCTCCTCCACACTGCAAACCCACAGCTGGAGCTCTGTGCTGCTCTGCCCCAGGGCAGGATGGACCTTGGACAGGCTGGCTCCCTGCCCCTGCTCCCAGGAGAAGGCAGGATGGAAACGGCAAGGAGGGAACCAGCTGCCTTTCCCCATTCCCTGCCCCAGCTCCCAGGAGAAGGCAGGATGGAAACTGCAAGGAGGGAACCAGCTGCCTTTCCCCATTTCCCTGCCCCAGCCACTCTGAGCCTCCCCACATGACACACGAGGAGAAGAGTGATTCTATTCCAGAGAAAAGGAGTTGGAATTAAATGGTCCTGAGGCTGAGAGCATCCCAGTTGGTGCTCCCTGAATTTCCCATCCCTGCTGCTGACCTAGATGCTCCCTGATCCGAGCCAGGCTGTCACTGCTCACAATGTGGTGTCTGTCCTGTGGGGATGAGCCACACTGCCAGGGACAAAGGCCACGAGGGTGGAGGTGCCCAGGGCTCCTGGAAGCCCAGGAGCTATCCCAGAACCAGAAACTGCACACAGGCCACTTACCACTGCTGCCAAGGGCAAGAAGTGCTTGGCTAGACACAGAAAACAAACCAGACAGGAGAAATAGGCCTTGGGGTTTAGAATTTAAGCTTGGGAGATGGAACCAAATGTTCCTGGTTTTCTGCTATCTGGAGGAAATCTCTAAGAAAAATGACTTTGAGTCCAGTTTGGACCACAGGTGCATGCAGTGCTGGAGGAGAAAACAGCCTCAGCAGGAAGCAAAAACCAAAGAGCAGAACAGAGCAGAAAGAGCCTGGAGACACCCACATCCCACACAGAGCCCAGAGACAACACCAACAGCCCCAAACTCCACAGCTCCCACTCTCCACAGGCAATTCATGCAGGAGGAAATTCTGGAGCTCTTCACACACAGCAAGCACCCAGCCCCTGGCACCCAGGGCCCACTGGGGCCAGGATCACCTGCAGGGCTCACACAGGCAGCTGAGTGTGGCACAGGGGCACCATGGCACAAGCTCCCCCAAACCACACTGACCTCTGCCCCTGCTCCCAGAGCCTGCACCAGGCAGAGCCCCAGGGCTGCTGCAATAAAGCTCTGGGCACACCCAGGCACAGCAAACACAAGGAACAACCAGGCACTGGCACAGGATGGACCCTGGGGCACTCAGTCAGCCCTGCCCACGGGGAGAGAGCCCCAAACCCCAAAATCTGCTGTGGCAGCAGCACAGCCCCCCTCTCTAAGCACAGCAGGGCTTCAGGGAAGGACAAAGCAGCTCTGCTTGACCCAACAGAACAGGGAGGGCAAAGCAGTCAGGCAAAACCAGGGGACACACGGGGCAGAGAAATGCTCGGAGTGGCTCCAGAGCACAACTGAGTGCTGTGTGCAAGGAACACAGGCAGCTTCAGTCCCAGGAACCAGCTAAAAAGGAAAACCAAGAGCCCAGTCATGGCACAGACAACAGCTTTGCACAGCCAGCAGTGCCCTGCCAGACCACAGAGACTTTTATGGGAACACAAAAGGCAACAGGGGACGTTTCTTTAGAAGAAAAGCGTGTCCCAGCAGAGCCAAGTTCACTGGAGCCCAGCCAGGGCCTCTGCTCAGCCTGTCCCAGCACTGCTTCCCCTGCTCTGCCCCAGCAGCAGCTGCCACTTGTGGCAAGGAAGAATTTGGCACCCTTCAGCTGTGGATGTTTGCAGGGATTTGTCACTCTTTGCTCAGCTGGAGGCTTCACTCACAGCTGTGTCACAGACCCAGGGTCCAACCCAAACCCAGATATACATACATATAGAAATATATATAGGTATATAAAAATATAAATATATATAATATATAAATATATATAAATATATAAATATATACATATATAAAAATATAAAATATATAATCTATATAAAATATAGGTTAATATATTATATATAAACTATATATAATATATAATAATATATTTTATATATCATCTATATATAATATAGATTAAATATAGATTATATATTATATATACTCTATATAATATATGAATATATTATATAAAAATCTATAGAAATATTTTATATATAGAATATATATAAAATATATAAAAGATATAAATATAAAAATATATATAATATCTTAAAATGTATATATCTAAAAATATTAAAAATATAAAAATATATTAAAATAATTATATAAATATATAAATATAATATATAATATATATAATATAATATAATATAATATAATATAATATAATATAATATATAAATATATAAATATTCTGCCCAGCAACCAGACACACAATCAGAAAGAGTAAAGCAGGCTTTTCAGGAAATATTGTGCTGTTCAAACGATAGGTTCTTGTTACCATAGCAAAAATCATTTATTTATTTGCTGGGATTTGAACAGTAATGAGTAATAAAATATCCAGGAAAGAGAAGCCAGGGCAAACATTGCCCAACAAAGCGAAAATCTGAGCAGTCATGCAGAGCTCATTTAGAAAAGGGAAGTCAGCCTCGTGTCAGGCTGTCAGGCTGCACTCAGACCAGCCACCAAAAAGCCCCATATAGAGAGATTTATTAAAAACAAAAATAACCAATTTATAGAACCCAACTACAACATTGAGCAATGACAGTCAGCAGCCAGCTCACCTCCAAAAAGGAGATGAGAAAGTCTGCAAGGCAGTATTAATGACAGGGCAAAGACCTGATGGCTTCTCACACAGCAAGGACCTCTCTGGAAGTCTCCAGGGGTTAATCTGCATTCTCAGCTCCAGAAGGAATCTCCTGACTGTGGCTTTTCTCTTCTCCACCCATTATTATATTTGCTGCTTGGCTGATGAGCCAAAGCCAAAGTGATAATGGGTGTTTACACCTTTTTAATTGAAATCTCTTTGGCAATGCAAATCCTCACCTTGTAACAGTCAGGGAAAAGTAATTGTTGTAGGCATTAAAAGAATAAAATCATCCTATAATCATATTCTAGCAGGGAGAGTCCAAGTCAGTATTTGATCCCCAGAACAGGGGCCTGAGAAGGACTGAGCCCATCTCCCAGACCCAGGGCTCCTGCCGGAGCTGCCATCCCTGCTCTGTCCCTGAGGAGCAGGATGGGATGGCAATGGTGAAGCACCAGCTGGGCTCCATCCCTGCCCTGCTGCCATCCCACAGCACCTCCAGCACGTCCCAACCCACCAAGTGCCTCACCACATCCCAACAGCTGAGCAGCACCAGGGATAAGGACCCGTTCCCTTCACGGACTGATTTTCCACTAATCACCCTCAGTAATTCCCAAGTGACAAACCCAGGGACTGCTCTGACTCCCCAGGACATCCAGGGGCTGCTGGGTGTGATTTAAAGCAGATTTTCACACTTTGTCTATTACAGGAGCACAGAATAAGCTCAGCTGGAAGGGACCCACAGGGATCATCAATTCCAACTCCTGTCCCTGCACAGACCCCCCAACAACCCCACCCTGGGCACCCCTGGAGCTCTGTCCAAAGGCTCCTGGAGCTCTGGCAGCCTCGGGGCCGTGCCCATTCCCTGGGGAGCCTGGGCAGTGCCAGCACCCTCTGGGGGAAGAGCCTTTCCCTCATCTCCAGCCTGACTCACCCTGTCCCAGCTCCAGCTGTTCCCTGCCTCCTGTCCCTGGTCACCACAGACAAGAGTTCAGAGTCTGCCCCTCCTCTTCCCCCCAACAAGGAAATTGCCTCCTCTCAGAAGCACAGGAGGGCTTGGCTGGTATCTGACAATCCACCATGAACACAAAGCAGGGGTTGACATCTCTCAGAGATCCAGCACAGAAGAGAACAAATGTTCTGAAGAACTTTGCACTTCTGTGCCACCTCACATCGAGGCACATCTGCTGCTGCATTGGTTGTCTAAAGATTGGGCCAAGGAGAAGAAAGCACAAGACATCACACCTGACCCCTGAACTGCAGCCAGCTGGGAGTGTCAGCAAGGCTGTGCTCACAGAGCATCCCAGGGAGGGCTGCAAACAGCCCCTGAGCTGGGCAGAAAAGCTGCTCAAGCTCCAAACCCATTGGGTTGGTGGGTGGAAGCTCAGGACCTGTAGAAAGAGGAGGTTCTAACACAGAACAACCTCCCAGCTGCCACGGAGTGAGAGGGAAGGTCTCTGCACAGATAAATTACTGCTTGTGAAACTGGAAACAGGGTAGAAGCAGAGATTTTATGGTGGACAAAGATCCCCAAAGGGTTTACCCTGCTCTTCCCATCTGACCAGTCCCACAGAGCAGCAGATTTAGTAAAAGGAGACAGAAAAGCAGTGCATAAACTCCAAACCTCTGCAGAGACCTTCAGCTTTTTCCCAGCAGCCTGCAGTCAATGAACCAGACAGCACCCATGAAAATAAACTTTTAGATAGAAGATTTTTGGGAAAATGAGCCATTTTTTTGGAGATAGCAATGAGCTTGTCTGTGTCTGTGCTTGTCCTGAAAACACAGTCATGTGTCAGCCCAAATTGTTGAATAACTCCAGGCACAAACTATGTGGGCAGCCTGGAATAGTATCCTGGGGACTGCAGAAGCACCAGCACATCACCAAGGCATTTGCTATCATTCTGAAGATAAGGACCTTTTGTGCCTCTAAAGCCTTCCCTTGACATAGAAAGAAAGGGTTTTTCCCTGATGAGTATCCCTAGGAACAGAAGGGACTTGAGGCTTGGTTCCTATATGGGATTAACCCTGTACTGCTGTGGCTGAAGCATTCTAAGTATGCCCAGAAAACTGCAGATGGCAGCTCTGAAATGTCCTTTTCTGTCATTCTGTACAAAAGGAAGAATTTTGGGGAACTGGAACTGGCTATGACACCACAGAATCACTTGATCATGTTTTCCAGGAAGTGTTTCCTGAGAGTAACACTGACTTTTGCTCAGCATTAACTGCACCTCAGTGAGTTATTGAATAGAGTTAAGAGCACTAAAGATTTACAGCAGGAACACGTCAGGGAAGCCCTGTGTGGCTGGCAAAGGAGACATTTCCTCCAGGATCACATCCCAGCTCCCAAGCCACAAGGCCAAACAAGAAAGTCTCCATTTACAAGGCAAGCCACAAAGCCAGCTCTGTGTAATCAATATGCTGGAGCACATGGCAGATAGGAGCAATGCATGGAGACTCGAAATATTAAACTCCTTGTGCAAGACACAGGCAAGTTTCAAATTCCTGATGAGACAGGACAGGGTAGGGACAGCCCCAAGAGCATGTGGGGCAGGTGGCTTGGTTAACTCTTCCCTTCACTGTGCAGGACAAGGGGAGATTCCAGTGGCCACACAAGCACAGCTGGAGCCCCAGTGTGCCAGGGCACAGAGCAGCCATTCATCCTGGGAGCTCTTTATTCCTCCTCACATCTGCAGGCAGAGGACCCAGAGCCTTCCACAGCTTAACAAGCAATTCAAAATTTATTTACTTGGCCCCTAAGAACCAGACAAATCTCCCTGACAGTATAAAACAAACCTCATCTGAATACACAAAGGGAGCGGGATAAGGTACAATTAGTGTCAAGACTTGGTGTCCTCATAAAAACCAAACAGAGCTCACCAACAGCAGAGGATCTCACAGGCAGCTCTGAGCAGCCCATTTGTAGCTACAACAAGGTGCAGTGCTGCCACCCACAAACATTTCTGTGCAACCCAGACTGCCCAGAGCAGCTCACAAAAATACCTGGGCTTGGTGCTGGAATGGGACCATGGAGCACCACTCCAGGGGAACACAGAGAGAGGCTCATTCAGGGCCAAAAGGCTCCCATGATGTGAACAGAATCACCTGCACAACAGAGTTCATGTCCCTCTTGCCCTTTCCCTCTCTTTGAACATGCAAAAGGAACTTCCTGGATGAGAAGCAAGTGCAGCAGGTTCACCAGGAGCTCCAGTGCCCTCAGAGCTGCATTTTCCCCAGCTGCAAGCGACACAATTTCCCTACACACACAAGTGTTTTGTCTGAGATATTTCCTACATTCCTGCAATGCCCACAAAGCAGCAGCTCCATCCTGCCAGCTTCCCAAGATCATCTAAAGGGCACTTCTTGGAAAATATCAGCACTGAGTTCCTCCAGCACAGATTTTCCCAGGATGTTTGTGAAGTCTCTCTGTGTGATACAGACACTTCATGTGACTCTTCCTACACAAACTGGCAAACAGGGATATCCTCCCAGCCCCACAGACTGCTGAAGAGTCTGTGCTGTAAATAGGTTTTAAATACATGTTTCACTTGGGAGGGGGATGAGCACAGCTCCTGAGGTGAAGGAGATGCTGCTGCAGCAGCTCTTATCCAGATTTCCTTTACGGCCCAGAAAGTAAATATTTTCATTTTCCCTACTGTTCCCCACACATGAGACAGACCAGCAGGACTCCTGCCCCAGCCACCCCAGTGTCCTTCCTCTGCTCTTCTCAGAACATCATGACCACATAAGGGAAAAACCAGAGTGGGAAGGAAAACCCAAACCTGAAACAAACTGAATCAGTGAGATAGAGGGAAATGATAAACCATCTCCAATCTGGTGCACAGATTAGGGAAACTGATTAGGAAAACGTTAACTGTAATCCTTGTGATTAGAGTTCAGAGCACAAAGTACTTCAAATCTCCTCTGGAGCTCTGGGGCAGGCTGAGCCCTGGGCACGTCCTAACCAGCTTCAAAGCCAGGCTTGGCTCTTATTTGCATAAGAGTTTCTATTTTAGCCCTTCTGTCCCATTCCCTGCAGGGCTGGCAGCAGCAGGCAGGACATGGGGGCAAGAGAATCAGGGGAATTTGGGACCAGCTCAGACTGTCCCTGCAGAAGGAGAAGAGCCATGGGAGTGGTGAGGCCATGCAGAGCCTCAGCCACAGAAAGTTTCCCACTACAGAAGTGAGATAAATCTGACTCATCTGCTCTGCCAGGGTTTCATACAACAAAGTCTCAGCACTTCAAGGTGCTGGCATGCAGCAGGGAAACAAAAAAACCACCCAGTGCCCCACCGACAGCCTCGGGGGCAGCTTGTGAAGTGGTTTAAAAGATGTAACTGCAGCAAATTCTGATTTCCAGTCTTCAGCCATCAACATCACAGATAAAAATCAGTGGAATTAGCAAAGGGCAGGAAAATGGCCCTGTCTGGGTGAAAGAGGCTGCTGCCATCTCACAGCTCAGGGAGATCATCTCCGCAGGGCAGGGACTGCACTTCATCACCCGAGACACTGATTTCCTGAGCATGACTTATCACTGCTGACCTCATCTCCTAAAAATGCAATCCATCCCTGTCAAATGCTGCCATGGCCCCTCCTTAAAGGTGGCAGAGGAATCTGCCCCAGCAGAGCACAGCCAGACAGAAAATAGAACAGGAACACACAGTTCTCCAAGAGCTAAAGAACACAAATCTCTGCCCTGACCCCTCCACGACACAGAGATGACATAATCAAAGGAAATTTTGCAGAGAGGTTTCTTCTGCTACCACAAGATTAGTTTACTTGTGTTATGGTTAATTTACTTGTGTTACACATTGCAAAAAAAACCCTCAGGCAGCCACCAGTATTTAGACTCCACACTGTGCAGACTTGCTCCAAACAGGTCTGGGCAACAGCTGGAAATGTTGATCCCTGCCAACATCCCAAGCCTGCACCTGGTTCTCACAGGAGACCATCCACAGCAGAACTGAACAGATGGAAAACTACAGAGCAAGAAGATCAGCAGGTTGGACCAACAAAGCTGCTGCCCATGATCAAAACTCAGGGGTATTTAAAATAATTTTTGAACAGACTTTTAAGTGGGAATTTGGAAGCCGCATTCAGGCATTACACAGCTCAAAAGATTAGGACACAGACCATGCTAAGGTTTGTGTAAACTGGAACTTTTTGAAGTTCAGCTGAAGGTTTTTAAGACAATTTAGCTTTAGACTCCAAGTGTTTGGATCCCAGCAGCCTGGTTTGGATCCCAGCAGCCTTGTTCCTGTAATCCCTGCTCACACTGGGCTGTGACTTGCCTGCCAGCACACGGCAAACTGCCAGCTGTGACAAGCACAAAACACAAAATCCATCAACAACCTGGTGTCTGCTGGCTCTCAGGTCCTGTAATTCACAGGACTTTGGGTGGCCTGGCCAGAATTCATTCACCTTCCCTGCAGGATCTCCAGGAGGTATTGGATCCCTGAGAGGAAAACACTTGGGATGCACAGCAGGAGTGACCCACTGCAGGAGCAGGGTCAGGGCACAGTCCAGCCTCCAAGGAGAGGAGAGGCTGAAGCCTGAAGCCAGTGACTGCTCGTGGGGAGCCTGGCTGGCTCTGCTGTGCTCTGTCCTTCCCAGCTCTCACTCCAACACACCAACCACATGTTCTGCAGAAACCCAGATTTCTATCTCACCAACAACTTTATGGGATGTTATTCTGGCAGGTAACCAAACCACCACTGACTCTTGTCAGCTCAGATGAGCAAGATTTTATCCTCTGTGATCCCAAAGATCCACATCCTGCAGCAAAGCCTTCCCTTCCTCCTGGCACTGCTGAAATGCCTTTACTTCTCTGCAATAACAAAGGGGAGCCCTGAGCAGAGGTCACCAACAGTGTGCTGCATCCTCTGCCCCACTCCCAGTTTAGAATAAAGGTCAGTAGGTCTCCTTCCACCCCTGCACATGTATCCTGTCCTCTCTGAGAGCTCAGCCAGCTCCTCCAGCAGCTGCCCAGCAGCTCCTGGCACATCCCTTTGGAGCTGCAAACACTTCTCAGACTGAGTCCCACCCACACTTCTTTATCTGAACTGCTGCTGGTGCTGCCTGGAGAGGTCTCACAACAGCCCTGGAGCAGATGAACAGCCCTGAAGGGCACCTGAACCCCTGCAGGTGCACAGGAGCTCCAGCTCACCCAGCCCCCAGGGTGAGCAGGGCTGGGGCTCTGCCCTCCACCTGCAGACCCATCACACACAGCCCCAGATGACCTTCACAGCCCCTGTCCCCCCACAGCAGCTCCACAACAGAGCTGGGAACAGATTTTTTATTTCCAATACAACATCTTCCTCTCCCTCACCAAGCTGCAGCTCCAACCCCCAAAGTAACAGCTGCTTCACACATCTGAAGGTCTGCAAGTAGCAATAAAGCTGTTTATCCTGAAAGGCCTTGAAGCAGCAGCATCCCTCAGGCCACAGCAAAGCCACAAATCAGCACTGTGGGCAGCAGGAGCAGGGGCTGGAGCTCCCTGTGTGCAGGGCAGTGCTGGAACCCACCCCCAGCCTGTCCCAGCCACCCTCCCAAAAAGGATGTGGATCAGAGGGCATGGACCACGTCAGCTCCATTCTGCTGGCACCTCTGTCACAGTCAGGCAATCAGTGGCCACACATGGGGATGGAAAAGGGAGGCTGAATTTCTACATCTGAAGAAAAACACCATTTGCATCTCAGGGAACAGTGGGGTCCAACTGGCAGAGCTGACACCCTCATTCTTAATAAATTATTACCCCTGACTGCACAGACACCCACTGATCCACAGCATTTCCAGACTGTGCTGACCTGCTGTTCATCTCCCAGATTCCTGCTGGGCATCAGCAAACAGTTAAATTTTTACAAGTTCTTGAAGTTTCACTAAACACTGCTTTCTTGAGTATGAAGCATAATTAAAGACCTTTTAAAAACAAGGTTTGGAAAGGAAGATGCTTGACACAAGAAGGGCTTGTTCACCCCAGAAGACACAGGAAGCTGCTCACACAAACCAGCATCGGGTTTTGACACCCCAAAAGAGAAAGGGGGTTGGTTTCAACAACAGCTGCAGCTCCCAGCTCACAAAAAGTCTGTTTCTGCCCAATTCAGGCTAAAATCAAGCTTCTGAAAACCCAGACACAGCTACAAAACAGAACTCTTGTTTTTGGCTGGTTGCCTTGGAGACACAGAGTGATCTCTTGGGAAGAAACCAAGGAATGCATCCTAATACGAGCTCCTTCCTTTTCAGGCATCAACACTCAGCCTTATTACCCAGAGTAAAAGCCACAAACATCCTCTAGGTCAAGAGTAAACAGAAATCTTTCCATTTGTCCACCATCAGCATTTTCTAGACCCTGGCTACAAAGTCATACCCTGTGCTTGACTGAGCAGGAAGGGAACTGAAAGAAAAATGGGTGTTTCTCCCACACCACATTTAATTTCCCACCCAGAAACGTGTCTTGACTACTTTCCTTCAACTGGATCTTATTTTTCAAAGGGTCCCTATTTGTTTCAGCTTCCTGAGTTCTTCACATATAACAGGCAGTTACTCCTTTGCCTTTTAATCTCTCTCCTCTCAGAAAACAAATGTTTATACAAGTTCTCCTGCAGGACGACCCCACACAGCTCTCAGGGAACAGCTGTGTGTGCACTTTGCAGTATTTGGCACCTCAGCTGCACAGCAGGGCACTTAATGCTGTTAAGCTGATAAGAGCAGGGCCAGAGAAGCTCCATGACCTGCCCAATGTCACACAAATCCACCACTGACACACAAAGCAGTAGTTAACCAATATCACACTGTATTTTAGGCTGGGAAAGGTCCTCTGGAGCTCTCTAACCCAAACTCCTGCCTTAAGCAGGACTGACCTGCCAGTTGCTCAAAGTTTTCCCCTGGCAAGTTTCAGACACCTCCAAGGCTTGACATGCCACAACTTCTCTGGGTTTGACCAACCAAAAAATAATTCAGTCCCTGCATTGGACTTGTGCTCATCTCCCTCCCTCCCTTTTGTCCTGTTAAGGACACCTTCCACTGTGCACCATTTAATTTGTTTTACTTGAGGCTTTGTTTTTTGTGCCCCAACAGCATTCCCTGCTCAGAAAAATCAGCTCCATCAGAAGTAGGGCTTACTCAAATATGACCATCCCACATAAATTCCCTCTGTGTCTCTGCTCCAGCCTAAGAGCACCCACAACTGTAACATCCTGTATTAATATTTTCACCACACACCTGATTTGGTGTAAATCCAATTAACACCCCAAACTGAACCTGAGCCAAAGCAGCTGCAGTGTGTGCAAGCCAGCGGGTGTTTAAGCAGCAGAACAACTCCAGCCTGGCCAAGCGTTTCCCTGTAGGAAAACAAGGAAAAACTTCAGGAGCACTGAGCAAGAACCAACACTCCTGCTCCTTTGCTTGTTCTGGATGTCAAGGTGTTCCAGAGCTGCTCCCTGCATTAGTCACCATCAAATTACCACAGGCTTCATGTGCTCAGGGAGGAATTTGACAGCGTTAAGCCAGGGAGGCAGCACTCCCTGCCTCCCTTCAAATGAGATGCATCCTGCTCAAAGGATTTCCTCAAATTATAATGTTCAGTGCCTCAGGCACCCGTGTGCATTCAGTCCCTCAGTTATCTGCTTGCATTTGGGTAACGGAAATGTCCAACAACAACTCCCACTATGGAAAAACATGTCACATCACAGCCTGAAAAGCCAGGATCTGCCACCTCAGTGTGCTGCCTTCAGGGCCCAACAACTCTCCCCCACTCCTCTTATCACGTCCAGATGCATTTCACCAAGCCCTACAAAGATTAATTCTCAATTTAGGGCTCACAAGAATTTCTGCCACTCCCCAAGCCGTGAGAAAATCTGGCATTCGCTCACTCCAAAGGCATTTGGAGCAATCAGCATCTCTTGGATCTTCAGAGCTGGGGATGCACATTCAGAGGGAGCAGGTGGTATAATCCTATCAATGGGAGTTAAGTTCTTGCTGATCTCTTTCTGCCTAATGGAGACCTAATTCTTGAGCCTCTATCAATAGATCACTAATGAGGGGAAGACACCAATGCCCAAGTGACCACCGGCAGCTCAGCATGTCCAACCCCTCAGACACAGCCAGCAGAGCGGGAGGGCAAGCCTACAGCTCTTCAAACCACACAGCTCCCCCTCATTTCCTAAATTCCTGAAATACTTTACTTCCCATTATGGAATCTCTGAGAAGGGATAGGGTGGGACAGGCCCTGAAGTTATCACAGGACATATCCCACCCTCAGCTGCTTTGTGGGACAGACCCCAAAGCCCCCTCCCTGAGGGCAAATTCCATTTAATATGCCAAGTCCCATCTCTGGTCCTCAGGCTCCCTTTAAAGTTCCAGGAGATAGTAAAAGCAGACAAGATACTGGGCTTGCAAAACATTTCAAACTCTCCTAATATTGGATACCATGAGAAATATTAATCCCTGATTCCTTCCTCACCATTCTGAAATGTCCTTGGCATCAGTGGGGTGGAGTTACACCTTCCCTCTCCTGTTTTCCACCAGCCCCAAGGCTTCACTTCTGAGTCTGTTTTACCTCCTGCTTCAGCCAGCTCTGAGGGCAGCCTCTGGTTCCCACAAGGGGCACACACACTGCCCGTGCTCCCACCAGTGCCTCGTGTGAAGCAAACCCAGAGCAGCCCCTGCCAGCCTGGCTGCTGAGCACAGAGGTGCCCGGTTACCTTCTTGCGGCGCGAGCCCGTCTTGCTCATGCAGGACCTCTCCAGGGACAGGTACCCCCCGATCACTTCAATCTCGTTCACCGTGGGGTAACGTTTTTTATGGGATATCCCCACTTGGGGCCCGTCAGCGTTCTCCACGGCTTTGCCTCTTCCTTTGCTGTCCTCCTCCTCCTCCTCTTCCTCCCGCTGCGGCCTTCCGCTGGCATCAGCAAGAGCCTGCAGCCCCGGGGCCACGGGCTTCCTTTTGGGCACGACAGTGAAGGTGCTGCCTCCCCTCTGCTGGGGGGCTGAGTGCGGTCTGTAGAGGGGCACGGAGGAAAACTCCATCTCCAGGTCAGGGCCAGCTCCTCTGGGCTGATCCGGCAAGCTCCCCGTCCTCGCAGCCGGGCCAGCCCCGCCGTCCGGCTCCACAATGTCATCGATGTAAGTCACGGGTACCAAGGGATCCAGAGGCGGCGGCGGGGAAGTGATGGGCTCTTCCTGCTCCGGGGCGGAAGCCCTCGGGGGCTCCTTGGGTGCCTTCTCCTCCGGGGACGGTGGCGGTGGCCCCGGCCTGGCAATCTGGGCCGGCGGCTGAGCCGGGCTGCCCTCCCGGCGGGGCACGAAGACGAAGGAATTGCGGGAATTCAGGCGCAGCTTGGCCAGAGCCTGTGCATGCAGGTCGTGGGCTGGGATGGCCGCCAAGTCGGGCTTGGGGGCCGGGTGGATTTCGAAGGAGCCCCCTGCGCGGGGGGCTGAGGCGGAGAGCGGCCGAGTGGCGCCGGTGGCACTGGGGGCCGGACTGGCACTGGGCAGGGGCGACACGGCCACCTCGGCCTCCTCCGGCTTTGGCCTCCTGGCGTTGGCTCTGGCATGGGAAGGACTGGTGGATGGCACTGGTGGCCCCTTGGGCGTTGCGGGGCGGCCGGCGGGAACAGCAGCGGGCTCGGGGACACGGGTGCTGGGGGGCTGCCCCCGCGGTGTGACCGTGAAGGAGTTGGAGCTGATCTTGTGGAGAAAGCAGTTGGCCTGAGGGGCCACAGCCTTGGGTGCAGCCGGGACCGCCTGGGGGGCTGCAGCCCGAGGGGGAGCCGGGGTGGGCTGGGGGGGAACGGGCTGGGGGGTGACAACCCGGGGAGGAGGTGCGGGCTGGGGGATGACA
>JBBMKD010000049.1:8658243-8688005 GCA_037834095.1 Argya squamiceps
GCTGGGTAATTCCACTGAAGTGGTCTGTCCCCCCCCCCCCCATTATTTTGATAACGTTGCTTCTTTTTATCATTTGGCTGAAAAAAACTCAATCATCTCAGAGTTTAGGGGCATTACTGGACATAACCTATCCTTCTCCACATTTACCAGACCCATTGTCACTGTTTCCTTTTTTCCTTGCTACTCAGGCACTGAGTTTCCTTTTCAGAAAGCTGCTGATGTCCCCTCACTCTGCAGAAGCAAACGGAGCTGGAAATGAAAACTGGTGCCTCAACTCTGAGGGGAAAAAAATCCCAAAAAGGTGCTGGCTCCCAGCCCTTGAGAGCTCAGGTTGTGCTGTTACTTGGTATCACAACTGAAATCACCCCAGTTCCAGGAATAGTGTTATTAAAGAACAACAGGAAATACAGAGCAGAAAAGCTACAGCCTGTTCAGCACATTTGGATATGACTCCAGCCTGTTTCCCTGGGATGGGGAACACCAAACCTGCTCAGTTCCTTCAGCCACCCCCACCTGAACCCCCAGCAAAGTCAGGTCTGAGCAGGGGGGCACAGCAGGCAGCAGGATCCCCCTGCTCAGGGGCCTCACTTGGCTGTGTTTATCTCTGAGGTTTTCAGACCATTCCAAAGGCAAGGGCAAAGATCCCTGTCCTTGAATTCCCAGCTCTGCACCAGCTCCACCTTTACAGCACCTTGTAGGTGGGTCTGTATTATTACAATGGAGAATCAGCACTAAAAAAATACCAATTAGGAACCAATTATCTCATAACCCCCAATTTTCACTCAAGCTTTTTGAATCCAAAGTCCATCTGAGCTGGTCCTGAGCCAGAGACCAGAAGACAGTGGCAGTGACCAGCCCCTGGTCCAGTGACCACTCAGCAGCCAGCTCAGTCACCCAGGTGAGAAACATTCCCCAGGTACAACCCAACACATCCCTGCAGACCCCGGGAGGAGAGTGGGGAGCAGGGCAGGGGCTGTGCCTGAGGCTGTGGCTGTAGAGATGGGGAAAAGCACAGCAGGGACCACCCCAGGACCTGGGACCAGCACCTGGGGACACAGGACCAGCACCTGGGGGACACGGGAGCAGCACCTGGGGACATGGGAGCAGCACCTGGGGACATGGGAGCAGCACCTGGGGACACGGGACCAGCACAGGGCCCCATGGGGTGCCTGGGGGTCTCTCTCAGCTCAGCAGTGCAGGTGGAGAGGCTCCTCCTGCTAAAGGTTTATAGGGCACTCCTGCTGTGATTATCAACCAGGCCACTGGGATGCTGAGATAAGGAAGATTGGAATGCCCATGAACTGAGTAATTATCCCCATTCTCGGAATACAGGGCAACAACCTGAGATGGGTCTTATCTGTCCTTACCTATGTCACTTTTATGGATACTCTAAAAGCAATACAATACTGTGAAAAATTATTAGGTTGCATTATTTCTTTAATATTTACTAAACATTTATGGAAAAAAGCAATGTCGTTTCTCTTCAGACAGATTCTTTACATTTTAAGTCCACAATGTTTATTCCTTCCAGTCTTTACATTTCTCACACTGGCAGTAAATTGGGCTGAAGTTACTTCTGAACCAAAGCTGCTGCTGGTTCCTGGTGCTCTTCGATAGATCATGCACTGCCCCAGCAAGAGGTTATCTTACCGTTGACACAGCAGGATCACCCGGGAATAACAATGATCCCAATCAGGGTCATGGCCATCAAACCACCCATTTACTCCCTCGGCTCCCACAGAGGGGATCATTAACAGGCCGACTTGCCAGTAACAGTTTCCAGTTGACTTTGGCTTGTGTTTCCAGAATGAGAATTAAAAAACACTTCCATGGAAGATGCAGAAAGCCAGGGATAGGCTGTGGTCAGTAGGACAAAATACAGGATCACAAAGTCTTTACAGGTGACATGGAAAATGATATCAGCACGCAGCCCTTGGGAGGACACTGGGATCCTTGGGAAGGGCTGTCCCTAGCTCCAGGGACTGGCACAGCAAAACCCAGAGCACAGAGCAACTCAGCTTGACCTGAGCTGAGCTTTACCTGAGCCCACCTGGCAGTGGGGCCTGTTCCTGAGGAGAACATGGCTCAGCACATCCCTGGTGGAGGGTTCTGAGAGCAGGTGCCAACTGAGAGGGCCCTGGAAGGATTTTCTCACTCACACAGTAACATATCTTATCCTGGACTAAGACATTAAAAATATCCCAGTGTGACTCAAACCAGCTTGTGAGGGGCTGAATGTTTACACTCAGCCCAAGAGAGCAGAGTGAGGCTGGCATTCCACCTCCAGTGGGATTAAGAATGGGGCCAGGGTTAAGGACACGCTCCCGTTCCCAGATCCTGCCAGGCTGGCTGTTTATAACCAGCATTTTCCATTCCTTCAGCCAACCCCACTGGTGCTGCTGAGGGTGCTGGGCAGCCCTGCCAGCAGAGCCTGGGAACAGGAACTGCCAGGCACAGGTCAGCCAGGCAGGAGCAGCAGGAGCTGTTTGTGGGGTGGAGCTGTGCCAGGATCCCGAGCAGTGCTCACACAGCTGGACATCATCCCAGCCTCACCCTTCCCTGCACACAGAGCAGCCCCCCAGAGCTGGGGACAGAGCCTGGGGTGAGGACAGGGAGCACATGGACACACCACTGGAAGCAGGAACCCTGTGCTGAGCTCCAGGCAGCAAGTCCAGGCTGAGGAATGAAGGATAAATTCCTTCCTGGAGTTTCCTGCACAGAGGCTGAGCCCCTCCACTGGCTCTGGTGGCTTCAGAGGTGGGAGCAGGTGGGATCCCACAGCAGAGTCCTCACACGGGCAGGATGAGCTGGCTGGGTACTTTTTGCAGTCAGATATTTTGCTGGAGCTACAAGGATTTTTCTGCTTTTGTTTTTTAAACACAGGTAGGGATTATCTGGGAATTCCTGTTTCCCACCCCAAGCCTGGAGGTCAGCTGCAAAGGGAAGCTGGTGGCTGCAGCATGAGCAGAGGTGCAAAAAGCTTTATTTGTTTCTATCTATTTCTACATCCCATGGGTAATTTGAATTTTCTTCCCTTTCCTTCCCAGCCAAACAAGAGGAGAAGAGAAAAGCCTCTCTGGAAGCGCCACATCCACAGAGCTTATGATCCCCCAGGCCTCTCCAGCTGAGGGGACATTCCCTGCAGGGACCAGAGAACATCCTCAGGGCCACTCCCAGCACATGAGGCAGGCTGAGGAGCAGGGCTGGGACAGCTGAGGCCCTTCCTGCCACCCTCCTCTCCTGGAGGTGACACTGCCAGCCCAGGCCATAACACATTTATCACATTAACAGGTGTGATAACACATTTACCCAGGCAAGGGCTGGGGGTCACATCCAACACTGCCTCCAGCAAGGGCAGCACAAACCCCCACCCATGGCTGGTGAACAGCCAGGGCTGGCACCCAATTCAGCCATCTGGGTTTAACCTGCTGCTCTTAAGTGAACTGGGTATCCCCACCCTCCTGCCCCTGCTAAAGGCAATTCCAGAGCTCAGGGGAGCAGAAGCAGTTCCCTGCTGGGACAGGGCAGTGGGGATGGAGCTGCTGGTTGCTCACCCCTCACCCAGCCCAGGCACACGGAACTGCCGGCGGCACAGGAGAGAACTGGTTTCAGACACACCCCGAGAGCAGGGGGGGCAGAGCTGAAGGAACAGGTAGGAGTAGAAAGACACATTGTCCTGTGTGCCCAGCAGCCACAGCTGCCCCGGGCAGGGCACTGCAGGGAGCCCCAGAGCCCTGGGGGCTGCTGCAGGGGCACAGGGGGTGAGGAACACACGGGGCCTTGCAGCTGGGACCATGCTGGGCTCATCCTTTACAGCCTGGTCTGACTGAGAAAGTTTCAAGCTCTGTTTTTACTTCTAAAGTTGAAATAATTGCAATTTTTATTTGCCTCTGCTGACCCCTTCCTTTCCCAGCAGCCACCTGAAAAACTCCACCAGTGAAAAAGGGGAATAAAAGTGTTTTCCTCTGTTACCAGTGGTTTAGGGCAAGGACGCTGCCACACACAGGACATCAAACATCACAACTCAATTCCAGTCACAGCTCTGAGAGAATTTCATCTCTGTAGGTAAATGAATGCTACAAAGGAAAAAATATGTTCATGTCATAAACATCACAAGCTATGAGGAATATAGATCTTTGGAGGGAAATGCATTCATCAGTTGTCACATCCCATAAACTGCACCAGGAGAACAGTCCATAGTGTCCATTCCAACACAGAAATTACTGTACAATCTACCTTCTACTTTGCACCCCAAGTACTACAAGTGCTTAGTGAGGATATACAATAGTTCTACAGAGAAATCACTCCAGTGGATACATAAATGGGCCCTTTGGGGGTTAAATAAGATTTTCAATAGTTCCACAATGCTACATTCATGCTACCAAGTTCACTGAATTGGGATTTGAGAAACAAGAACAGTTTGCCTTCTCCAGTTAGGAGGTGAAAGGGTCAGAAAGGGAGAGAGTTTTGTGTCAGCATTTTAATCCTCCCACAACCATTTCCTTCTCCAGATAATGTGACTTTGTGCTTTCATTGCACCTCTGGCTCCCACCTCTCACCGCAGAGCTGGTGGAAGCTCCAATGTTAAATAGGAATTGGCATAAATTTGGGCTTCTTTTCCTTTATATCTGGCATTTTGTTCCAAAAGCTACAGACTGGTGCCTGTTCTCCCCTTCAGTCTGGCAAACCTGACTGAGTCCAGGGATGAGACGTGGCTACCAAAGCCCCCAACCTGGGGGAGGCAACAGCCCACACCTGTCTGTGTGGCTTTCAGTGATCTTAAACTGTATCTCTCCACTTATTCCTCTCCTTACTGTATGTACATTATCCCTTCAAAAGTTTTGCTATAAAACTGCTCTAAATGTAAAAGGGTTCAGCAGTTCTAGCCAGGGGCTTGCTCCCCAGAATCACAACCACAGGTATGGCACAGGGGAAGGAGGACTCTACAGATCAGAACACCAAGTTCTCTTTGTAAGTAGTCAAAAGAAAATTTGTACATGTACTTTCCTTCATTTCACAATCAACAAATTTGAGATACCAGGAAATCAGGAAAGTAAGGTAATCCTTCCCTGTTACTTCCTATGCTTGTAAAAGAAATAACTTGTGTCACCTCCCAAAATTGCCAGTGACCTACACAGAGTCTAAGTACTATTTGTCCTCTGAAAGGACAGCAGAATGTGAAAAAGCCCCATTCCCAAAACTGAAAAAGCACCCCCGTACCTAACCAAACAAAAAGAAATAGATTGCCAAAGATACCATCAAATATCAAGTACAGACCTGGGCTCTCAGGCTGCTCTGACAGAGCTCGGGGTTTTCTCTGTCCTGCACAGAAGGGGCTGAGCAGCTCAGACCAAGAAACAGGTCAGGGGAAAAGGGGTGGGCTATGCACACACAACTGGCAATCAAGTGAACAGACAAGAGTCAAACTCATGCTCCAAGCCCGTGCTGTGCCCCTCCAGAAGCATTTCTCCCAAATGCCTCAGTGCTCAGCCCCCTCAGAGGGGTCTCCACACAGGAAGAGAGCTCCTCTCCCAACACACAGCAAAACACTGGCATCAACAATTAATTACCATGGCTATTAATTTCTAATTCATTTTTATACCAAAGCGAGCCTGACGGAGGCTTCCCAGCCAGGTCCCGTGTTTCTAACCTAAAGTATTTCAGCAAAACTAAAGTTCCATAGTTTTGCAAGCAGCAAAATAGAAAGTAATGAAGTTGTGGCTAACTGGAGGAGAACTATACATTCGTGACAGCACGTACAGGTAGTGCAGCACAGCTACTCTGAAAGGAACCAAACCAATGCAGCAGACATGCAGGGTCTGCTAACTTATGTTAAAACCATGTTTGCTGGTGATTAAATATGTCTACAGAAGATATATTACCATTCTGAATATATTTTCAAGCAGACCAAAAATACCTCATCTATTGGTTATGGTGTGTTATTTTTAACTAATTAAATATCGGGAGGGATTTTACCCCCCTCCCTTGCTATAAAAATTGCACTTATTTTCTATTAAACAAAACAAACAAACAAAAAAAGAAGATTTCAATTCTATATCCCAGTATATATTCACATGGAAATGGGATCATCTTGCTCTAAGCTTGCAGGAGTAGGTGTAGCAGTCCTTGCTCTCCAGGACTCCCAGCACAGAAAGTCCCACCAGGACAACCCCCTGCTCCCTCTGTGCTCTGGTGACTTCTTCGCTGTAGTGCATGGGTTAATTGGGTTTGTGGGGGTTTTTTTGTAAGAAAACCTGAGCTTCAAAAGTCTTTAAAAGGACCTGGAATCAAATCTGGCCCATTCTGACCCAAAGCAGCTCAGTTCTGTCAGGAACTCCATCCTGTCCTCGTTTCACACAGCTCCTCCTGAGGCCCCACGGCTCGGACTGAGGCCAGCGAGGTGTCACTGTCACCCCCTTCCCTCCAGTCTCTCTTGGCCCAGGAGACTTTTCCTCCCGACACTTCCGAGGGCTCCTCCTCCCCTCCCTTTAGCACTGCTGCCTCCCGTAGGGCTGTGAAGGGCTCCCTGTGCCAATAAAAAAGTCTCTCTGCAATAAAGCATGACTTCTTGGACACTGGTGATGAGCTTCCTCTTGCCAAAGTCTTCTCCAGCTCATAAAATGTCATCGTAATCCAACAGCTTGGAGTGCTGGCGGGTCTTCCAGAGGCGGTAAAGGCGGAAGTCAAAGTAAGTCTCAATCATTTGCTTACCTGGAAGGGAAATGAGGCACAGGGGTCACACCCTGGAAGGAGCACGAGGGAGAGGTGACAGAATACAGCAGCACAAACCCCCAGTCCCATCAAACCCCCAGGTTAAATGAAATAACCTTTGGACAGCAAGTGAAATAACGTAGCAAAATATTTAGTTCTATTCTAGTGAGATGATATATCAAACCAGATGTTTCATTTTAGTGATTAAAAGAGTAAGGTGCACATCTGTTTACCCCATCTACAGATTTAAATTGAGATAAAACATGAGGGTCTATATTTTCCATGTCAGTCTTTGTCAGATCCATAAAAAGCAGACTTTACTGAGGTCAGTCAGCATGCCCTTCTTGTGACTAATCTCACCCTTCTACAGTAGAGTGTCAAAATGTGGCAGCTGACCATACTTATCTATTTTTAGAAATAGATATAAAAGTGAGAAAAATCAGCCTTATTGTGGAAGATCTTGAAGAAATACAATGTAGATACTCCTTAACCCAAAGGGGCATAGGAAGAATGTGGAGGGCACAGGGACCCATCCGTGGCAAACACTGGCACTGGGCACGTGGAGGGGCCCGTGAGAACCAAACATCTTTTTAGATCTCCTCAACCATGAACAGCTCCCTGTAATCCCTTGGCAGGGCTTGTCCCCTGGGGCAGGAACTGAGCACAAAGTCTGTCTCCAGACTTTGACCTCTCTGCTCCGAGTGCTGAGGGGAGCTGGGGGCTGGAGAGGATCAACCACAGCTTGCATGAGGCACAGGGACTTCTGAGTAAACCAAGAGTTTCTCGTAAAGAAACAGTAAAAATAATTAACACTAAAAATTCTAATTTAAAAAATACACATTTTTTTAATGACCAGGCCATCCCTGTCCTGCTCCTGTCTGTGCTCCCAGCAAAGAGCTCACAGCACACACCAGTGTCAGCTGTGCCCCCCTGACTGATGGAAGTCTCACAGGCAGCCAGGAGGTGCATTTGAAAACACAAGGGCAAACAACCCTGCACTCAGGCAGGGCTCAGGGAGGGGATTTTCACTTGTGAGGCCTGATTAAGATTAGTTTCAGATGACTTTGCAAAGGATTATGAGGGTACACTCTTAGTACGTCCCAGACTGATCAAGGGGATAAATTCAAACGTATTCCTCAGCCCAGCCTCCTGAAAGCTCAGCTGCTCTAATGCCTGCACACAGAACCCACTGCCTGGCCTGCTGAGCTGCCCACAAACCCAGGAATTTCCCTGCAAGCTGCCCCTGGACACATCTGGGAGTGTTTGCTCTGGGACCTGTGCAGGCACCGTGTGCAGCTGAGCTGATCCTGCACAGAGAACTGAACAGCCTGGCCTAGAGGGAGGTGTCCCTGCCCATGGAGGGGTTAAAACTGGGTGATCCTTAAGGTCCTTTCCAACCCAAACCAGTCTGTGACTGAACTCTGTGATTCTATGAACTCTGCACAGCTGAGCACCAACGTGTTCAACTCCTGCACATTCCTGAGGGTGAAGGGAGGTAAGAAAAACCCAGCAGTGCTGAGACCAGAGGTGTGGGCAGCAGAGAAGTGCCTACAGCTGAATCCTGCATGGTTTTATCTGCCAGGAACTGCAGCAAAGATAAAAGAACACGGGCAAATTCAGAATCTGTCGCTTGTGAAACTGCACTGTGAATTACTGATACTGACAAGCAAACAGGAAAAATCCTGTAGCTTCTTGAAATATCTTGAGCTACAGGAAATAAAATGGAAAAGGGCCAGCAGACTGAGCTGTAGAATGGCTCTGATGGGCCACATCCCAGTTGGTTATTGACACAATTCACTTGGTGCCAGTGGTGTGAGCCCTGGAGAAGAGACCCCAGCACACCTGGCTACAGAAAAGGTTCTGCTCCACGAGCATTTCCCCCCCCAGACTCCTCATGCCCTAATAATGATGGATTCTCCTACACTCAGCCTGGAAATTTGTCTCCTTTGCATTGCCAGGATCCTGGGAGAGGCCTCTGAGCCTCAGGCACAACAAAGGGGCATTTGAAATGTGAACATATGCAGGAACTGCAAGGGGAAAGCCAGGGGCAGCAGCTGAGCTACACAAGGTGGTTACAAGCAAAACAAAGACTTAAGGGAGGACTTAAGGGAGTCAAAAGTGATTTTTTCACAAAGATGACCCCAAAGGAGGCAGACTGGTTAGCAAGGGGTGTGTGAGTGTCTTTGTACAGGAAATAAATTACCTTGAGCTGATAGTTCAAGTGGAGACTCAAAGGCAACCCTATAAGGATTCATTAAGTTTTTCAGATTCTGAAATAGCTGAAAGGAAAACATATCAGAGTTAACAGCTGAAAAGAGTGATGACTCCTGAGCACCCAGAATTGCCCATCTTTGTTCTGGAAATCCTTCCACCCATGTCCTTTAACACCTATCTCACCAGTAAATAAATAAACCAAGTGCTTCCAACAACTCTTCTCAAAGGTTTCAGTTATTTGTCCTGCACATCACTAATCCTTCCTCCCCTGCCCCACAATGCAGAGGGTGGTTCTCCCACTCACAGCTCCCACAGGACAGGACAGCAGCACCTTCCCACCCAGCAGAAGAGGCAGGTTTAGGGTTCCCAGTGTGATTCTGGCCTCCCTGGGCCCAGCAGACATCCCAGGGGTGACCCACAAGCTCCTACCTTCTCCCCATTGGGGTTTCCAAGAACATAGCAGCCCATGATGTGGATGATATTTGGTTCAGGATTGACTTTACTCATCAGCCGGCTCAACCTCTTCCAGAAGCTGGAAAAAACAGAACACATCATTAAAAAAATATACATATTTTTATGTAATATAACAAAAATATACATATTTACAAATCTCTCCTCACAGGCACAATTAATGCCAAGGAGGTGTGCACACAGCACTCACACAGGGCCTAAGGTTTGTAGCCTGGGCAGGAAACTGCTCAGGAAGAGCCACTGGATCTCAGACAAGGAAGAACAGGGGCAGAGCCAGGGCCTGAGGAGCAGGTCCAAGTCATGTGGCAGAGAAGAAGGAACAGCTCATCGAGCCAAGGGAGCTCCAAGGTGAGGAGAAGGGAGCAAAGTCCCCCAGGAGGGCTTCTGGAGTGACAGTTTTACCACACATTCCCTCCAGCTTCCTCTCTCCCATTTCTATCAACAAGTGCCCTTTCTGAGCACGAGGGTTATCAGTGCACTGATTCATTTCCAGGGCATGAAATCAGCAGGGAACAGCTGGAGAGATTGTTCTGAGTGACACAACACAGCCCAGGCAGCTCCATGTCAGCCCGTGCTTGGTGCTGCTCACAGCCACCCCCACCTGCTGTGCAGTGACTGTGACCAGGCATTCAGTGCCTGAGGGATGTGAAACACAACCCCCTCCCCTGGCCAGAGGGTTGGAGCAGACTTTGGGGGGGCTCTAAAGCCCAGAAGTTCTTCCATGGGTGTTCCAACCAGCCTGCAGCCTCAGCTCTCCTCAGCACTGCCTCCCAGGAGCACAAAAGCTGCATGGAGACATTCACTTCCAAGCTCCCAAACTTCCAGCTGGGTGTTGGCAGCTTTCTGCAGATCCCTGATTTATCAGCTTGGGAGCAGCCAAGCCTGGGATGTGCTCAGAATCGTGGATGTGCACACGTGCTGGAGAATTCCACAGCCACTCTTTGTGCCAGGGCACGAGACTGCTGAGCAGATGTTGATTTTAATACTCAGTTCTCATGCCAACAAAAAGTTGTGTAGGAACAGGTTGGTGTGCATCCTCTCCTCCACAGCCAGGCACTGTTAGCCAACCAAGTTTGAGCCAGCACAGGCGAGTAGGCAGCAAAACAGGCAAAGCTTTACTCTCTGCAAGGAGCAGCAAAATTGCTCAGCACTCCCAGCTGAAGGCTGGCATGTTAGTGAAAAGTCTCCTCAGGAACAGGCTGGACTTTGAGCAGGCTTTGCAGAGACAAATTCCATTTCCCCCTGGCCAGAGTCAGCTGTGGGGGAACACTCTGCATTTCTGCCACAGTCACCAGCTTAGCAATGGTACCCCAGCACCAGAGGCTCAAGGTGTATATTCTCAATTCTGGTCAGCAAAGCTGTTTTTAGTAGAAGAAATATCTTTTTTTCCCTCCTCTTGTGACAGTCTCTATCCACAGAGACACTGAACAGATAGAGGTATAAATCTCCTGGTGGCAGGGCTGCAGCACTCCAGGGATGAGCTCAGCTCTGCCACCTTTGCTGTCACCCCTGAATGAGCTGTGAGCTGCTATTCAGTGCCTCCTCAGCCTCCTCATCCCCTGACCAAGCCACCCCAGCTCCCTCCACTTCTCCTGCTCCACCATGTGGTGCAAACATTGAGCAAACCCAGCAGAAAAACACCATGCAAGCCCAGAACACGACACAGCCACTCACAGGATCAGATCTTCCTCCTTCTCCACTTTGGCGAAAGTGGCAACTTTGTTCTTTAACAAGTATAAGTGCCCGGGGCCTCCCTGCAAGAGACAGACAGACAGACAGATGGAAACCCCTTTGCACAGGCCCTGAGGAAACAACCCCTGGATGTGTTTCCACCCATTCCCAAACCCCAGCCATTCCCACAAGTGCCACAAGGGAGCAGGGCAGCCCTGCTCAGGGAAGATCCACACACGGGCAGTGTGCTGGGAGTTGGATTCTCTGGGTTTTGCTGTTCTGTGCCCACATCACTCCAGAAAGGCACAATAATAGATTAAAAACGCCATTGTGGGTGGCTGGAGAGTAACAGGGAAGACAAGAAAGTCCCTGCCAGTTGGGGATGCTGGGGGTGGGCAGAGGAGAAGCTGAGCACAGCAGGGACAGCAGGCAAGGGCTGGCACTGCAGAGGAAATGGATTGGGCAGCAGGGCATGAGCAGATTGACACAGCCCCAGGAACATTGAAAGTCACAACCTCCAGGTCACTGTGCAGCAAAGCTGCCCCTCTGCAGCACTGGGCACACGGAGGGAGTTAAATCAGGTCACCTCCCTCACTTCTCAGGGCACAGCTGCCAGGGAAGTCCACAGCTGACCACCATGAGGAACAGCAAACACAGCAAGGAAATCCCCTGCAAGCCCCAAATGCAGCAGGGCCTGGACTGTCCCAGCCACAGCTCCAGCCTGACCCTTCTCCTGCATCCTCTGGCCTCCAGCTCCCAGCTGAGCTATGTGCCAGTCTGGCCCACAACACACACCACTGTCACTGTCTGTGCCACACTGAAGCTGGGTGGAAACCATAACTGTGACACTGCAAGTGCTTGTTCCTGTCTCTGGAATCCTTTCTAGGCCAGTGCTGACGCTGCTCCTTGAGAGAATCAGCCCAGCTCTTGACTTGGCCTCACTAAATCAGATTTGATTTCCTGCTGTCACAGCAACTTGAGACTGCTACATGTCTGGGAAATGGGAAGTGAAAGCTGTGCCTTCTTGCCAGTGACTTTAATGGATGCTGACTTTGGAATATTGGTTCCTCTGTGTCATTTCCTCACAGAAAAAGACAAATCTGTAGCAAATCACCCCAGTGTTTGACAACTTTCATGTACCTGGCAAAATATCAGCATCTTCCAGATTTTGCAGCCTTTCCGATAAATGTTAAGTTTCTTCTCTATTTCCTCTGCAAAAAACAAAACAAAACATGTTGGAGGAGATGAACCATGGACAAAGCTCAAAATTGATCTTATTTCTTTACACTTAGTCCTGAGGGCAGGAAGGTGAGCTGGCAGGGGTGCTCAGGACATGCCTGTGGGGAGCAGGAAATGTCAGCACTGTGACAGGGCAGAGAGGGGATGGAGCAGCACCAGACACTGCTCTGCAGTGACCACAGCTCTGCAGCAGCCCCAGCCCTCCTGGCCCTCTGTCACTGCTCCCACTCCTCATCACAAGTACAGTGAACCTGCTGCCCTGTGCCTCAGTTTCCCTGCCACAAACCACGAGTTTAGCACAGAAAAGAGGCCACAGAATTGCATGTTTATTGCATCAGCACATCCAAGAGCAGCTGACTGACTGCCAGGGGTCTCTGGGGTGACAAACACACCTCTGTGAGTGGCAGCTGAAGCACAGGGCAGCTGAGTGACTTAAATATTGATGGTTGCATTTGCAATGGGCAGGAGATGAGAAAAGGAGGCAACACTCACGTACCCAGGATGTCATCAAAGGTGGCGTGTTCATGGTCCTGGAAACCAGACAGAAGACATGTCAAGGTTCACTGTCACTCCACCAGCTCCCTAATAATCACACAATCCCATTCCAAGGGTGCTTTAAGAGCACAAGTACACAAACTGATAGCTGCTGGTCACAGCAGCAGTAACCCTCACCCTAAATCACATTTCAGCACAGAAGCTGAACAGCCCATGAAGATCAAATCCACCCCAAGGCTTGAAGCTGAAGCCTGCAGACATGCCCAAGGCACAGACTGTCCCTCAGATGCAGCCAACATCAGCAGTGCCTATTTGGCCTGTGTTTTGCAGCCACTCTCTGGCTTTAGCCCTGCCCAAGCTGGCTGACAAACAGCTGCACTCCCAGCACAGCTGCCTCTGCCACAGCAGGGTCACCAGGACAACTAACAACCCTCCAAGGAGGAGAGGCAAGAGCAGCAAGGCTAAACCCCAGCAGCACTGCCTGCTGCACACTGACACACTTCACAAGCAAGCCCTTGTTGGGCTCTCAGCCCCTCCTGCCCTTGCAAATTAAGTGATTAGGAAAAAGAAACCCAGGACTCCTCATTCTGTTTCAGACACCTGCTCAGGCCAGACTCCCAGTGGAAAGTCAGAGTTAAATTAATGACCAACAGGGATGCCCCACTGCACGTGGGGTGATGGGGTTGGTCATTCACTGCTGGGCTCAGAGGTGCTGTTTATCCCAAGGATGAGCATAAGGAGGAGCCCTAAGCCTGGCCATGCCTGCCCTGCCTTCCTTGATAATCCTCCCAGGCAGCTTGGTGGGCTTGCAGAGCCCAGAGCCCACGTGTGCCATTTCCACCCCACCTGACTGTTCCACCTGGACCTGTCAAAGCTACCCAGACCCCAAAACTGTGTCCAACACACCCCCAGCCCCTTCCTGACAACTTTGCCAAATCACATCAGCATCCTGTCACCCTAACAGGAACTAGGGAAATAAAAAAGTCTCTGTATGACTCCTGTTGTCCTCCCCAGAACTGATTTACTTACATAGAGGATGGGGATGATGGAGGGGTCGTCCCTGCGGATGATTGTTGGGACATACTCTGCTTTGGGCACCTTGGAAGAAATGAGCTGCAAAGGGGAAAAAAGGTGCAACAGCATGAGCAGAAGGCAGTGGAGTGTGCACAGAAGCACAAAGGCCACAAAACAGTGCCCTGCTCAGCTGCTCTCAGCTGTTACTCAAGGCAGCAGCTAATCCAGCCTACCCACATCCCAGGGGAAGGTTTCCAGCCCAGAGCACCCCAGGCCTGCCAAGTGCCCCTGAGTGTCACCATCTCCTTGACCCCCAACACATGAGCACACAGCTCTGCCCTCAGGCTGCACTGGGCCCAGCACAGTCTGGAAAGGGTGCAGAGAGGATGGAGCAGCTCGTGCACCACCATGGATGGCTGTATCCCAGCGAGGATCACTCCTGCAAAACCTCCTCTCAGCTGTAGGGAGTGTTCAGTGTCTGGTGGGACCTGCACAGGGCCCAGCCAAGGGCTGGCACTGCACCAGGCACAGCAGGCACAAGCTGCAGGTGTCAGACAGTGCCTGACAACTCTGGCTGAAGCCTCAGCTGGCTCCAGCAGCACCAGAGCCTGAACTCTGTTGTGATTCCAGGCCCCTCAGCTCCTCGCTGTGGGAGCAGAGCTGGTAGTGGTGCTCAGGTCTCTATTTTCAGGGTTAACAAGCTTCAGGCTGACTTGGTTCTGTGTTGGTGTCAGTCCTGCTCTGATTTAGACTACAGATCCCTCCTTCTAGTTTTCTTTCAATGCCTTACCCCCAGCAATAACAGATCTGAACCCATGTCATGTCTTGGTTCATCTCTGAGTGACTCTCACAGACACCTGAGGCAGTGCCTATACAACAGACTTCCCAGAAGATCCTGAACTTAGCACTAAGAGGACAGGCAGAGCACAAGCTGGAAACTCTCACCATTATTTTTGGTGGAATAAAGTCTTCTCCATCACATGCCATGGCTTCAAGTTCCTTTTCTGCTTCCCAGTTCAAGTCAAAGTCACCATCCAGAGTCCCACAGGAATCCTGAAGGTCATGGCCTGCCAGAACACAGGGAGCATTACAAGGGCAGAACAGCCTTCCCCACTCCATCCTGCCTTGGCAGCTTCCTCACAAGAGGTGCCACGACACTCGTGCCTTTTTGTCACCCACAGAGTGACTGACACCACTCTGGGGCTGGTGTCTTAGACAAACATGTAACAAATGAAGAGTGCACAGAGAGCTCACACCACGTGTCACAGAACTCCATCACTCTTGCAGTCACCAAGCTTGGTTTTCAAATGTTAAGTCACAACAGTCACCCTGTCACTCCAGAAATGGTGAAGGAGACAGAACACAGACAGACTCTCTACACTTCAGCACTGCCAGGCTGATAAGCACAAGTCCAAAGACTTCAAAGCTGGTCTCCTTGTAGTAATTACTGCTCTGACTACATCTTTTAAGGAATTATAAAGAAAATCTGCCTTGTTGGTCAGACTGATCCTGGCAGAGAAGTCTTAGAGCGTGCGTGAGGACAGCTGCAACAAACACAGTCATATTGCAACAGTAGACTTGAACTTGTTCTCCAAATCGACCTTACCTGTTGGCCTTCAATGCCTCCTGGGGAAAAAAACATCTGGAAGGAATATAATTGACCATTAAAGGTTAAAAACAGAGATGGTTGCTGGACTGAGGAAAGAGAACCGAGGTGCCACTGTTTGTGCCTTGGGGATGTCCGAGTGTCGCTGGGCAGTGCCTGGAGCCTGTGTGAACCACAGCTTTTCCATGGCTTTTCCATGGCTTTTCCATGGCTTTTCCATCCACCTCCGGGCAGCTGAGGGAGCAGGGCAGGGAGGAATCAGACTGCCAAACAACAGGGTCATGTTTTGAATCTGGCCTTTCATACACCTCCCCCTGCAACCTGGGTCTTCTATACCTGGCAGGGCCAGATCTCTTGCTTACCTGGTAGATCAGGGCATTTCATTAGTGAAATTCCCTTCAACATGGGCAAACTCACATCCACCAAGCTCCTGCCTACAGGCTTGCAATAATATCTGTGTAAAACAGCCATTCCCTTTTTAAGAGTACAGTGGGAAGATGCTGGCATTCCTTCCTGTAAATGAACACAACAGCATCTCAGTCCCCTCAAGCAGAACACGGCAGCATTACTGGGGATTCCCAGAGGGATTCCTGGCAGCCCAAATGAAGATCAGATTGCCCCAAGCTATCACCTGTGCAGGAAATCAAAGCTCCATCTCATCAGCTGTGCTCTTGAGCTATTCCACACTAGGAAAGAGCTCAGAAGGGGCTCCTGCATGGGAAGCCATGTTAGCCCCATTATGGTGAAGGCAGCCTTGGACTGGTGAGCTTCCAGAGAGGTTGTTTTGGTGCCAAGAGGATAAGGGATGATGGGAACAGAGGGCTGTAAGAGAGCTGTACCACTGGGTACCCTTTGGCAACTGCTCAATAACCTGAGGTTGGATGAGTGGTGCTCTACAAATAAATACAGGTACACACAGATGAACAGGTACATACACCTGGAGCGTTACCTGCTCCGATCTCAGGAAACTAAAAAAGGATCACAGACAGGACAGAAGGGCACAGAGGAGTTACTCCAGTGGGACTCCAGTCAACAACTGCTGGAGGGTTTGCCCACAGGAGGAAGCTCAAAGGACTCAGAACTCACTTTCTCGAGAGTCATGGAAGGAATCAGCTTTGATGGGAGTCGGGTCACTCCAGGACCTGCTGAAGCTCCTCTCACGCCGTTCGGCAAATGCTAAAGGATAAAACCAGAGCACGACATTAACAGATCCCAAAGCACCTCTGCTGCTGCCAGCAAACAAATCATCCAGCAGATTGCCACCAAAGCCACACATCAGACTCCCCTGGGCTGCTCCTTCCTCTTGCCAAATGTGAGTTCTTTCCACACAGCAGAGACAAAGGGCCCACTTGTGCACAGGATGGAACGTGGAACACAGAAAAAGGACAACACTTGATGGTCTCTCCTTAAACGCACACAGCTCAAACCTCAGCTTAACCAAGGCCAGCCCAGTGTCCCAGTGTAAGTGCTCAGACTCCAAGGCATCACAGAAACATGCACTGCACAGCTAATGACACCTGCATGGCCAGAAGAAGGCTGCAGCTCTCCAGTCAGTTCTCCCTTCATGTGCTACTGGCATCCCAGCCAGAGCTGGACCAAACAGCAGGGAGGGGATGTCTCTGGAAGGCTCATGCTTTCTACATTTTGTTGCCAAAGAGGAAATCCTTCAGCCTTTGCTTGCCTGCACTCTTGTGAGCACTGCTGATGGCTTTTTTTCCTCCCAAGGAGTGCTGTATTGTTTGCACCAGCATTTCCCAAGCACAGTGCAAGGGGCTTGGCTCAGACAGCTGCACCGCAGGCAAATTCCTGGGAACTGGCAACCACCACGTCTGGCTTGGCAAGCCCATGTGAGAGCCATTATGCTGGGATTAACAGCCACTTATGGGCACTAATACCTATTTCTGGTGGCAGACAGAGTGTGCAGCAGGGAATTGAGAAACAGCAGCACAGGAATTCACTGTGGATCAGCATCACAAGAGCAGCCTGTGCTGAAGTATGGCCAGAGCAGGTGTCTGGGGAGACAAACCACATCTTCAGTTCTTCAGGTGATCTCCATCCTCAGCTTTGAGTTAAACTTAGCTACTGTGCACAGAAAGAAAGCTTTGAAAACATGACCCAAGAGTTCCTGAGGCAGAGGCACGCCTGAGTTTCCCAGAGATGAGCCCTGTCCACGTCAGGCAGTGCTCACTCAGATGCCAATGAAGACTCTGGAAAGGGCAAAGCTCTTTGCTGATCACTTCCCACAGCATATGAGAAAGGAAAGAATGCAAATTGGACTCAGCAGTGCTTTGCTGTGGGCACTCTGTACATGATGCCTGGCCAGGGGCTGGGAAGAATAAGATGCTTTCTCTTCTGGAGCAATCCTCAGCTCCCAGGAGCAGGTTACACCACTTTCACAGCACTAAGGGAGTTGCCCAACCAAGTTCTGGAGGATTATTGTCTTCCCCAGGGAAAGGGAACTGCCATTTTGCAGGCCTAAGAGGTGACTTCTTCCCCAGTGAGGCATAACACTCCCTGATTTGCCCTTTGTTCCAATCTCTTCTCTGATCCTCTTCTTTCTTCCTTCCACCATCATCTCAGTTCCCACCAGGCAACTCTCCCCCAGGTCCTGCTGTGGAGATGGCAGAGGGACAGGGGAGGAGGGGACAGTCTGTGTGGCACATGGAGCCACAGCTGGTCACAGCTGCAGAGAGAGGCCAGGCAGCTCTGCTGGACTCCCAGCTCAGGTTCTCCTCACTGGCCTCCAAACCAGTGACCACCAAAATCCACACAGGGGACAAGGATGCTGCAGCTTTCCTTCCACACCTTGCACCAGAGATGTCCCATAGCCACAGCAGAGGGTCCTTGGGAACACCTCCAGGCTGCTGCAGGCATCCACATGTCCTGGACACTTGCAACCACCTGAACTTCTTGTTTGTAGGGTAAAATGGCACCAACAGGTCAAATCCTCTCTCCAGCCCAAAGCCAGGTCCTTTCAACCCACACCTGCATGGGACAGAATTCCCACAAACCCCAGAAATCCCAGCTCCTCACAGCCACACTTGCAGGTGCTCACTTACTTTGTGCTTTAACCCTTCGGCTCCCCACCATGCGGAGGTGCTTCCGAAAATTCCTGAAAGAAAAAGGAACACAACCTTTGAGAAAGGTGACACAAAGCAACACCTGGGCCCAGCAGGACTGTGAAAACAGGGAGGAAGAAAATAAAATGGGGATGACGGTGTATTTTTCCTTCTGGGCATTCCAAGGCTGGAGATCAGGCCCCCAGCCTGCAGTGATTCAGTGCTGGGGATGGTGATGTTTGTTGAGTGGGGCTGTTCTGAGCTCCCTGGGCTGGTGGTACAGGGCAGGTGAGGCCCCACAGGACAGCCCCTGCTCATGGTTGCTTCCCTTTTCTCTGGTTAAGCTTTACCTGTGCTGTATTTGCTGAGGACACCCACTGCCCGTGCTGGCAGTGTTCCCTCTTTTCCTGGCAAAGAGCAGTGACTGCTTCCCTCTCTCCAGCAGGAACGTGGGGTGCCCAGGCTGTGCACACACCACGCTCAGGGCTGTGCTCATTCCCAAACACAGCAACTCCTAAAACCCCTCCCCTGCTGTTGGGAACTGTGCAGCCTGTGCTGCTCTCCAGGCAGAGCTGGGGAGGACCAAAGCAGGTTCTCCTTCCTTGCACAGAGGAGTTCAGTGATGCTGCCTGTCCCCTTGGGCCTGCTCTCCCCTTGTGCTGCCCTGCCCTGGCCTCACAGGCAGGTCCAGAGCACACAGCTCCAGGGGAAGGCCCTGGGGAGCAGCTACACCCCAGAGTCAGTGTGAAACAGAATGTCCTGGCCACTCCTGAGAGGCCATGGCAATGGGACTCCATCCAGCCCCCCTGAGTGCAAGGGATTAGTTTCTCTCAGTTTCTCATCACTCACAAGGCAGGAACAGGACAGGAACAAACAGGACACCAGAAGAGACAGGGAGAAGCAGCATCAAGAGCAGTGTCACCTCTCCATGAACCCTGTTTAGTGACTGTGGCTTCACCCCACAGTGCAGCCCCAGGATGACAGAGGGCCCATGCACTGGGCACCCTGGGCTGGGGGAGCTTTCCTGGATTCCTTGTGCCCCCCAACACACAGGGCAAACTCCAGGCAACACACAGCACAGCTGGTGAAAAGGGTAAGTCACAGGTTGTCTGGCTCACACACAGGTTAGTGGGATGAGTAAGGACATGGTACAACCATGCAGATGTTTTAGCAAACTGACTGGACCAAAAGACACTTCCAGCACTGACAAGAAGTTGTTCAGAGAAACTCAGATAATCTGCTCCTGTCCAGGAGATCCACACAAACACAGTCCTCATGGGAGAGCACTTCCCCTCTTTGGCCTGGGATCCCTTGCTGTCATCAGGCTCCAAATTCAGCAAGAAGCAAAACCAGCAGCTGGGAGCAGCACTGTTCCATGCCAAACTTCTGTCCACGCTTGGGCTATTAAAGTTTCCCACAGATTTATTGTGCCTCTACTTGGGTACATGAAGATTGACTGCTGTGGATCAGACAAATGCCTCTTTACACATATCCCTGGCCTGGCTCTTTGCACAAAGCCTTCTGGGGTGAAAAATCACTGACAACTGGGCCTGTCTTACAGTGCATTAGATTAAAATCCAAATAAATACAACATTTCAAGGGAACCAGGGCTGTTCTTTACACAAGAAAGACATATGTCATATGGAAATCTTTATGGTCTGTTGTAAGCCTGAGACCATACCAGACAGTGAGCACCAATGTTAATTGCCCAAGGCCACATCCTTTGGGCTTTTGGCATTTTGGAGTAAAATCCACTTTTCTGTTAAATGCTCAGCTGTCTTCTCCACAGAGGAGTTTCTCCAGGCCCTGGGGAAGAGGGGTAAAGCAGCCTTTGCCATGGAGGAAGGCTGCTCCCAGCTGCCTGGAGCTTGGGCTCTCCCATGAGAGACCTAAATACCATCTCCTAAACACTGCTGAGAGCAGCTCCAAGGAGAATCCAGCTGGTCAAGGTTAACCACTGCACTAAATACCCACAGAATGGGACAATGGCCTTGTGCTCCATCTATTTTCTTCTAGAAAAAACATCTCTTTGGAAAAGAAGTCTGGGACTGCCTCCTAACGTGGCCATGCTGTGAACATCTAGATCCTTCTGAGGGCTCCTTGCAGCTGCCTGGCTCCTCAGGCTCCTCTGTGACTCCATATCAGCATGACAGGACTGGCCCTGGGAAAGCTGCAAGCAGCTCTGTGAGCAGTGGGGCTCCCCAGACCTGCCCAGCCTTCCACCCAGGAGCCCTGTGGCCTTGCAAGATCCCTTCACCCATCATGACACAACCAGAATCCCTCAAGTTTCAGTGATGAGATCTCCCCATCACTCCCTTTTGTGAACAGCTCTCCTCCAGTGTGCCTCATGGTCTGCATGACCCCACGGCACCTCCAGGGTGTCCATCCCAGCCAGAGGGGCTCCAGGACACTGCAGTCCCACTCCACAGCCTGCAGCTCTGCCTGCAGTGGGTCACCACACTCCAGAAGTCTCTTCACTACCCAAACTCCTGGCAGCACCTCTCACATTCCCCTCTCTGGCTGCTCCTGCAGTGGGCAAAGCTCTGGGCATCCCTCAGTGCACAGGCAGGATTCCTGAGGCCACACCACACAATCCAGCCTCCCTGGACACCAGGACTGCAGGGCTGTGTGAGAACAGCTGAGCCCTGAAACACCCACAAAGGGCTGCACAACAAACAGCCAAACCCACACTGGGGTTCTCCTTGCTCCCTGCAGGAGAGGGCTGAGCTCTGCCAGCAATCCCTGCAGCCAGAGCTCCCCAGAGCTGTCCCACCTGGGGCTCACAGACACAGCCAGGCTCCCTGCCCTGCCCTGCAGTGTGCACAGCAGGAGAAGGGACACGCTGGATGTGGCTCAGGTGACTCTGTCCTCTCTCCTGCCTGTGCAGCCCACCAAGGTACACAACTGCTCCTCTTCTCACAAGCCACTTTCTAACCAAGGCTTGCCTCTGCCTAACAAATTCTGAAATCTCTCTTTTTAAAGATACACTGTCTATTTGCTTAGAGTGTCTTTAGTTTGGATTTTTGTTTCTCTTTGTTATTGATGGAAAAAACCTCATCACTCTGAAGTGCTAAAAAAAAATACTGCTTGGCAATTTCTCAGTTAAGAAAACCTGATGTTTTTCTCCCACTTGGTTTTGAGCAGTGCTGAAGTGATCACTGCAGTTTTAAACCAATGGCACAGATGCTGTGTTATCCTTTTTAGTAGGCTGCCACAAGTCTTGGCACATTTTAAAAACCAAACCAGTTCTGATTCTTACTGTGAGTAAGTGCTGTGCCATAGGAAGCCTGCAAAAGGAAACCAGGCCCTTCTGTAATACCTGCACAAGGAATCAGTCCCCATCCACTTTTATTTCCCTTCTATTATTGAAAAGAAAGACTTAAAAATAAACTTGTGGTCACTAGAGACATCAATTTTGCCTAGGTGGTAGATTTTTGAGGTGCATTTGTATATGCAGCCACAGCACATGCAGTATTTATCTACCCTCAAACAAATTCCTCCCAGTGGCAGGGGAGTTGGAACTAGATCATATTTTAGGTTTCTTCCAACCCAAGCCACTCTGTGATGATATGAAATTCCAAGCTGAAATGGGGAAATTGTATCTTTAATTTTTAAACTAGGTATTTTTCTGCCTGAGGCACAGAACATGTGGAATTCTAAAAGCAACTTGACAGTGTTCTTTAAGAAGATGGAGATCAGCTACCCTGAGCATCATCCACCTCCACAGCTCCAGCAGAGCCTCCTCCAGTGTCCCCAGGACAGCACAGAGACAGGGACAGCCACGGTCAATGTCACCAGGGTTCAGCAGTGACCCCAAGGGCCCATGCAACAGCAGGAACAGCTATGGGGAAGGGCCCTACCTCTGGATAAGAGCTGCAGAATCATTCTCTCGTTTCCGCCTCTTCCTCTCTGCGTAGCCCCTGAACGCCCTGGGAAACCATTTCAAGCCATTAACCAAACCCACAGCAAATCCACAGCTGGGAGGTGGAGAGGACACACACAGAGGGGAGCTCTCAGCAGACAACAGAGGTGCAGCACAGGGCTCAGGGCTGGGCAGGGCAGAAAACCACAGCTCCTCACTCCCTAGGGCTGCTCCTCGAACATCAGAACGTGGCCCAAAGGAGCAACCACCATCCCTGTGGCCCAAAGGACTAAACACCATCCCTGCTCTGCAGAAAGGACCTGGGAGCTGCAGCCACACCCTCTCTGCACACCAGAGGGACAAAGAGTGCCAGCAACTGAGGGCTGCACTCTGAGGGTGAGGATGGTTTGGTGGGATCCATGTAGGCCTACCAGGTGTAGCCACCTAACCTCCTGCCAGCTGACAGACAGCCCCTAGAGCAGGGAAAGAATGAGTGAATATGGTGGACAGGAGAGGAGAGTTTATCCAGGACACCAACAGACAAGGAAAGAAAAAAAAAAAGAAGATTATACTTACGAGATGCTAGAGATTCCAGGAGATGCAGGGAAAAAGAGAGAGAAGAGGAATTCATTAGTGCTCAGCCCCAGCCAGCGTTCTGAGGGAATTCTCACTCCAGAAGGAATATTTCTCTTTAGGTGGAAGGAAATTGCTTTTTAAATTAAACATTTCTCAGTGGTGAGACTCTTCCTTGACTGAGCTCAATCCTCCCTGGGGCAGGGCTGACATGTGGCTCGGATGCAAACTGAGCTCCAGAGGATGTGCAGCTGTACAAGAGCTGAGTGTGGCCTGGCAGGCTGCAGCACCACGAGCTCCTGGGGCAGGGAGAGCTGCTCCCACCATGACAAACACTGCTGAAGCTGGCCCATGCTGTCTGCTCCATGAAAGGAGTGGGCACAGGAGGATGGCCAAGGCACCTAGGGAGGTACTTCAGCACCTTGGGGAGGTGCCCTGAACTTCTGGAGGTGTTTCTGTGTCATTTCTGGAGGCAGCACAGAAGCTCCAGAAATGTTAACCAAGGAGCCACATCAACCAAGGGAGTTGTGCTCCTCAAGGGTTCCCTCAGAGCACCATCCCCTAAACCAACCCCATGCTGGCCTTCAAGCCCTGTAAGCTCTGCCATAGACCATCATCCTGCAACAAATCTGCCCAGAAAACAGGAATTCAGACAGCAAAGGCTGTGCCCAAATGTGCTGATTCTGCACATGGTTTGTGGGTCAGATCAGAACTGTGAAATACCATTGACTGTTATCAGCCAATAGTTTTTAAATGTTTTTTTTTCTGGGTGATGCAGCTACCCCACTCAACTCCAGATCCAGCCCTCCCTGCATCAATCCTTCCAGGTCTGACCCAGTCTGGGTTATCCCAAGAGAAATAATCAGCCTCTTTTCAGGATTTGAGAAGGGAAAAGCACGAGAGAAAGAAGAAATGTCAGAGAAACAAGAGTACAAAAAGGACACCAGATCAGACAAGAAGAAAACAGAAAGAGCCAGAGAGCTGAGGGTGTCCCAGACATTGGAAAAAAACACAGGAAAAAGGTGACAAGGCTGGGGAAGGGCCTTGGAAGGCAGAACAGCATCTTGTTTTCCTCACTGCTTGCCTTGGTTTTCCAGTCAGGCAGGAAATACTCAAACCCAGGAAGGCAGCACTCCCTGGCAAGCCAGGTACAACCTGGAGACAAGGCTTCCCTGACTCTCCTCAGCCCTTTGGGAGCTGCCTCCTCCCAAAGGCAGCACCCAGGAACCTGCAGGGAGTGTGCAGGGAAGGGCTGTCCCTAACTCACAGCCCTTCATACTTCACAGGGATTTTACTGACACTTTTTCACATGTGAAGACCAGTGCAGAGCTGCAGGGCTACATCTTATCCCAGAGGAAGGCACCTCTCTGGATTGAGGGATGAAGGGCAAGCCTGCAATAACCTTCCCTTGGGAAATGTGTGCAGCAGAAGCAGCTGCTGGTGACCCACAGGACCATTCCTCTGCAGAGGCAGCCAGACCACAGTGTCACAGACAAAAACAGGGAAGCAGAGAAGAGCTAAGTAGTTAAAGAGCTGAGGAGTTAAAGAAGGTAAAAGCAAACAAATGAGAGCAGTAGGAAAGAACTAGTGAGTGGGAAAAGAAAATCAACAAGAGACAAGTTTCTCTCCTTCTCATCCAATGTCAAACACAACTCCTGCTGCAGGGCTCTCAGCTTTGAGCCTGTCTGGACTCAGGCACAGAACAAAAGGCACAGCAGTGGTGTCACTTACGCTTGCATAGTTGTAGTAGCAGTGTGAAAACTGAAGAGGTTCTCCTTGGGGAACCAGGTTCGGATGGGGACATCATCTGCAGGAGAGACAGAGCAGACCTGAGCACCCAGCAGGCACAGACATCCTTCACACAGACACATCTTCTTCCCAAGCTCTTCCTCTCAGCACTTTCCTTCAGCATCCTGCCCTGACTGAACACGAGTTCAAGTCTCATCCTCCTCATACAAATGCACACTGCCACTGGAGTGTTCTGTAAATTCATGCTAAGCCTGTCTATCAGGGTACTAAGTGAAGAATAAAACCTCTATCTTAAGCACTGGAGATTAGAATAATCCAGGAATTACAGAAGTGACATTTGAACTAGGGAAAAAAAAAAACAGGGAAAAGAAACATTTTAAAGTATTTTCCTGTCTCTGCTCCTTTATACCATTGATTTAAACTGTCCCATTCCTCCTGATCTTTCTGATATAGCCCAGTAGAAGATGAAAAGCATTTACCTTCCACTCAGAACAGTAAGCCTGAGATAGCCTCTCTTTTTCTGCCACTGAAGTTTCAATAAACCCCTCTCACAGTGGCTCCTGGTGACTTGGCCTTCAGGAGTTCCCCTGGTTTGGAAGCCAAACCACCCATCAGCTCCACAACGTGCAGGTAACTGATCTGATTTAGTCACTTCTCTTTGTAAACTGCCCTGTCCAAACCAACTGTGGTTTTTCCCCTAACTGCAGGGCACTAGAACACTGCATCACCTTCACTGAATGACCACGAAGCCAAAAAGCAAAATAAGTCACCAATTATGTGTGTGGTGACCAAGAGGAGAAACCTGCCCAAGCAGCAGCTCCTGCTGAGAACTCTCAGGCTGGAGTCAGGCAGGAAGGGAATCAGAGAATTGAAATCCACTGCCACAACATTTGTGAGATCTCAGTGGATTCCTGGGGTTGGGGGCTGATTTTTCATCTTGCTTCACACCCAAGTTGTGGCTCCCTTGCCTAATGCCTTGCCCCATGTTGCTGATTGTGTCTTGCCTTCAGATCTGATAATATTTAATATTCTGGCATTGTCAAAGTATTTGTTAATTCACTTTTGCTGGCCCAAGCCCAGTCAAACTCCACGTGCCCACTGCAGGCATAATTACTACAGACCAGCTATCTTACCAAATGTTTTGTACAGATCATATCCTACAGATTATTCCCTGAAAGTACAAAAAGTGGCTGCAATTACAGATGCAAAAAATGCTAAGTGCAGCTGGGGAGCCTTCCTTTGAAGTGCAGCTTCCAAGAAATCTATAGAAAGCTGTACCAGACACTCCTTCTCAGCTCACAGTTTATGTCAAGACTTGTTTAAAGGCACTCCAAGGAAATATATATGTTAAATGAAACTGCATTCCAGTATGCTAAAGACTTCTGATGCAGTCCCAAAGTCTGCTCTCCTCCAAAACACACAGACAGAAGCAAAGGAGAACAACTCAAGACTATAAATGAATTACTTGTTTGAAGCCTCCAACCCACAGAAGTGGTGAAGGAGAAGTTGTACAAATTCCTTTTTAGCCAACAGTTCTGTACAGGCTTCTCAGGGACTACTCATCTTGAAGGACTGACATCCTCTTAATGTGTTTTACAGCTTTTAAGCCACAGGCTTTGGTTCAAAGTAGAGCACAACAGCTAATATCCTTAGGAGGCTTTGCTGCACCATCACTGGGAGTTTTCTCTCTTTTTCTCATAGACTGGAATTAACTTAGGAAAAATATCCCTGCCCTCCATACAGCACTCAATGCAGAATAAAGGATTTGGGACCCTTCAGAGGGCAGAACATCAGCAGAGGAGCTCACAGGTGGGGACTGGGCAGTACAGCTCAGCTCCAGAGCTCTCTCACCAAATTAAAATTCAGATTATGGGTATGGCTGTGGCTGCCAGGAGCAGGCAGCACATCCTTTCTGGCCAGGCAGAGCAGCTTGTTCTCCTTTCTTGTCACCATCAACTGTGGGGAAACAGTGGAGGAGCCAGGGTCCTGGTGAGACTGGAGGGACACCAGCACCACATCCAGCATCTCCAGCCACTTCCCACTGCACCCAAATGCCAGCACCTCTGTCCATGAGTGGATGTGTCTGTACCAGATGCTGGGAGCAGCCCAGGAGACAGCTTGTGCTTCCCTGGAATGGTGTCAGGCATCAGAAACTCAGCAGCAAAATCCATATTCAGTGATGCCAACGGGGCCTGGCTGCCTCAAGTGTTGGTTTGCAGCAGCAACTTGTCATGTAAATGCAAACAGAAGCAGCACTGTCAGGTGAACCCCTGGGGAAATCAGCCTCTCCTCCTCCACTGCTCTCTGCTCCCTTTTCCCTGCTAGCCAGGCAGGAGGGACATGCCAGGAAATTCTGGTAACCTGTGGCACTTGTGCTGTTCAGCTCTGGGTTATCTCTCAGTGGGGACTTGGATAGAGAGTACAAGGGAACCAAGCTGAGGGAACTCTCCTGCCATGGTGCCAGCTCTGGGATGGAATTTGGGCTTGGGGACACAGCCCTGCCTGTGCAGCCACACATGTCAGGACCCAGAGGCTTGAGATGAGCACCCAGGGGAGCTGCTGGAACAGGGAATGCCCATGGGGGCATCCACAGGTCCTGCACTGCCACTTGGTTCCCATTGAACTACTCATTTTCACGTTTTCAGAAAGACAAATCTCTATTTCCCACTGATGACTGTCCCCAATGAAAAACAGCTGCCTGGTAGAACAGATACTGAATTCCAAGGCCCAGTAACAGCACCTCCCTGCAGGAATTGCCAGCACATGTTTTCTAGCAAATACAGCTCCAGCTATGAGGAGTTAACCCCTCCATTAATAATTTGGAGCTTTCCCTTGCTTCTGTATCAAGTAACTTCAGTCCCACAATGCAAAATGCAATTTTGATTTGTCCAGATGTGCTGGTTTGGGCTGAGATAAAGTTCATTTCCTTCACAAAAGCTGGTATGGGGCACATGCAGGGTCTGATGTGAAGCCCAAAAATTCCTAGGGAATAGAGGAACATTGCTTAAAAATCATGTACAGGATTTCAGGGGGCTACAGTTTTTCCACACACTTTGTAATCAGCTATTATTTTATTACTGTTCTTCAGTTTAGGCCATATATTCTACAATGTAGCCACATAATATCAGGTACTTAGGCATGAAAACAAGGCCCAGGACCCAAACTTCCAGTGATTTTACCTGCAGTAAACATCACTGTAGTATTTACCAGAAAACTATGAACCCAGGAATGCTGAACAGTTTGTTCTCCACAGTCCTTACACAGAGTTTCTTTCCAAGGAGAAAACCCTGACCTTTCCTGGCCAGACTCTCTGCTCTAAATGCCTGGATGTGTGTTCAGAGAAAACATCAGACAAATCAGGCCAGAATCTTTGCCAGTCTCATACAGGCAAAGATGGACTGCACATCCGTTTATAATTCAAAGCACACAGACTGGGACATATATTTGATTGATGGTTCAGTTTTTAAAGACAAGTTTTTTGTTTGTTTTTTTGTTTAATGTAATGGAATAATTACAAGCCCTATTCCCTGAGAACACTGAGCAGGGAAGCAAGGAAGGAAGAAAGTCCAACACTGTGTTATTTGCTTGCATTTGTGGGAAGCCCATGAGGTGGCACGACACGAGTGGCTTCCAGCCCTGCAAACAATAATTCTGGGATCACAACAAAGTACAGAACACCATAACCACAGAGCAGTCCACAAAGATTTCCCCTTCCCAGCAAAAGGCAGAGAGAGGATCCTGCTCTGAACTGCCTCTGGGATGAGCATGGATGCAGGACTTTTGACAGGGTCCTTCCTCTTTTGCTCTTTCTCCACAGCCAAGGATCTCACTGAGCTGCATGAAGGAGTCATGAAAACCACACAGGGCCACCACTGATGACCAGGAGCTAGGAGGACAAGCTGCCCTCCAACTGAGCTCAGCTTATTACAAACTCCTCCTTTGACAATCCCTTTCCAGGAAAGCTGCCCCACAGCACCAGAAGGACCCAGGATCAAAACCCTGGGATGGATTGAGATGGGTGCCACCCAGCACTCACTTACCAGACACTCGGTCAACACTGTACATCCTCTCCAGCCTTTTCCTGTGCCACCCAGCCTCTCCAGGCGGGTGCTGCTCCAGCTCGATGGAGTGCTGGGATGGTGCAGCCAGCCTGGAGCAGTTGGGGCACTCCTTGGAGCCCTGGCGGCCGCCCGGCCAGGCCTTGCAGTGCCGGACGCCGTGCGAGCCGCCGGCGCCGTGCGGGGGGTGGCCGTGGTGACACTCCTCGTGGGCTGCCCCCTTCATCACCACCAGCTCCATGCTGTCGTTTTCATGCTCCGACAGCATGGGCCTCTCTCCAGAGATGGTGTAGACCCTCGGCTTGGGGCCCTCGCTCGGCATTTTCTCCGCCTGCTCCTCGGCGAAGCTCCGCTCGAATTTGCCGTCCGAGATGACCGAGAGCCGCCGCTTGTTCTGCGCCACCTGCTGCATCTCGGGGGAATCCTCCTGGCCGATGTAGGAGTCTGCCAGCAGGTGATCTGAAATCACAAAAGGCACACGTCCCTTAAAGCAAAGCCCCACAGACTCTGAAACAAAAGGCAACACATTCCTTAAAGCAAAGCCCCACAGACTCTGAAACAAAAGGCACAAGTCCCTTAAAGCAAAGCCCCACAGACACCGGCAAATTCAGCAGGTCTCGGGTTTGGTTTCTCACCCGAGATTCAGGTTGTTAAAAGTCCTTGGCCCTCTAAAAGCCCTGAGCTGTCACAAGAAGCAGAGTCTCCAAGAGTCTCCTTGTTTTCAGGTTTCTGGTGTTGTTTATTATTTGATATCTCAGAATTCTCTCTGCACCCAGCCGAGGTCCAGACAGGGCTGGGACACGAGGCCACTGCCCGCCCGTGGGGCCTTGCTTTGCTCTCACACAGAGAACCACGTGTCTGTTATTTACAGTTCTGTGCCAATGTCTAGGGCCTGTACTAGAAAGGTCACTTCTACCTTGACCCAATCCCCTTAAACTACTTTGTGTCATCACCACCTCAGAGGATGGAGGATGAGGAAGAAGGAGAGGAACTTAGGGCAACACCCTAAATCCTCCATTTTGTCCCCCATTTACCTCTAT
>JBBMKD010000049.1:8697397-8708491 GCA_037834095.1 Argya squamiceps
TTATTGCATTTATTTTATTTTACTCTTTTTTTTCTTCTTCTTATTAAATTGTATTTCTGACTTGGAGCCTCTCACTCATTTTGCTTTCAAACCACTACACAGTCACATTTAGGCCAGAGCCTCCATCCCAGCTCAGTCTGCTGGCAGTGCAGGGAGCACCTGGGTGCACAGCTGGGGTTATGACAGCAGAAACAGGCCTGTCCCACCAGGTACAACACTCAAGGTGAAATCTCAGAGCTGACAGACACACACAGGCACTGAGGACTCGATTCTTTGGAGCACTGAGCTTTCAGGACCTAAGGCACCAACACACACAAGTGGGCATTCAACCAGAGGTGGGCTTTGCACAGCTCCTCCCTGCTCACATTGCCTCTCTGCTCTCTGAGGAGCTGGAGTCCATTCAGATCCCTCTGGATCTGTGCTATGCCTGCACCTTCTGCAGCAGAGGCTCCCTTGCTTCCCTGGAGTCACTGGGTGGCAGCTCCAGCCAAAGGTGGAGCCTCCAGAACTTGCACAAGTGATGCTGAGATGGAATCTCTGCAGGAAGGGAAGACGTGACTCCCCTGGGATGGGGCTGCTGGGATGAACTAAAAGGAGCCAAGTTTTCTACTCGCTGCATTTTTTATTGGATAGCAACCTTCCTACTGGGGTTATTTATAAAGAAGTGTTACAGACTGTGTTAAGTTATACATTGCGGAATTTCAGAAGATGACTTAAAAATGACAATTCTTTTCTTTTCCTGCCCTCTTCCTCAGAATTCAGAGTAATTTCTAGGGAATTTTATTCCTTTCCAAGTGAATACTTAAGGATCCCTTAAGTACTGTGGTATTTCCAAGTGTGTCTCTCACTGCTTGATTCTTGCCTGTGGCAACTAAATTCTCCTGGATCCAAAAACACTCTCAAGGCTGAAACACCAAGGGGCAGTGGGGGAAAAGGCTTCCCCAGAGAGTTTGTGGATGTCACAAGGACAGAGAGGGCTGAAATGCTGCTCTGGAGAGCCTGTGGCTGTGGCACAGGAGTCACAGCAGTTCCCTTTCCATGCTCTCCTGACCTACAGTCAGAGCAAACACAACAGAGAGTTAAACAGCAGCTTTTTAAGTGCACATCAGAGAGGCTCCCACTCCCTGGATGTGACCAGGACTGCCCAGGCCTCGGGCACCTGAACAGATCTGCAATTTCCTCTTGTCTCCATCACAGGTTCTCTGCCTGGCCCCAACGTGACACCACAGGTACTACAAGGGCACTACAAAGTGAGCAGGAGCCAGCACTCCTCCCTGCTGGAAACTGGGGTGTGGGGACTGCAGAAAGGACTGGCAAGGCTCCAGGTGACAGAAGCACCTGCAGAAACGGCCACAATGGAAGGAACAAAAAGTTTAAGGTTTTGCCATTCTGGGAAGCTCCTGCCAGCCTTTCTCTGCACAGCCTGTCCAGCCCTCCCTTCCTGCTGCCCCACAGACACCTCAACTCAGCTGCACCAAACCCCAGCCCTTCTCTCCCCTTCCCTTCCTACCTCCACATGCTGTTTTTAGGCCAAATATTGTAAGTAAAGTGTCACTGGAGTTATTCATGAGCAGAAACCAAGAAAACCTCAGTACATTGTCTTAGAGCCTTTCCATTCACAACATTAGCACAATTCAGCCAAGGACAACTTGAAGGTCATTAGAAAAGAAAAAAGAAAAGGACTTAGCTGCCTGCCAAAGACTGTGTGAGTACTCTTACAGCAAGAGGCATCTCCTCTACAGGCTTAAATACACATTTTAGCTTACCTAAACTGATAGCATCACTCTATGTTACATTCTATTTAATAACTTTATCCCTGCACAACAGTTCAACAGCACAGAACAATTTGTTACTTGTTCACAGAGATTTTCCGTGGATTCCACAGGATTTTCTGTAGGTTTTGCAATCAATTTATCGCCTGCATAATATTTTCTTTCATCACAGAGAAGACACAGCCCTGTTAGAAGTCAGGGGAGTTTATCTTGCACTCTCCTGCCCATCAAGCAGAACTCATGATAAGCTGATGGGGACAATATCTACATGGAAAATATTGACACATGTAGTGCCCTCATCTAGGCAAACCTCAGTTTAACGCCTGCTGAAGCAAACACTGGGAATAAATCCAGATGTCACCTCTGCCAGCAAGGTTTCACACCAATGAATGGAATTTAACTCACCTGTTTTTCATACCACAGCAAAAGCCAGACCTAGGAGCCACAAAGCAGTGCAGAAGCCTTGTGTGCTGTCACTTCCCAGCTGCAACTCCTGCTAAGGACATCAGCTGCAGGGGTGAATTTATGACAGGGCATTTGTCCCCTAACTGAACTCATCCCCAAGCCTTGGGTCACCAAACTGCCTTTTCTCCTTGGGGATAACTCCTCCTGCTGAGATCTCACTCTGTTTATGACAGATAAATAAATGCATTTTCATTTACCATAGATGCAGGCACACATGGGCATGACCAAGGCACACCAGCTCTCTTACCTGAGCCGTTCCTGCCCTCAGGATGGTTTTGTGACAGGTATTCTCCAAAAGCCCTCGCCGCTCTGTGTCCCAGCACCAGGAGGCAGCCAAGGAGAGAAAAAGAGAGATTTGTGATGTTTAAAGGCCCAGGAAAGAAGGAACAGTTCAATACCAACACACTGCTGTGCTCCTGCAGCTGCCATTCCCCCAGCTTCAGTGACAGCCATGGAAATGACACTGCCAGAGCAGTGAGGCTTCCTCATTACACACCAGGATTTCAGGGCTTCTGGTGGAACCTCAGTGCTCCCCTGGCCAAAGGGGGAAACAGAGCTGGACCAGAAATCCAGGACTAGTTTAGGCTTCAGCTTCTCTGTTAAAAAAATGAAAAAATAGCATTGAAATGCACCTGCATTAAATCTGTGATGCACACAGGAACTGGCTCACTCCCTCCAGCCCCCCTGAGTTCAGCCCCTCCTGGCAGCCCCAGGAAGGAGGAATCTCCAACCCAGAGCCAACCACCACCCCAAGCTCCTACAGGTCCTGGAAGCTCCCACTTGGGAGCCACCACAGCTCAGATGTGGATGCTAATGCCCATTTTACCTCCCTGAACCCTAAGTTTTCAAGCCCCAGCTATGTCAGTATTTGGATTACTGGACAAGCTTGTTTGAGAGACACCCACAGCCTCCCACAAAAGCAGTTCCTGCTTCTCTGATGGATTCAAGTCCTGTGGATGACCAAGATTTCACTGGAATATATTAAGAATCAAGCAAGCAGGGCGAGCTCAACCCTTCTCACACATCCAGGCCTACGTAAGAGAGCAAACCTATGAATATTCCAACCAGGAAAGAGCCTTCTGCTTGCAACCCACACAGGAAAGGAATCCTTGGTCAAGGCATGGAACACAGTAACCTCCAGATTCCAACTGCCAGGGCATTTGTAATTGTTCTTCTGATTGTTCTTCTGTACCCAACAGACCTGTGACCCAAGAGAGTCAATGCTAGAGCCAGGTTTTCCCCAGCCAGCCACTTTCCCCAGGTTTTTAGAACAATTTCTCCAAGGTCTGCAGCATCCCAACCAGACCAAGCTGCCACTGGGCAGCCCAGGGTGGAGACTGGCAAAAGAGGGAGGTGAAACAGCCACCCACCCCCTTGGCAAACCAAGCCAAGCCAAGAAACCAAGAGCTGAGCACCCTCAGCCCTGAAACACATCAGCATCTCCTGGGGAAGAACCAGACTTGCTGCAGCAGGGAAGACTCTCCATATGAGGCATCACATCCACTGTCCTCCTCCTTCAGAGGTGCTCAGCCTCAGAACACCCCCTCCACTTCAAGCTGCTGCAACAGGCTCATGAAGGCCATTCAATATCTAAGTGGAAAATGGCTTTGACCTCCAAAAACACTGTCTGCTTTGCATATCTCAACTTGTGCAGCCAGGACCTTCCCCACTGCTTTCATGAACCACCTCCCAGAGGAGAAAATGTTAACGAGGCTCCACTGCACTTCCCAGAGTGACTGGGGCTGGAAGGAGTGGGAAGTCCATTTGTCATCCCCAGCCAGCAACACAGGATCAATATGAACGATGAAGAAAGAGTAATTTAATCTCCCTGGGACTAAATTTCAGCACAGTCAAATGCAAAATGCTTTGGAGCAGCACAGCTGGAGCTGTGCAAGACAGATTTAAGCTTCTACCTCTTTACAGACTAACACAATGCTGAGGTTTTCCCTGTTTTCAGATTCTTACATGTCCAGTCCCAGGCTGTACCTTTAGACACTGGCTTGGGGTGGCAGCTGCCCAAACTGTCCTCCTCAGTGCCTGACCACCCCAGAGATGGTCCCAGGGAGGCTCTGTCACATGGGGAGCTCTACAATCAGCCCACAGTCCCCACTGTGAAGAGCAAAGGGGTGACCATCGTGGTTCACCCCTCCAGGAGGACAAGAACCTCATGGGTGCTCCTGGCACCCTCAGCCTTTCTGTGCAGGCAAAAAGCAGGACTTGATCCTGGAGCAACACACAAATGCAAAGTTGGGAACTGGTTGAGTCACCATCCCTGGAAGTGTGGATCTGGCACTTGGGGACATGGTTTAGTGGTGGATGTGGCAGGGTTTAGTTTGCAATTGGACTCACTGACCTTAGAGGTCTTTTCCAACCTAAAAAATTCTATGATTTTAACATCAGGCTACTCAGCTGCAACAGAATTCCTGAGCTGCTCCTATACTCCATCTCAGAGGTGGTTAAAGCTCAGCCAAAGCCACAGCTGGTCCTGAACATCACCAGCAACAGCATGGCTTTAATAAGATAACTGGGAGTGACATTCCAAGATCTCTTCCACCAAAACTTCTGGGACTCCAAGGTCTTCCATGGAAATGTCTGTCCTTGTGAGGCATCACCAACACCATTCACAAACAGGGCACACACTTAGACCACTGGGAAAAACTTTGAAGCTCCTCTTTTGCATCAGCAGTCATTCCATGTAGAAAAAATAACAGCAAGCAAGTTCTCAGGTAAATTATCAGTGAGAGAACATGGGGATTTACACAAAAAATGCTGAAATATGATGACAGTCTGTAACTAGTTCAAAAGCTCCACGAGCTCCAAATTCACCTGTCATTGTCTCCATCCATCTCTCTGCCAATGCCCGAAGCTGTTTTGTCTGCCTGAAAATCTGAACCAATGCCTCACCTTTAGCTTGCAAACCACGGGCTCAAAACACCAGCACAAAGCAATTCCTAAGATCCAAACTGAAAACTGGCTAAGACAGAGCCAGAGAAGCACTGCTGCCCTCCAGCCCACCCTATTCCATGGTGAAAACAGTGTCACCCCGTAAGAGCCCAGGTTGGAAGGTGCTGCAGTGTCTCTAACATCACACTCTGGTTTCCCTGAGCAGAGGAGGGTATAATCCCAGGTGCCAGAGCTCCCAAAGAACAGGTCATGCCCAAAGAACAGGTCATGCCCAGAGAACAGGTCATGCCCAGAGAACAGGTCATGCCCAGGGCTCTGATGTGGGTCAGAAGCACAGTCAAGGAGCCCAGAGCTGCTCAAAAGCTTTGCTCCCTGCCCAGGCTGAACCTGCAGTTCTGTCCTGGCTGTTCTACCCTGTGGGTCTCAGAGCCTTCAGGCCAAAACAAGAGCAAACAAACGTGGGCACAGCTCCCCAGCCCCAGAGCACACAGCAATGCTGCCTGCACAGCACTGTGTGCAACAGGGGGTTTCCAGCCAATTACACCACAAACTTCACACTAATTATTCTGCCTATTATCTCAGTGGTTCCCCTCTACATTCCAGCTCTCCGAGTGCCATCAGCTCCTCCTTGGCCATGCCTCAGCTGATCTCCCACAGATGTCTGCACATGCCCTTTGCCAAGGGGACTCTGATGGCCACACTTGCTCCTTATGGCCGCATGCCCCTTGCCAAGCCTTCTGCACTCCTTCCCTGCCCTCACAGCCATCCCAGTTCACCAGCACTTGCCTGGATCATTATTGGGCCATTTCTCTGCTCTCCTCGGCGACCCATCGGCTCGATCAAAATAAAGCCAGAGCAGAATTCAAACAGACGGTGGCTGTTCTATTCATCCCATTCTTTTCTCTCTCTTTTATTTATTACCACAAGTCACACAATCAGACTTTGCTCTCAGCTCAGCTCTGCCTCCACGCTCGCTGCCAATGGAGTTGAACTCCCCTCATACCACTGGACAGCACTGGACACAAACCCCTTCAGCTGGGCTCTGAGCAGAGACACCTTGGGATAATTCAACTAGCAAAAGAAAAAGAAAACTTGTTTCACACAAATGAGATGAAGCACAAGGTGCCTTACAGCTCCATGGGCCGGTGAGCTATAACCCTGAGTATATGACACTGCAAAAGCTGCATACAAATGAGCAGGTAGCACTGAGAGGTGATCAGCTGATGACAGGACAAGTTTAGCCCTGACTCATCTGGAGAGAGGTTTTCATTTTAGTAGCAGACCAGAGCTGCACATCACACAGTCAGCACAGCTTGAGTTAACAAAAGGACATCAAGCCAGGGCTCCAGCACACTGTGCTGCTCAGTGTACCCAGCACAGAAAAGCCTCAGAAAACACCAGCATTTCCTCCAGCATTCCATCAGAACAGCTCCAGGGAGGGAAGGAGGGATGGGCAGCACAACACAGGCAGCAAAGGCAGCTGCCTTTCTGGGGGCACTTTCCAGTACTCACTGTGCCTCAGATGTCAGAGCAGGACTCGGGTCTGGAAGAGAACTGTGAAGGAGCACAGACAGTCTAGACAGAGATTTGCTCGAAGGAGCAAAGCCGCCAAATAACAGAGATCTCAATTACAGTGTAATAAGCACAGAATGGCCTTCATGTCTCTGAAATAATCACATCAGCGGGATAAAAGGGGCCTTGATGCACACGAGCAGCTATGAGAAACTGATGCACATAAATTTATCCACCAAACTGACACTTACAGAGTGAAGAAATGCAGATTGAAACACTCGGAGATACAGGAAAGACCTCAGATAACTCAATTTAGAGCACAGCAAAACCTGGACTATTCAGGAGTGTTACATGGAAAAATAAAGAACACCCACCACCTTCTCCTGCTCCTTCAGAATGCCCAGAGGAGTTGCAGCAGGAATCTGTTGTGACAGCATCTGACAGTGCTGCATCTCAGGCATACAAGAGAGAAGGGACCTGCATCATCAGGACCTACGTCCTCCTACAGCAGCAGCCCTGCTCTTGTCACCAAGCAGAGAAGGGAACACCTCCAGCACATCCACAGTTAACAGCTCAGTCATTAAAGACTGTTGACACCTACGTTATTTAAGCCTAATAGTAACAATACCCTGACAAAAATTAGTTTTCTAAAATATCTATGTAGAGAAATGGTAGCTGGAAAATGTTAATTTTAAAATTCTCACTCTCAGTTAAGGGAGATTGGATGTCAGCAATAGGTCTCAGAGACCCCCATAGTATCAAAGCAATTTGTTTTCACAAAGTTTGGACAGGAGAAGAGAAGAAGAGCAGGCAGAAGTTAAAAGAAAAAGGCAATCAAAGAGACAGTTCACACTGCTCATCAGAAATTCCACAAGCAGAAAAGAAGAATCTAGACTCCATGAAGAACCCCGAGCTAAGCCAAAAATCACTCACACAGCAAGAAGCTGAATAAGGTACATGGTCACTTACCTCTGCATTTCATCAATGAAAAATTTACCCTTCCACAGCAACTAATGCCGTGTTCAAAGCCGCTCTCCATCCCTCTCTAGGCAGGAAGAAAGGGAGTGAGACCAAATTCTTATCCCTCTGTGGGCTTTCCTGGACTAGATGCCAAGGTCATGGAACTGGGCAAGACAAACCACACTCTCAACTCAAATATTTCCTGTGCTAATGACTGCAAGAAGAGATGGTTCTGGAACACCCAGCAAAAGCCTCATGTCTGTTTGCTGTCACCATCATGCTCTCCCAAAGAACAGCACAATACAAAGCAGAGCTGCAGGAAAACATCTGTTTTGCCTCATTTGGGGGTGCCAGTGTTTTCCCGTAGGTGCCAAAGCAGCAAGGGCAACAAAATCCCATTTCTGAAGGGCTTTGGTTCATCTGCACCCTTGGAAAAGTTCTAAGGAAGCCAAGGAGCTCAGGCACAGCCCGAGCCCTGGAGAGGCCAGCGGAGGGGCAGCACCAAGGTCACCACTCAAGGACAACTGCGTCAGCTCTGGGGCCCAGGAGCTGCAGGGCAATAAAAGCACAGGCAGGGAGGGAACAATCCCTCCTGGCAGGGAGATCCTGCATCCAAGCCCTTCAGATTGGAGCAGCAGCACCGAGCACAGCTGCTGCTTCTTGGGTGTACAGGGTGCTGCAAACCCCCCCAGGGGAAGATGACCCCAGAGACCAAAGTCAGCAGCATCGTGGGTGATCTCCACAGCCTTGGCACAGAGCAACTCTGTCCTCAGTTTGTAAGGAGCTACTTAAAAGACCCAGCACACAACAATGGAGCTTAATGAATGCTCCTGAGACATGAGACTCCCCCGAGTCGCTCTGCAGGGATTTTATTTTAACAATCTAGGGAGCCTGCACCTCCTGCTTGGATCCCATTACTCACACCATCTAACAAGCCCTACTCCCTGCTCAGTGAGACAGTCAAGTGTGCACACACACACTCCACTCCACAGCCACACATGAAACGCACACCATGGTCACTTGGACTTGCAGCAGAACTCCAGGAGATGATTTTTCTCTCTAAAGAGAAATCATGAGAAATATGAACAAGACAGAGCCCAGAAGATGCAGAGAAGCAATTCCAGGGCATCTCCTGCAGCACAAGAACAGGACCCCCAGCTGCCTGCACCCACAGGACACACAATCATTGCAGCAGTGCTACCCACACAAGTGACCCAAGTGCCCAGCCCTCATGGGGTGGACAGAACAGTCTCTCTGTAGCCTTACCCAGTGTCCTACAGAGTCCTTGCTGTAGATGAGGACATGGGAGATAGATGGAGGAGGACCCAGAGCAGAGGAGCTGTGGGTGATGTGCTCTAGGAAACCTTTCAGCAGGTGGGTCATTGCCACTGTAGGAATTCTCAGCATGACAGAGCCCACAGGAGCAGGACGGAGACACATGGACAGCACCTGTCACCACCAGCACCTTCTCCCTGCAAAGAGGCTCTGTAGGGAGCCCCTCGGCAAGTTCACTGACCTCCTCAAATCATTTTTGAATCAGGAATTTCTAGCACAGGGAGACACATAAAAGCACCTGTCCTGTGTCGTGGTCCATGTGAGCAGACACTCCTCAAGGGCATTATGTCCCCCAGCCCAAATCCACTCATAACTTTTTCTAGTCAAACCACTTTAATTCACAGAGACACCACAGACAGCTCCCACAAACCCATACCTGCAGCTTGTTAGCAGTCACAGCAGGTATGGAGCAAACCACAAACCTCGAGGCACCTCCTGGACTCCACACAGTTGGTAGAACCTGAGCAGCATTTGCCAACCCTGGTGTAGGCTAACAAGTCATTACGTTCAAAACACATTAGTCGCTCCCAAACACCCACACTGCCATTTGAAATCCTACCAATTACTGAGTGTGTTGTTTGTGTGACTGCCTAATCCCACTCCAAGAACCCCATCACAGCACTTATGGTGTATTACGTGTTATTTCTGTATATGCACCTGGCTGACATCACCACAAAGAATCCCACTTCCAAATCTCTGAATGCCACAGAAAACATTAATGTTTTCATTACTGCTTATGGACAGGGTGCAACAAAACGTGGGGAAAAGTTGCAGGCTCTGCCTGGAGAGCTGTCCCTCGAGATACTCCAGAGTTTGAAGGATGGATTTCTTTACAACTCAAACAGATGGCAAGATACAGACAGCTTTGCATCTCTACACTTCAAGCCATAAGACTTCTCTTTCCTCCCAGCACAGCAGAGATGCCGTAATCCTGAGTTACAGAGAGGTGACTGAGATCTCTCAGCAACACGGATTGAGCCCTACACACGACTCCAGGTTGTTCTAATGCAATTTTGTCTAACAACACAAAGGCGTTACATAATGCAGCTGAAAAGTTTAATTTCTCCCAATTTTTCCCCAGCAGCAAAGAACCAGGCTGGCTCAAGCAGAGACAGTGACGGACCTGCCCCCAGCACAGCTGTGCCTAAGGAGCCGCTAAAAAGCTGCGCTAATGCCCCCGAATAGTCACCGGATCACTGCCGTGACACTTGCACTGCAGCGTGGGAGAAGGGTCCTTTCATCTGGGAAGGAAGGGTCACTAAGGCAAACCTCATCTTTGACAGCTTTTTAAACCTAAATACCATTAAGCACAAAATACGTTTTCTCGGATCTCTCATGTTTGATACGGAAAAGCACTGGGACCAGGCAGTGAGCGAAATGCTACACTGTAGGACAAGCAACATAAAATCAGATCAGGCACAATATAGAACCCAAATCCCTTAACTGGTCCATGTAGTGGCTTGGGACACTGCTGCGGAGGGCAGGCGTGGTGGGGGCAGATTTTCACAGAGCAGTTTTTCCTTTCAAACGAGAGAGACCCCTTGAAGGAGGCTGCTGACTTTGCCCTCGGACACACGCACACGGCATTTCAGCCGAGGAGAAACCACCGGGCAAACTGACCGCGCTTCCGAATTCCCCAAGATTACAAAGATCCATCCCTGACAAATCCACTTCTGACACGCTCTTTGCCAACCCAGCGAACACACAAACCCCTGCGGGGGCTGTGGCCGGGCCGGCGGCGGGGACACCTCCGGGGACAAGTGACCTCTCCAGCGGCTGAGGGTCCGCGGGGTGCAGGGGCGCACGGCCGCCCGCCGCCACCAGCGAGTGTGCGGCTGCTTTGGGGCGATCGGGGCAGCCGGCGAGAGGGACCCACCGGCAGCCGTGACTCCCCAGCCAGGATGGCCCTGGGGGACAAACGCCGGGTCGTGCCCGCACCGGTGTCTGAGCTCGTCCCCAGGGTCTCGGGGCTCCCCGCAGCCCGGCACAAGGCGGCCGGGGGCGAGCAGGGTCCCGGCACCGCGGAGCCCCCCGAGGCACCGCCCGCCGCGCCCCCCGGCACCCACCTCACTTTGGCCGCCACGGACGACATGGCCTCGTTCCTGAGCGTCTTCCTTTTGGACACGGCTGTGCCCATATTCGCGCG
>JBBMKD010000049.1:8709044-8730374 GCA_037834095.1 Argya squamiceps
CACGGCCCCGAGGCTGCCAGAGCTCCAGGAGCCTTTGGACAGCCCTGCCAGGGATGCCCAGGGTGGGATTGTTGGGGTGTTTGTACAGGGGCTGGGCTGGGTGATCCTGGTGGGACGCGTCCAGCTCGGGGTATTCTGTGATTTCATGGTTCTACCTAAGGGGAACATCCAGCCACCACCTGCCAGACACGGCTGCAAGGAAGGCCCGGGGGTCGCTCCCTCCAGACTCCTGTCAGGAAACAGACATGCAACCTGCAAAAAAACCAGTAATTTTGACACAAACCTGCAGCCTGCCTTTGGTGGATCGGGTGAAAGTTTTCACACACGGTTTATTTTCCATAGCAGGGCAGTGTATGAGTGCAGCCACGTCCCTCTGCTGGTGGGCTGGACACGGTCATGAAGGTCGGGCTGTCGGGATTTGGACACGACAGCTCTGAAGGACTGACATAAACACTGCTGGCTTTGATCCCTGAGCAGGTCACTGCTCCCCACCATTGTCCCAGAGCAGGCAACACAGCTGTTCCAGAGCTGTTCTGTGACTGGAGGCAGTGGAGCCATGAGGGGGAGATGGATGTTCAGAAACCTCCTCGCGCCCAGTGTCACCTGCCACAGCAAACACCTGCCTTGAGGTCCATCGAGTGCTTGAAAACAAACCCAACAGAAGGAGCTGATCAACCAGTCAGCCCAGCCTGAGGGGATTTTCAATTCACACAGTCACAGAACTGCTTGGGTTGGAAGAAACCTTCATAGATCACTTATTCCATAACATGCCATGAGCAGGGACAGCTTCCACTATCCCAGGTTGCTCCAAGCCCCAACCAACCTGGCCTTGGACACTTCCAGGGGTCCAGCCACAGCTTCTCTGGGCAACCAGTGACAGGGCCTCATCACCCTCATAACAGAAAATTTCTTCCTATCACACAGTCTAAATCTATTCCTTCACCTTTCATCCTGGCCCTGGTAAAAAGTCTCCCACCATCTTCCTTATGAGCCTCCTTTACATACTGAAAGGCTGCAAGAAGGTCTCCCCAGAGCCTTCTCTTCTCCATCTGAACACTCCCAACACCTCCAGCCTTTCTTCACAGCCCCCAAATCAATTTATGGGTGTAGGTTTTGATCCCTAGGGGGGTTTGAAAAAGTGTTTTTCCTTGGGAAAGTATTTTATGAATCTGCTTTCAGGGCATTTGTGTGAGTGGGGCAGCAAATTCTTACATATTATTCATAATACATACAGAAAAAGGCACTTGGATTGTCCCCCTGCCTCTGCAGGCAAGTTCAGGCATCCCAGGAACTCAGAGCCACTCATTCAATAATATTGGACAGAGGGGTAAAAGTTTTATAGATAATTAAAATTCCTATAGGTTTTCTGAAAAGAGGCACCTGAAGGAGGGAGTGACAGGCACACCTTGTCTTGTCTGTACCTGAGGAAGGCTGTAGCATAAGCTCATGTTTCACTGTCCTTCAGAGACCCTGCATGAAGAGACCAAAAGTTTGGGACAAGCTTCGGTCCTCTCTCTCCATAGACTCCAAAGTAAAATCTGCAAGAAAATATAATATAATAGGATTTGAACAAATTAAGTCTGTTTGCTCTATCAATCAACCCATTGAAAAATAGTTTCTACAGAGAAAGGAAAAAATATGAAGAAGAAAGAATATGAAGAACCAATTCCCCTGGTTTGTGTGGACATGAGGAGCAGGATACAAGTATCTCCCCAAGGTTATCACAATGAACAATTCACTATGAATATCAAATTTTCAGAGCCATGTCTTTGCTGAGGCTCAAGCTGTGAGCAGAAGTAGTTCCATGTGTGCACAATAAAGACATGGAAATACTTAAAAAATAAGGTCAGCCTGTACTTCCCAACACTTTTTCCCCTGTATGTAAACTAAATGGGAGAAATGATCTTTATTTCTATGTTTAAATATTTTGCCAGTTGAGACAAATGCTATTCCTTAAAAATACAACTCACCCTCTAAACTAACAGGTAGGTCTGCTCTATCCATGGCACAGTTCCCACCAGATCTACCTGGAAGCACCCCAAAATTGCTCACAGTGACATTTTTCATGTACAAAACAAACCCCAACCTCAATATATTGGATTTTTCCCCCCAGAATATGATTCCAATTAAATTTCTACTCATGACTATCCCCCCACCCTGTTTTTTGTTGTACAGTCATGTCACCAAAGAGTTCCTACGACAGAAAAAGAGAAAAAAAAATCCATCTGTTTTGAATGAGCAACTGAAATAAAACACTTGTAGAGAACTGGAGCCACGCAAGCAGTGACAGTCTCCATGAAGCTGTGCCCAGTGCTATCAATTCCCAGAATCAAAAAGCATCCAGATGGGTGCCTCCATCTTCATCCTTTGCCTCCTGGAGCTCCCTCAACCTCTCCCTTGCCTGTTCCTCAGCAAGGTCTCCCTCTTTGAGGCTGGGGAGGGTCCAGCCCAGAGCAGGGCTCACTTTGAAGACTGCTCAGGGTTTGGCCTGGTGGGTTTTGACCACCTCCAAGGATGGATGTGCAAACCATGCTCTGGTCCGTGTCCCAGGGCTGCACCACTCTCACAGGGAAAGATTTCCACAGATCTACTGGGAATTTCCCAGTGTGACTTGGAGAAGCACCCAGCTCCATCACTCCACAGCACCCCAGGAGCCCTCTCCCATCCCTGCAGATTCCCCTCTTGCTCTCTGCTTCTTCCCTGCCTTCCTTTAGGGTTTCCTCCCTGCCACTGGGTTTATCCCAGGCATTTGGGGGTCTGAGTTACCCCAGAAGAGGAGGCAGCCAGGGAGCTCTTTACAGCTGGAGAGATGCCTTTGCTTCGTGCTAGGAAAAAAGTCAGGCAGACAGTTCCCACGGCTTCTCCATGGCAACAGGGCTCCCAGACACACACACAGGCAAGCAGGGCTGAGGGGAGCATCACAGCCCCTCCACCCAACCCCAAACCTCCACTCACGGGGCTCTCATGGGATCTCACCCCAAAACATCATCCAAAATAATCACAGCTGGCCAGAGGAATGTTCCCTCCTTCCACTGGGGAAGGTGCACTGCCCTGGAGCCCAAGCCAGGCAAAGTCTGTCCCAACCAGTGATGGGTTTTGTCCAGAGAAATGTGCCACACTTGAAAATCTGGTGTCTCTACATCCTGTCAAACCAAACAGCACATCTCTGTCCAGTAGAAAACCCAGAATCTCAAACCTGATTAGGTCTAGGTCTCAGATCAACTCAAACTTTAAGGAACCATTCTTTTTTATGTTTATAAAAGTCATTTTTGTCTAAACGAGCAAAAACTGTGTATCCTGACAATTTAAATGCAAAAAAGGAGAAATAAGGCAAGCCAAAACCAGTCACAGCAGCAACCTGCAAAAGGGAGAGGCAAACAATAATACATATTTCTTCAAGCACGTCAAGCTGGAGAGTCAGAAGTTGGCTATGGTGCAAGAGAAGCATTCGTAGGAGATAAGGTCAGAACAGAAAAACAATGAATATTTTGCATCTGTAGTCAGTGAAGAAAAGCTTGAAGATGTTCCTGTGCCAAAAGTCATCTTTATATGGACGTGGCATTGGATTTGGCTCGTGTTCAAGTGTCAGCAGAAGAAGTTGAGGAATAAATAGCCAAACTAGAGAGTGCAAATGCACCAGGCTGAGATGGTTCACCTAAGGGCCCAGTGAGAGCTCAGAGGTGAAACACTTTAATTACTTAATTGTAGCATGTAATCCCTGTGTGTAACAGCCTCACTGTCTGAGAGATTCAAGGTGACAAATGCAAAGGATTTGGGGTTAAGACAGACCCTGGAGTCTGAGGTTCCCTCCTGGGCGAAGTGAAATTGTCACTAAGAATCTCATTAATCTCGGATTTGGATACATTTGAAGTACAGGAAAGAAAACAAAGTTGATTTTCCTGAAAAAAAAAAGAATGCTTGATAAATGTATTACAGTTCTTTAGAAGGGTTGATAAGTGTGTGATGTAGTCTGCCTGGGTTTCCAAAAGGTCTGTCACACGAGTTTCTTACAGGAATGCAGCTACCATGGGATTAACAAAAAATATTTGAAATAAATAAATACCTGGTCAAAAGATTCTCAAAGAGCAGCTCTCGATAGGCAGACTCCTGAATGGAGGGAGGACTGGAAAGGAATCCCACAGGGACCTGAGCAGGGCTCTGCTCACTTCAGCATATTCAGAAATAATCTTGCAACTTAATTGGAAAAAAAAAAAAGAGGGACAAAGCTTGCAGCTGATGTTGAGGCATTCAGGGTCATAAATACATGAGACACTGAAGAGTTACACAAGGACCTCATGATAGTGAATAACTAAGCAGTAGGTTCAGGACATCCAGAGGAGATAATTACAAAGATAAAGACAGGAGATAAACAATCCCAGCTTCTCAGGCTGTGAGGATGGCTCTGCACTGATCCTTATCCTCAGAAAGAGCCTCTTTTTATTCCAGGTTCAGCTGAACATCATCCTGCCCACCCCAGCTCCCTTTGTGCCCTTTGGCTCCTGGCTTTGGTGGGACTATAAACCCAGGAGAAGGGAAGGGACTCAGCAGTGTGGTGAGCATAAAAGCAGCATGAAGGGGGGTGTTTAATGGCCCATGGGAGATGACTGCAGTTCCTGTGGTCCAAATTGAGACCAGGATTGTTTGTGGTCCCTGCAGAGAGCACAGTCAGTCACTCAGGTCCTGGGAAGGGCAAAGTACCAGGGTCAGCAGTGCCAAGGGAGGTGTGGGACCCCTCCCCACAGGCATTTCCCAGGGCTCACATCACCACAGCTTAAGCCAAGGTGCAGGTGCTTCCCCAGGAGCGTGATGTGCTCAGACCACACAAGTGGCACAGACAGGACAGGGCAGGGATGTTTTTTAGCCCCTTGCCCTCTGCTCCCATTTCTCTGCACAAAAGAATTGGCCTGAGTGTGTTCATACTGAAGGGGCAAAGCACAAGAATGAGAAGACAAACTGATGTGCCCACTGTCCTTAAACATTCTGCCCCAGTTAAGCTCTTTTGACAAGCTACAGCAGCCCTGAGAGCTGGTGATAAACCCACAACACTGAGGCAGATGGAGGAGCTGATGGGGTTTGTTCACACAGCACTAGAAAAGAGTTTGAGGACAATGGTTATGGCCAAAGTGCCTGGGAAGCTCAATGTCTCCTGGGTGCCAGAAGGCCACTCAAATCTCACTGCTCCACCTTCCTGCTTGGCCAGTTTAGTCCCTTCAAGATGTTGCTGTTAAATTCATCAAGTCCAAACTTCACTCTAATGAGGCACTGTAAGAAAATAACTTTCCCAACACTGGTATAATTAAACTTAGGCCATATATCAGTGAAGCAAATCAATAGCTAACAAGTTGGAGTTTGCCAAGAATTACAATTTTTCTTTGAGTGGATTCATTTGCATGGAGCTGTTCTTACATGGCCAAGCATTTGGCATCAGCAAAGCTTGTTTAAGCCCAGTCCCAGAGGTAGTCCTGATCCCTGGGTGAGCAGTTCTGGGATGCAGGGCACTCAGACCCCAGGCTGGCCAGCTCACCCCCAGCTATTTTTAGTAAAAGACCTAATCAGTGATTGCCAGGGCTGGGTACAGCCTTTCAGCCCTGCCTTCTGCTACGTGACACGTCCTGCTGAGGGCAGCACTGCTGGGAGGGGATCTCAGCCCCCTGAGGCCCTGAGCACAGGGTTACCTGTTAAACCCTCTTCTCCCTCCTCCTCAGCAACTGCATTTTTCCAAGTCTTCTAATTTTGCCAGCATTATGAAGAGGTCAGATACTGTTTTACATTATCTGTCTGGTCCTGCACAAAGCAGCAAGGTCCTGGCAGATCAAGCAAGAGCAGGTCTCCCAAACTGAAGATTTGGAAGGGAGGGTCTCTGCTCAGCTGTGGGTAGAGGATAGGGAAAAGCAGAGGTTTTTATCTCAAATTTGGAAAAAATATTGAAAAAGGTCTTGGGGGCTTCCTTCCCACACACAGTCATAGTATGGGGGGATTTGAGGGTGGGTGCATTCTCCTGGGATGAGAGCAGCAGTCTGTCTCTGGCAGAGAGAGCGTGGCTGGGAGGGCACAGCGTGCTCCCTCTGGGCACAAGGGCCTTTCCCAGGCACACACACCTGTGTACTCCTCAAATCCCAGCCCCAGAGCCACTTCCTCAGCCCCCACTCACCTCCCAGGCTGGATCAGCAGGGGCTCAGAGCATGAGCAGTTCCAAACTCGGTCAGTAGCAGCAGCCTGGCTTCCCACTGGGACACTCCCAGGGTGGTGCTGGATCCACCTGGCTCTGCAAACACAACCTGAGCAGACTTTGTGAGTTGTTTGGAAAGGTGGAAAGTGATGAGGCTGTGGGGTTGCCACCGTTTTGCAGGGCAGGAGCGTCAGCAGCTTTCTCTGAGCAGACATTAGAGAGGGGGAGCACAGAATCCAGCTTGGCACTACTGTGCAACAGTGTGTGGCTGGGGACTGCCTCTCCCTGCTCCCTGCACTGCAGCACCAGCACTGGCACAGCACCACCCCAGTGGGAGGCATCACACTACTTAAAGAAAATTATGCTGCTGGCCTTTTCATTATGTTGCCCAGCAAATGTTCCCATGAAATATAGGCCTAATTATCTACCCACATTCAGATTACTCTAAGATGCAATTTCCTTCTACTCTGTGGAGTTTGCTCTCCTTCTGTGGATCTCATGATTGAAATACACTCAATTAGTTATTACTCTGCTGGCTGAAATCATGAGCTGCCTTCCTGACAGGGCTGATCCATCCGGGTCCTGCTGGCCTTACCATGGCCAGGTGACACTGGGTCACAGGAAAGCCACAACAATGTCTCAGAACTCAGCCAGGCCTGTTATTTATTAGATTTGTTTCTCAAATGGAAGGCTTGTCAGGACTGAGAGCTTGAAACATGAAGTAACAGCATCATACAATCAGTGAGGTTGGAAAGTTCTCTCAGGTCATGAAGTCCAACCATTCCCCCAGCACTGCCAAGGCCACCCCAGGTTCCACATCTACACATCTTTTAAATCCCTCCAGGGGTGGTGGCTCCACTGCACTGGGCACACCCCAATTAATCAAAGAAAAGACACAACCTCAGCATGGGTGGTTGCTGTGGTTGGTGTTCATCCCTTGGGTACAACATCTTCAAAAGCATGATCCTACATCCCTGTGAGGTAACTCCCTCTGTCCAGGAGAGGAAGACTCTGGTGAGACCATGTTTCTGAGTCAGGAGAGCTGACAGGAGAGTGAGCATTTCAAGAGCAGCATAATATTAGACACCTTTTTTTCCCTTAAAATAATCTAGCAGGTGGAGAGAAACAAAAGCAAGGAGCATCAGCTGTAGCAGGAAGGAGGATTTGAGCAGGGTGGTAATGTAATTTCATTCCTATTGGCTACATCATATTGACATAAGCCAGTCCCTTGGAATAAACTACAATATATAATAAAACCAATTGGTGTAACAAAGGAAACAACAGTAGGGATGTGTCATATAGGGAAAAGACTCCTTAACTCCTCCACAGAGTTTTGGTGTGAAGGCTCTGGAGGTCTTTGCTGGAAATCTGGCACAGCAACTTCTTTTGGCCACTCTGGGGCACTTGCTGGATGTTGATCCTTCCCGGGGTGACTTGTTCCCACACTTGACCACCCTCCTGGTGAAAGGAAACTAATTTTGTACCTACCAGAGACATGTTTTGCTCCCAGGGATCCCAGGGAGTGCTCAGCAGCTGTGGAGGTGCAGGAGTTGTCCCTTACAAGGGAAGTTCCTCAAGGTCGGGATTCCAGAAACAGTTCCAGGAACAGATCGGGTGGTAATTGATTGCTCAATGATTCAGTGATTACTCAGTTTTTGCTCCATCCACGTCTCAGTATTTCATTGTTTGGCAAAATATCAGCCTGACTTTGTCCTGACATTGGCACCATGCAGCACAAGAGGAGCTGAAGTTTGGAGTGACTGCGTCATAGCTAAGATGGAAGAAAAAATGTTATGATTATGCGAAAGTTTGTGTGGCTGTGTGAAACACCTCACTCCTAAAACTCTGCTCCAACCCTACCCTGCACCATGTACAACCCTTGCTGTATTTAAAAGTTTCACTGAAATGAAACATCTGCTGGCAGAAGGGCTCAGATCATCTGTATCAGTGGACAAGGGGACTGCAGAAATATTCTCTGTCTGGACTTCTGTAAGACCTTTGAGACAGTCCCCCACAATACCCTTCTGTCTTGGTTGGAGAGATATGGACTGGATGGATGGATGGAGGGAGGGATGGATGGATGACGGAGGGATGGAGGGAGGGATGGATGGATGGATGGATGGATGATGGATGATGGATGGAGGGATGGATGGATGGATGGATGGATGGATGATGGATGAATGATGGATGGAGGGATGGATGGATGGATGGATGGATGGCTCAGTGCATGAGGAATTGGTTGGCCAGTCACATCCAGAGTTTAGTGGTCAGTGGCTCAATGTCCACATGGAGATCAGTGACAAGTGGTGCTCCTCAGGGGTCTGTATGGGGCCAGTGCTGTCAAATACCTTCACCAGTGACACAGACATCGGGCTGAGGGTGCTTCCAGCAGATGACACCAAGCAGTCCTAGAGTCAGCCACGAAAGGGTGTGGCTGACACACCTGAGGGAAGCTGGAAGAGCTTCTGAGGGCACACCCAAAGAGCTGGAAATGCAGTTCCCACTGTCCATGGAGCCCAGGGCATGGCAGGAACAGCTCCCTCTGGCACAGTGCTCCTGCTGCCATGAGGCTGAACAAGGGAGGCCACATGAGGACTGATCCTGCCCAGAGCATGGCAGGAACAGCTCCCTCTGGCACAGTGCTCCTGCTGCCATGAGGCTGAACAAGGGAGGCCACATGAGGACTGATCCTGCCCAGAGCAAGGAGCAGGCAGAAACATTTGGGGAAGATGGCTCAGAAAGCTCAGCTGGAGGATGAGGAGGGATGCACACACATTCAGGGCCATCAGCAGCTCCTGGCCTTGGTGAGGGTGTAACAAAATAGGTGCCATCTGCTTCAGCTGGAGCATCACACAAAGGCACAGGCAGTAAAGAGCCTCCAGCTTAGATCCTGTTGGCAAGGAGAACAAATTCCACAATTGCTACCAAAATAGCCCAAGGCACAGAAGAGGAGTGGCCACAGGGTGCATTCAGGTTCTGCTGTCCCTGCTCCTGCCCCACTTCAAGCTGTCCTGTGGAGAGGAAGAAGAGCAGCCTTGAAAGGTTCATAGTGATTCAAAGCAGTGCTGAGTGGGATTTGGCAGTGAGCTTGGGATGGGCAGCAGCTCAATCCATCACCCACTCTGTAGGAAAAGACCTGGATGCTGCTGCAAACCTTCAGTGGAACCAGAGTCAGAAGTGCTGTGATTGTGCAGAACAGGTGAATGTCATGGCACGAGAAATAACAGCAACAGAGCCCTGTGTGGGCTGTGCAGGGCTGGGACAGCCCCAGCCTGTGATGCTTCAGGGGAGATTTGGACTGCTTGGAGAGGGCTCAGAGGGAGCACCAGGAGGGCTCAGATGGTGCAAGAGTGCAAGCTGTGAGCAAAGGCTGAAAATGGGACTGATTCACCCCAGGAAACTGAAGCAACACACTCTGGTTATGTACAAGGCTGAAGGCAGGACAGGGCAAGGAGCAATGGGGTTGTACTGTGGTGGGGAAATTCAGGTTCCACCTGAAGAAAAACTGTGTAAGGATTGTGAAGCAGTGGAACAGATTTCCTGGGAGAGCAGTGCAGGTGTGGCCAGGTGGAGCAGAACCTCCCTTGGGCACCAGGTCACTTTGGATGGGCTCAGCACTCTGCTCCTGCCTGGGACATGCCACAGAGTCACCTAACCCTCCATGGCCTGATAGGGCTTGCTGGGCTCTTCATCACCAGCAGCTTCACAAACCTCATGGAGATGGTGGCAATTCTGAGAATTCGAGGGAAAAAACTTTCTGCAGAGTGGGAAATCAGCAGTTCTTTGAGTCGAGCTTGTGACAGGGCAGAAAAGCTGATATTGCAGAGTCAAGAAAATGTGAGTTTGGCTGAAAGCCCATCCTGTGAGTTGGTAATCCTGAAAACAGCCTTTGGAAGAAAAATGACACTAAATATGAGGAGGAAGAAAGAAATAGATACTGATCAATATGCAACAACCACATGGAACAGAGCTATTGATAGAGGAGGGTAAATGGACAGAGGAAAATCCATGTCTGGCAAAGCCACAACCAGTAAAGAGTTGGTCACTAAATACATTAGAAACAAAAGAAACATTAATGATGTTACAGACTCATTTCATAGACTTAGAAAAGCATAAAAGGATTTTGGTCAGGAGCAACCTCAGGTGTCTCCAGTCTAACACCCTGCTTGGAGCAGGACTGATGTCCAAGTGACACTGCCTTGCTCAGGGATTGCCCAGGTGAGTTTTGAAGATCTCCAAGCATGGAGAGACCTCAGCATTCCTAGATGAGGACTTTTGCTAGTGACAAGGCCCTCAGTGGGTCCCTTCTGTGCTTGGAAAGGATGGGAATGTCAGACATGAGGGTGATGCAATTGTCTGTGGTCTAATAACAACCCAGAACATCTCAGATGCCATCTGTGGGGTTTGTGAAGCAGCAGAGCTGTGTGAGCAGCACCTGAGGGCCCTCGAGCAGAGCACTGAGCCAAGCTGAGCCACCTCCTCCTGCTGCTGAGGGTTTGGAAGCCTGGGAGATGCCAGGGTTGGCAGGATGCTGGCGGGGTGCTCGGCTGCCCTGGTTAACAGCTGCTCAGTCCAGCATGACACATCCAGGTTGAAAAATGGAGAGGACTCAGAGGATTCAATTAATAGAGAATTCAGGGATTAAAAATACACCCCTCAGCGTGGTGTAATGGAAAGTGTCTTGTCAAATGAGCCTCAGTTCATCCTTGGAGAAAATTACAAGTTTGTAGATAAAGGTTACCATGTAGCCATTATTTGCTTAGCTTTTGGCAACGTGTTTGACTTAATATCCTATGACACCCTAATTACAAATTTAGAGCTATACAATCCCAATAAAGCCCACATTAAATGGATGGAGAGCTGCAAATCCAGCTCCAAAACAAGGACTCGTCAGTGAACAGAGATGATTTAGAGGGATTCTGCCAGAGTCAGTCCCAGCCTGACACTAATCAATGTTTTCATCATTGATTGAGAAATGAGCACAAAACACAGCTGATAAATTATACAGCTGCTGGGAGCAGAAGGACTGGCAGTGAATAATTATGACAGAGAAGTTCTACAGAGTGACTGGGATCTTTTCTGTGCACAACCCATTTTCACTTGGCAGTGTTAAAATAGGCCAGCTTTCAAACAGGATCGCAGGAAAGGTTTCATCCAAAAGAGTTGGGAGGAAACATTTCATCCAAAAAAAGGATGGGAGGAAAGGTTTCATCTAAAAAGGATGGGATACAAAAAAATCTAGATATCATCAAGGGAAAGTAAATCAGAGCAGCTGGTTTTGCATCACTCCAGCAACCACAGTGCTGGCCCCAGGTGCAGAGACTGGAGGCAGAGGATGAGGAAAGCAGGACAGTCCTGCAGGGCAAGGAAAGGTGGGCAGAGGACACCAGAGGTGTCCCCAGGGGATAGCTGAAGTGGCAAAGGAGTCAGACAAGGCCCCAGAGAGGAGACGGACAAAGTCCTTGAGCTGCAAACACCCCATGGAGTGCAAGTCATGGGGAGAGGCCCCAGCTTGAGCCTACTGTCACCTCCACCTTAGAGCAGCTCAGGACCCTTCCATGCACGTCCCTGCAGCACCACTTCTCATCCTCTTGGTGCCCTCCACAAGCATGACACTAAAAGAGAAACACTCATTTCCCCAAGAGAAAAAGAATTGCTTTGCTGAGCTCTTGCATCAAGCTGGGGTTACATGCCTCTCCCCAACATCATTTTCTGCCAGTGATTGTTGACAGGGAATGAAGGGAAGCTGAGGGGCTTTTCTGAGGGCCAGATGGGGAGGCTGGAAATGAGACATCCCAGGTGTCGCCCTGAATTTTCCTGCTTCCCAGTGTTTAAAATCTTGCAGTGCAAATTCTCACACAACTTAAGAAAACAATGTATATTTTTGGAATTTATCTATTGTATTTACATATTTCTCCTGTGGGAGGAGAAACATGATTGATGGTGATGTTCACCATCCAGGTCAAAGAGGTGGTGATCTGTGCAGCCAATCTCTTGCCTGTTGTACAAATGTATATAAGAATGGAGTCAGATAATTAAAATAGAGGAGCTTTCCCATAACCTGCTGTTCCTGCCTCGTTCTTTGTGTGTCCAAAACTGTGACACCCAGGCTCACAGAAGGGTCTGTGCAAGGAACAGGGGCCCTGCAATGATTTATATACACCATCAGCAGAGACATTTTCTCCTGTGGATTCTGCACCTGCAGCCCCTGAGGGGCTTTTCCATCCCCTGCTCCTCACCCAGGCTGGCCCCAGCAGCCCGAGGGGGCCCTGGTGACCCTGTGTGGCCACAGCCTGACCCTTGGCAGCTGCAGGGAGTGCTCAGCTCTGACGGTATTTTTAGCTCTGCCCACGACATCACTCGAGTTCACAGCGTGACCTACTTTGGGAAGGCAGAGCTCTCCCTCCTCTGGGTCCCCACGTGCTGGGAAGATGCTGCCAGCCCCAGGAACAGCCCCCACACGGCACCCTGTCCCCAGCACGTGGTGCTTGGCTCCCTGTGGATCCACACAGAACACAGGGCAGATTTTGGGGAGGAGGAGGAGGGTCCTGTGGGAGCCAGGGCTGTCTGCAGCAGGGACATGTGCAGGGCTCCCTGGTGGGTGCTGCTCTGCAGGGACTCAACAGCCTCTTGGTTGGGCTGTGCATTTCCACATTTCCCTTCCCTTGGATAGAATCAGCAGCTCATAGATTGGCACAGGCACAGCCTGGATTTGTGTCCCCAAGGGAGTTATCCTCAAGAACTCAGATTTCCAGTGGGCAAAACTGTGTAGCCAGCCCAGATGGGCCTTAGGGAGCCCCCAGACTGACTCTGGTGATCATAAAATCACAGAGTGAGTTGAGAGGTACCTTAAAGCATCTCATTGTCTTGGGCAGGGATGTCTCCCATTAGACCAGGTTGCCTCAAGCCCCATCCAGCCGGGCCTTGGACACTTCCAGGGGTGGGAGGTGGAGCTGAGGGGATGTGTGGTTGGTTCATGCCCAGACTCTGGTGTCCACCCTGCCCACAGCTCCATCAGGAACCAGGCTCACTCCCAGTGTCACTGGGCAGCTGATCAATCTGCCCTGACCTTCTCTCTTGGGCACTTGGAAAACCTCTTTCCTGACACTTGGAGTTCATGACAAGGTTCCAGAAAGTGAGCTCCAACAACTCACCCCAACAACCCCTGCAAAGTTCATCTCTCCCCTCTGCTTTCAGGACCAGAATCTCCTTCAGCACCAGGTATGTGTCCCAGCAGGATTTGGGGGTGGCTGTGGCTGCCTGGGTTGTGCAGCCCCGTGTCAGCACTCGTGGCTGCAGCCCAGGCACCAACCACGAGGCTGCCACAACCTTCTCCTTGCCAGCTCTTTCCTGCCTCATTACTCCCAAAATCCCAGGGGTCCACTGCTTTGCCAGCCCAGCTCTAGAAGCTTTTCTGAACTTTGCTGTGTTAAAAGCTTTCTATTTCCAGCAAGGACACAAGTGGAGGGGAGAGATTTTACAGCCACCAGGTGACAGTGCTGGGGGTGAGCCATGGGGCAATAATTTCAGGGCGAGTAGAGGAGAGAGAGGCAGAGAAGTCACCCATCAGCCACTTCCAGCTAATCCAGAACCTGACTGGGGAGAGGAACAGCAGCAACAACCTGGTCACACACTGGGGGAGCAGCTCCACAGCAGTGGGAGAGGGGAAAGCACCAAGACAGGACCGAGAACAGCAACGCCAAGGGCAACAGAGCCAACACACTTGTCCTTTCTTCCCTGATTCACCACCCAACCACACAAGGGCCAACATCCTGCACAGGCTGGGCAAATTCTCATTCCAAATGCAGAAACAGCCCTCCTGGCAGTGGCAGTGATCAGGTGAAACCTTCCCCTGAGAGCCCATGCCTTGAGGCAGCCACTGGTCACTGTGAGGAAGGAGGGTTTGCAGCTCAGCCCACGCAGAGCTGGACACTCACGTGCCAGGTGGAGCAAAACCTCACACTGGATGCAAACGCAGCTGCAGGCACAGCCTGGGAGCACCTCACTGTGCCTCCCTGGGTCCAGAGGGCTGCAGAGCACCCTGCAGGGGCAAACAGGGCATTTGGGGTCACCTGTGACCCCCATAGGGCCCCACACAGCAGCAATGTGCTCAGGCACGGGCACAGCTCGGAGCTCGCCCCAGGTCAGGGCTGCTTGAGCTGCACCAGCCTTGCTTGACACATTCCCCCAGGGCTGTGCATCACATCCAATGTGCCTTATCCAAGGAAAAAATGTGTCACTTATGGTACATTTAAAATTAATGCACATTTGGTGTTCTTGCTGATCCCAAATTATCCCCTGCACGTGTGCTGCAGCGGGGAGCTGTGCTCAGCCCCGCCAGGACAGCAGTGCCCGTGGTGCTGCTGAGCCTCCCTCCCTGCCAGCCACACTGCCAGGGACAAATCCCCAAAACCAAGGATTTCCAGCAGCACTGCCAGCATTTGTGCCTCACCAGCACTGATCCTGCCTGGTGCCACGGGGCTCTGTGCCATCCAGGGCTCAGCACAGCTCTGTCTGGAGGGCACGGTGGACACAAATGTTGCTCAAGGATAAACCCCTGTCTCTCCAGAGCTGGGGGCCAGCTGCTTCCTGATGGGAAGCTCATTCCTGCCCATAACCCCTGAGTGCATAAGGCTTAATTAAAAGCTGTCCCTGCTGAGGTTGGTGGCAGTGGTGAGTGGTGACTGTGGCTCTGCCATGTGCTGATGCCATGTCTGAGCTAAGTGATGCTCAGGCCACAGGCACCTTCCCAGCGTTTGGAATGCTGCTCCTGCTGTCTGCAAGGAACCTCCAGGAACCATTCTGGCACAGACATATGGGTATTTATGGTGTGTTCTTTTCTATCTAAAACCCAAATTAAGGCCACTGGGAGAAAAAGGGTCACCCTCCACGACCTGAGGAGGGGACAGGGACAAAGAGCACAAACACAAACCCCACCAGTCCTGGTGGGAGCAGAACTAGCCATCACCTGGGAGGGGATATTTATGGGAGTCAGTGCTTTGATGCCAGAAAAACATCCCAAAATTCTGTTCATCAAACACCACCTTACCAGTGCCAGTGCCTCCTGCCTCTGTCCCATGCTGAAAGCTGGCCCCCCATGGCCATGTTTGGGATGTGGCAGTGGCAGGTGCCACTCCTGCCACGTGGAGCCCTGGAGGGAGAGGAGAATATTTCCCATCTATTTCTTTTTTGCTGGTTTTCTCAGCAGCTCTTGCAGCGACAGCGAGTGAAACCCAGCGGCGCCGCCACGCCCCCGCAGCTCGACAGCTCAAACACAGCCCTGGGGCAGCACGCAGGGAAAATCACACCTTGGGGGAGGTCAGGGAGCACCAGCAAATAGGATGAGATTAATTTGGGAACAAGACGCAGGGAGAATGACGTCTGCCAGGGAAGGAGCAGTGCTGGGCCTGCCTGTGGAGCAGAGCCCGGAGGATGGAGCATGGACACACCAGCCCCACACAGGGACAGAAACCTGGGCAGCCACAGCAGGAGCTGGCACAACCAGCTGGGCATGAGCCAGAGCCCCATTGCTCAGATCAAAACTCTCCCCCAGCCTGGGCAGGGCTTCCTGGAGGGTTTGGATGGGTACTTCCAGCTGCCACGTGTTCCTTCTTTCTAAATCCCACTGCAGATTCTCTAGGAGCTCATGGGGCTGCTTTAAGGAAGGAGTTTGTTGCTTGCACTGAGCCCCAGGGTGCTGCCCTGGGGTCAGGAGTGCCACTGCCACCTGCTCTTGGTGGGGACAACCCCAAACACCCTCCCTTGTCCATGGCATCCCCTCTCCAGAGGGAGCCTGGTTCCCAAATCCTGCCTTGAGTCCCCTCAGTGCAATCCTGGTCACTGCAGAGCCTGGGGGTGTTCCCCCACTCTTGGCTGCTTGCAGGGGCTCAGCCCAGGCCCCTGAGCAGGATGGGGCTGTGAATCCATCACTGGGACACATTTCTGAAAGCTCAGTCAGGGCTTTACTCCCACCAGAGGTGTTACCAAAAGGTTTAGAGGGGAACATTCCCACTGCAGCTCCTGCTCGTGGCCGTGGCTCCTCAGGACCTTGCTGTGACCCTGCTGGCACTGGCTGGCACCAGGTTTGTTGTGGGAACAAGCTCTGTGTCCTCCTCACCCATGATGAAACCTCAGCAACTGCTTCAGCTCTTCCAGCAAGGAGAAATTCATCCACCTCCTGGTCAGATTTCACGTTTATGGGGATGTCACACACCCACAAAGAAACTGCAGGGTGGTTTGCAGGTGAAGCCTGCACCTGACCCGAGCCAGGAAAGAGGGGACAGGAGCCTCAGGCTTTTCCAACCACCCTCCTCCCACTGCATTTCCAGCAAAGCAGAGCCTGGGGGGCAAAGGGGTGATGCAGCACTGGCTCCTTGGGGCAGGGCAGGGATTGATTTAAACCTCCTGACATGGAATTGCACACAGGATCACTGGGGTGCCCCTGGGTGTGGGGGCAGCATGGGGCAGACTCACCTCTGGGACCTCTGGGACCTCTGGGACCTGGGCAGCAGGGCAGGGCCCAGCCTGCAGCAAAGCAAGGTGGAAAAAACCAATTTTGCTTTTAGATTTGTCCCATTACAGGTTTACATTCCTCAACATGGAAGAACAGATTGGTTTAATGTCCAGGGCTCAGCTATGCAGCAGGGAGGAAAAACGTGATCAATTATTTAGGAGAGACTTTCAGTCTCACATCAGAGGTTCATCTTCTGAATTCATACATCTGAACTGCTGTTTCCCCCTGGTACAGGGCACAAAGCAAATAGAGAGGTTCTAATTAGTACACTCAGCAGCCTAATATTTGTCTGTTTTCTGTGACTCCCTCCGTGAGCCCAGCAGCTCCCACCCAGGCTCCAGGAGCACGTCTGGCTGCTGGGATGTTTATAGGGAATACACACAGCCTGGAAATGAATTACCTGTTTGAACAGAGGGGAAGAGCTCTCCTGGAACAAGAGCAGCTGGGCTCAGGCTGACAGAGCTCTCATTCTTCTGCACAATAACCCGTGGTGCCTGTCCTGCCCCAGCTGGGGGATGCCCTGGGCAGAGGGAACACGTGGAATCAGCTCCTGCTGCAGCAGCACAGCACAGGGCTGTGACAAACACAGTCTGCCCCTTGCCAGGAGGTTGGATCCAACCTCTGCTGAAGCCACTTTTGGTTTTGGCTTTATCCTTTGGAGGCAGATGGCCCAGGATGGGCTTGGTAAGGGCAGCCAGAGGAGCTCAGTCATCTCTGGGGTTTGTGCTCCAGTTCTAATCCCCATTTTCCAGGGAGAGCTTCCTGGAGTGTAACCACCTATAAACACAGACCCTGAAGGGGCTCACACCTGGTTTGCCAATCCCACACCAAAACCCCACATCTCTGAATTGTGCTGCTGCTGCTGCATGAGACATCTGCCCAGAGCAGATCTGCTGGAAGGTGGGCACTCCCCTGCACTGACCTGGGCTCACTTCCAGGTTTAGTCCCAGCTTAGAGCCTTTCCCATACCCAGCACCACCATCCTGTAATCAGCCCCAACAGAAATTCAGTCTCTCCAGCTCCACAGGCAGCCTGTGCCTCCACAGAGGCCCCTGGCTGCTCTACCTTCACTTCTAAAGCCATTTTTAAGTTTTCTTTGTAAGAACTAATTCTTTCCAATAGCAGGGAAAAGCCTCCAGTGACTGCTACAAGTTCTGTACCACTGCATTAAGCAAAATCTGCATCAAAGGTCTGGATGATCCTTGCAGGGAAAGTTTCCAAGGGCTTCCATTGTGGTCTCACCTGAGAACAAAACACTGATCTGGGGCTCTAGCACTTGAAAATAACATTTTGTATAAGAGGAGCAGCCTCCCTGGGCACAGGCTGCACATTCATGGACATGCCCCATCCCTGGAGATGTCCAAGGCCAGGCTGGATGGGGCTTGGAGCAGCCTGGGACAGTGGAAATTGTCCCTGGGACAGTGGGAGGTGTCCCTGCCCATGGCAGGGGTGGCACTGGATGGGCTTTAAGGTCCCTTCCCACCCAAACCACTCTGGGATTCTGTGACAGAGGAAAACATGACACAGAGCAGGTGGAGGACAGCCAGGAGAGGAGAGGAGGTTAAACACAGAGAAGGGGTCACAATTCACAGCTTTTACACCCCCAGTCCTCACCAAACACATTTCTGGCCTAAGGGTGCTGCCTGGAGGGCCAGGGGAGCTGAGGGAAGGAGCAGCTTTGGGGCTGTCCTTGGTGCTCTGGCTGGATGAACAAATCCCTTCAAGGCAACACCACCTACAGCTGGAGCTGAGCTGGAGTCTCCATAAAGCAAGAACCAGCTTGGTTCTGCAGCCACTGGCAATGACAGATGTGACACGAGCTGAGCAAGCACCAGGGGATGTCTGGACAGGGTCCAGCTGCCACCAACAGCTCCAGGCCTGGGGACAGAGCACTGGGGACTCCTTCCCAGTGCCTGTCAACAGCCAGAGTGACTCCTGCTGGGGTGAGCAGCTGGAAACTGCATGTTCCTTTGCAAGTCTGATATTAGCAGAGGCAAGTTGGGCTCTTAGTTGTTGACAACTTTTCTCTTTGTTAGGAACTGATGCAAAAAAACAGACAGACATTTCAGTCCAGCAAAATAACTTTATTTCAACAGGGCAAGTATAGCCAAGTGGTGATTCCAGAGCTGCCTGGCAAGTATCAGCTCCATGATCCACCAGTGAATGTCCTGCTGATGACTGGAGGATCCAGGCTCTGTGGCTTCACAATAATTTCTTAGGTTTAGATTTCAAGTGAAATACATTCAGATTTGCTCCTGTCAGAGCACTGCTCACCAGTACATGGTTGGAAGTCACTGAGGAGTTAATTACACAGTTACCTGATTGGTATGAAAAGAAAGCAACCCACAAACCCCTCCCTGTCTCCAGTGCTGCTGCTCGGAGCCTTCCCAGCCCCCTGCAGGGGGAGGCCCCTGGTGTTCTTTGGGCCTTTGCAGTAAAAACAGCTGCTAAAAACACAGCAGCAAAAATCCAGACAGCTTGGAACTGCACATTTCCCCTCTGTGAGCAGTAACTGCTGCTCCTGGCACCTGTAGGAAGGAGCAGGGACCACAGCCCAGAGCTCCAAAGGGACTGGGGCACGGTGCAGGTTGTGCCCAGTGCTGAGTGCCCAGCCCTGGCTGGAGAAGGATGAACTCTGGCTTCATTCATCTGGGCCTTGTTTTGGTTTGCTGAAGTATCAAATAAATAAACAGGGCTGCTCTGTCAGCAGGATGGGCTGTGGCTCCCAGCTGGCAGCTCTCCCCAGCTCTATCCTGGCTCTCCTGTGCTGCTGGCCTGGCCCTCCCCACTGGGCACCTTCCTGCGCTTCCTCAGCTGCACCTCTTCATCCTGCAGGGGAAAAGGAGCACAAACAAACTTCAGGGTCTGTTGCCCTCACAGTTTTCTTGCTTGCAAGTGTTTGAAATCTTGCAGGGCTGTTCTCACGCAGCTTCAAGAAAACAATGTATATTTTTAGCAATTATCTCCTGTTTACATTTTTCTCCTCTGGGAGGAGAAATGTGACGGACGGTGATGTTCACCATCCAGGTCAAAGAGACAACCTGTGTAACCAATTTCTTGACCTCTGTACAAATGTATGTAAGTATTGGAGTCAGATAAGAAAAAAGAAAAACTTTCCCTTGGCCTGCTGTGCGTGCTGTCCTTTGTGTGCTCTGAAACTCACACAAGTGTCCTCTCTGAGCTGGATAAAACCTGTCCTCTTCACCTCCTTTCTCACCAGCTCGGGTAAGCAAACAGAATCCCCATCACTGCAGCTCCTCTCTCAAAACACCAACACCATCTGACATCCTCACATGGGCCTTTCCCAATCCATCCTCGTGCTCCCACTCAGGAACTGTGCATGACTAACACTAAAGCAGGCACCTTTTAAACCCTGCTGCAGTCAGAGCAGCAGGGATGTGACCTGTCTGAGCTGTGCTGCTCAGCCTGGGGGTCACACCACAGCACACCTGGTCCCACAGTGCACATTTACCTCAGGGTGGGCCTGCTGTCCCACAGAATCAAACCCCTGTGCTTGGAGGGGACCTCTGGAAGATAAATCCAATCATCTGCTCTAAGCAGGGCTGACTCAAGTGCTGGAGCTGTTCTTCAGGGGGTTGCTTTTCAAGTATCTACAAGGGTGGAGTTTCCACCTCTCCCTGCACAGCTCAGGGTGGGGGTCAGCTGTGTGTACAGGGCAGCACTTCTCACTGCCCCCAGGGAGGGTTTCCTTTAGCACAAATTGTGCCTGTCCCCTCTTGGCTTTTTGCTGGGCATCTTCTCCATCCACACCTTCTTTTCCATCCACACCTTCTTTTCCATCCCCACCTTCTTCTCCACACCCACCTTCTTCTCCACACCCACCTTCTTCTCCACACCCACCTTCTTCTCTACACCCACCTTCTTCTCTATCCCCACCTTCTTCTCCACACCCACCTTCTTCTCTATCCCCACCTTCAGCTCCACACCCACCTTCAGCTCTATCCCCACTTTCTTCCCCATCCCCACCTTCTTCTCCATCCCCACCTTCTTCCCCACACCCACCTTCCTCTCCATCCCCACCTTCTTCCCCACACCCACCTTCTTCCCCACACCCACCTTCTCCCTGCCCACCCCACAGGCAGCTGGCAGATCCTCCCTTCAGCTCCTCTCCTCCAAGCTGGAGGAAGCAGCTCCCTCAGCCTCTCCAGCCCTGATCCACCTCACAAAGCAAACCCACAGAGCTGCAGGACCAGGATTTAACTGTGCCCAGGTTTTGCCACACGTGGCAGGGACTGACCTGAGGAGGGTGAGCCTGTGCCATTGACTGTCTGTACTAACAGAAAGTAATTCTGCACAGTCCTCCTCAGCCAGTCCCTCCCAGATGCTGCTGTCAGCATCTTTCCCAACACATCCACCTCACACCATTCAGGCAGGACTCAGCAGTGAGCAGCCACTGCCTGTTCCAGTGTGGTTTGTAGATGTTGGGAAAGATGGGACAGGAAAAGCTCACAAATATGATTGCCTGGCAAGAGATACTGAGAATATAAAACCTGTGAATGAAATAGAAATGACAGCAGCTTTGAGATGTGATCGTGGCAGGCAGGACCACAGTGATTGTAACAAACAGTGGGACACTGAGGGACCCAAGGGTGCAGCCCCACCCCACCCTGCCAAGGTATCAGGGAAA
>JBBMKD010000049.1:8730474-8742459 GCA_037834095.1 Argya squamiceps
CCTCAGCCCAGGCTGTGGCTGAAGGCAAAAGGCCCTTTTTACCCACCACCCTTGCAATAAAACCACGTGTTCTCTCAGGAGTGTCTCAGGTTTGCAGAGTTCCCTCTCCCTGCTGTCCACAGATGCTCCTACACGTACCGAGTCAGAGTCTTCCTCAACCTGGTTGCTGATGAAATCCAGATAATCATCCTTCTGGTTGTCCAGGACTTCTTCCTCGTACTCAGTCTGGTAGTCTGACTCATCTGAAGAGAGAACAGACAAAGCACAGGGTTTAGCCAGCAGGCAGAGGCAGAGGAAACTGCCAGAGGAATGACTGCCACTGTCACTGAGCACAGGACAGTGCCAGCAGCTCTCTGCAGCTCAGTGAACTGGGGCTGCTCACACACAGATCTCAGCACATAAAAACAAACCATGTCCTGTCAGTGGGTGTCCTGCAGCCCTCCAGAGCCCAAGGAACCACAGCACAGCAGCCCTGTCCATCTGTTTGGGTCACTGTGGTGGGTGCTGGCTCCCAGCCTGAGGGACACTGGCTCTGGTTTTGGGGGATGCTCCCTGGGGAATGCCCTTCACTGCTGTTTTCCACCCAGAGCTGTGGGACACCTTCAGAAGCCCCTGAGCTGCCAACCCAGCCCCCCTGGACACAGTGGCTCTGGGAACAGGGATCCCAGGCTTAGGGTGAGCTCTGCCTGCTGTGGAGCTGATAACTGAGTGTCTCACAATCTCTGTTCCACTGGGGACAGTGACATTTACATTCCCTTCCTCTCTGCAGAGGACAATCACTTGCTTTCTCCAGTAATCCAGCAGATTAACATAATTTAGGGAGTCTCACGAGCTCTGCATAGCAGCAGGACATGCAAGGCCCCATTCCCAGCCTGTTCCCATGGAATGAGGACACATCAGGGCAGAGCCAACACCTCTCCCAGAACCTGGAGATCACCTGGAGGATCTGCAAAACAGGCAGCAGGAGCAGGACCTCACAAGGGCCTGGAGGAGCAGGACAAGGGGAAATGGCCTTAAGGAAGGCAGGGTTTGTGGGATATTGGGCAGGAATTGTTCCCTGGGAGGGTGGGCAGGCCCTGGCACAGGGTGCCCAGAGCAGCTGTGGCTGCCCCTGGATCCCTGGCAGTGCCCAAGGCCAGGCTGGAAGATGCCCATGGCAGAGGGTAGAAGTGGAGGAGCTTTAAGGTTCGTCCCAACTCAAACCCTTCTGTGACTCCCCCTGCAGCCAGGGCTGACTCCCCACAGCAGCTCCAGCAACGTGCTGGGCTGGGTGGGCCCTCAATGGTCCCAGCTGACCCCCAGGGCAGCAGCAGCCCCTGCAGAGCCTGTCCCAGCCATGTGGGACACCAGGGCACGTGGGCAGTGAGGCAGAGCCTGGGGCAGGCAGCACCTTCCTCTGCTGGCACCCAGATCTCCAGGATGCAGCTTGAAGTGTGAAAATGACACTTTATTGTTGCCATTAAAATCACGTTTGTGTGACACCAGCTCTTCCTCCCCTTTCCTGAGTTAATTCCGGTGTGCTCTGAAGCAAAACCTGGGATGCAGCCCACTGGTGAAGAGAGAGGCTCCTGTTTAAACCAGATCCTTGATGAAGTTTTTCTCCTGGGATCTGTCAATAGCATCTGCTCCACACTGAAGACAACAGCACAGTCTGTTCCACAGCCTTTTCTCCTAGCACATAACCACAACCAACTGCTAGAACATTGGAATGAAAGACATTTGGTCTTTTTTATTTTCTTCTATTGTTTTTAATTTTTGGGGTTTTTTAACTGTGAATCAGAGAATGATTGTTAGTTTTTACTAAAAACACTAATGATAATCTTTGATAAAATACACCAGAGAAACTGGAAACTCAGCTGAAAGTAACAGACACCACAAACAACAGTTTGGAGTTTATACCTCCAATAAAACCAGCTGCCATCAAGACCAAACTCCTTGATTTTCCCAGCACTATTCAGCATTTAACAGGTCTTTCTACAGACACAGAACCAAAAGCCACCCTTCTCACATCCTCCACACAGCAGGTCTGGGTGCTGGAGGGGAAAAAGGAGAACAGGAGGTGGCCCTGCTGTCCCAAAACATCACCTTCCATCAAGGCTGAGTGACTTCTGTTTGTCACAGTGACAAAATCCCCCCAAAGCACCAAGCAGGACCCAACCTTTGCTGCTCTGTTCAACTCACCCCCACCCAAAGAGCACAGCCTGAAATGCAGCCAGACAAGAGGAGATTCCACCATGGAAAGGTCCCCAAGCCTGCCCTGAGCTGGGTGAGCACATTCCCTGCAGGAAGGGCAGTGTCTGTGTGGTGTTTGTGTGCTTTGTGTCTGATTCCTGCAGGGAACCCCCAGCTGGAGACAACCCTGGTGTGGCTGGAGGGGCTCCTGCAGTGGCACTGCCAGGCCTTGGGGTGAGTCAGGAACTGGAAGCTCAGCACAGCCTCAGCTGCATTAGTGCTGCTTCAGGAGAGTTCTTTTTGGACAGCAAAGATGCAGAGGTGGCCTGGTGCCTGCTAATTGTGTCCCTTGAGAGGTGCTGGGATGTCTCCTGCTCCAGCTGAATGGCAAACCCAGGCATTTGACACCACCATGAACATTGCTCTTCCACAAATCCTTTTATCCAAACAACCACTGCTGCCAGTGCTGATCTCCTGGGGTCAGCAATCCCTCACAGGGGCAGCCTGAGCAGGGATGTGACAAAGCCCCCCTGGAGAGTGGCACCTGAGCTCCCCTGGTCACAGCCAGCTCTGTGAGTCCAAACCCCAGCTGGGCACAGGGATGATCCTGCTAGAGGGAATGTGTGGATGGAGAGTGGGAACCAACACTGCTGTGAAATGAGACTCCTGTGCCCCAGAACTCTGGTACTCAGGTCCCTCTGCTCAGCCCTGCCTGAGGGACAGGCTCCCTTTTTAAACAAAATTTAATGATTTTGGTCAGTGCTCTCAGTGTGCTCCAGAGAGGAGAAGAAACTCCCCTGCCCTTTCCCCACACAGCTCCTGCCCCATCCAGGCCTCTCACCCTCTGTGCTGACCCTCCCCCATCCATCAGAGCTCGACCTTTGCTTTCTTTAGAACCAAATTACTGACAGAATTTCCTCAGCCATGCTGAGACCTGCAGTGTGCTGCCAGAACAGGCAGAGCCTTTCCCAGGCTCTGTGATCCAAGGCCTTCCTCAGGAAGGGACAACAGAGGTGACAGTGCAGGGTCACAGCCAGGCCACCAAGCAGCTCCCTGTCCCCTCCCCTACACAGGTGACAAGTTTTCACCCCCACAGCAGAGCAAAGCCAGAGCTCACCCTCCTCAAGGAGCCACCTGACAGCCATGAGGCCACTGCAGGGAGTGTCACCCTCCCCCTGAGCTCACCCCAGCACACACCTTCCCCCACAGCTCCTTGGCAGAAGTCTCATGCACAGGGGGCACCCAGGAGTGTCACTGCTGTCACTGCCACCCCAACACGGGCAGGGGCCCTGCAGCCACACCTTCCACCCACGGCAGGAACACAAAGGATCCTCCAGAGCACAGAGCCCACGTGCTGCCACCTCATCCCTCACCCTCCCCAAGGCATTTCTGCATCCCTGAGGAACACGTGGCCCCTGCCCACCCCATCCCACTGCCAGCAGCCCCTGCACTGCCCCTCCTCAGCCCAGATTGTGCCACGTCCATGTGCCACAATCCCCTCCATGGCCTGGCTCAGCAGAAAGCAGCAGTCTAATGGGGAATCATCAGGAATTGTATCAGGGAGGAGGATCTGTCCCAGTGCTCTGGTTAAATCTCAGCAAGTCTCAGTGCCTGAGCCTTAAATAACCACATACCATGAACTCTTCACTCTTATTCACAATGGCTGCTTCAACCACATTTGATTAATATTTTCTTCATAAGGCATATGATTGTAATTAGCATTTCAAATTACCACAGGGACATCTCTACAAACAGTCACAGATGGGAGCACTGCTAACTTTAGCTTTCCCTCTGCAGGAACAAGAATCAGGAGGAGGGGAAGAGACTGTTTAGAAAGAGCTCCAGCCCTGGTGACACACTCAGGGGTTTCAGGACTGCAAGGCTCTGATCCTTTTGGATCTGGGAGCTCCATAAACCTGGAGCTGCCCTGCAGGGCAGGGTCATCACGGGGCACAGAGCACCTTTGTGTCACCGTGCAGGAGCTGCAACCTGCTCCTCATCACTGCTGCTCCCACAACAGGAGCACACACAAAGCAGTGGAGCCAGTGAGTCACTCCTGATCCTCCTCATGACAGCAGGGAAAACATCCTTGGGGCAGAGCTTCCACTCAGCACCTCCAGCCCAACACGGGCTGAGCATGGAGCCAGCAGAGGGGCAGGGGACAGCCCCAGGGGGTGGAAGCTGAGCTGTTTCTGCCCTCAGAGCAGGGATTATTCCCACCTGGGAGCACCCCAGGGTGACAGCAGTGCCTGGCCACGGCGGGGACATCCCGACTGATCCCTCTGTGTCAGGAGGTGGCAGGAGGGGGACACAGAGGCTCTGAAGGGGACAGGAAGCGGCCTCCCGAGGCTGGCAGTGCCCTCCCTGAGCAGGGCAGACAGAGCAGGAGCTGTCCCTGGCCCCCCCAGCCCCACTCACCATCAGCCAGAGGAGCCTTGACGGGCTCGATGCGTGACACGATCTCGGCCAGGTCCGTGAAGGACGTGGTGGGACAGGTCACGTTCTGCAACACAGGGAGAAATTGATAATATACAGCATTAATTAAATATATCAGCAAATATACAGAAAATCCAAACAAGTCGAGGCTGTGTAAAAATGATATTGAACAGACAAAGCTCCAGACACACAAATTCTCCACAGCTGCCCCCTCAAAAGCCATTACTCATCACAGTGAGGAGTGAGAAACCCTCAAAACAGCTCTCCTGAGGCAGGTCTGGTGGCAGGGATGGGATTCCCAACACTGGGACATGCTCTTAATGGCTCTTTTTCCACCCACTCAACAAGAGGCCTTATTAAAAATGTAGCAAACTGTAGAAGAGACCCCAGAGACAAGCACAGGAGGGGCTGTCCCTGGCATGGACAGAGCTCACCCCATGTGTTTTTCTCCATCAGTGTCCCTTTGTGAGAGGGCCTGGCTGGGCCAGGTGCAGCCCCCAGGGAGCTCCTGTTTGCCTTGGGAGAAGGTGACCAGGTGGGACACAAACATGGCCCATCCCTCAGCTGGAGAGATGCCACAGAGGCTGCAGGGACAGGTGGGCACTGGGGTGACCAGGACACCCCAGGCACCCCAAAACCCCCAGAGCTGGGGGTGCTGCAGCCAGCAAGAGCCTGCAGAGACATCTCCCACTGCAATTCCTCTCTGCAATAAACCCTTGCTACTTTCACTCTCACCCAAGCAGTGGGCTGTGTCCTCTATTTCTTGCTCCAGTCTCTCCTCTAAGAAATCCCACCTCTGGCATTTCAGAGCCCTCTCAGGCTGTCTGCAGCCCCACCTCCCTCTTTGGGGCTGGGCACAACAGAACCAGGTGGACACCTGAACACCTCTCATCTTCTTTTAAACCCACTGAGTTTAATGAACACAGTAACAACCCCAGAGGACAGGGATGGAGGAGAGTCCCAACCCAGAGGACAGGGATGGAGGAGAGTCCCAACCCAGAGGACAGGGATGGAGGAGAGCTGGCAGATGGAACTGGGCTGCCAGGAATTGCTGTGACAGTCATCTTCCCAACCACCCAGACCTGCCCATGTGCTCCCAGCCAGAGCAGCTTCCCAACACGGGGTTTTATGAACAATTCTTTGCTCTTGTGGCAAGAACAGAGACCCTGTGAATCACACAACCCCTGTGGGGGGACAGCAGCAGCCCATTGCTGCTGCAGCAAAGTGCTCTCAGTTGACCTTTCATCTGTAGCTGATTTTGATGTAATTTAGAACAGCCACAGCACAGAGCAGATCCAGGACAAGCAACGGGGGCAGAGAAAAACCTGGAGGGAATGAAAAGATACCTGCATGAAATGGAACAGCAGTAGCTCAGGACACACACCTTAAAATATAAAGAAGTTGGGAAGCTCATTGTGACTGCTAAGGAACTGCTGGAAAGGATGAGTCAGCCCAGGCTCACTTTGAACATCCAAACTGAACGTTCCCAGTGCAGCATTTGCAGACAGATCTTTCCCAGGACAGGGAAGAAAAGCTCCTTGGCAGCTCCAGTCTGTGCCACAGCACTCAGTGAGGGACACGTGCACCCTCTGGCCACCACATGGTCACAGACACGTCCCAGGCTGGCCCTGGACTCCAAAATCCACGAGGATGAGGTGGCTGCAGACCACTTGGGCAGACAAGTGCCAGGGAGCAGGCAGCAGGCAGGGACAGGCTCTGGATGGGATGGAAATCCAGGGCTCTGCATGAACAGCTGAACAAAACCCTGCAGGGCCCAAAGCCCAGGAAAACCATCAAACAGGACCTGTGGTGAGGATGGGTGGGAATAAAGTGTGACTGGACCCTCAGAAGCATCTGTCCCCCAGGTCAGCCTGTCTGAGGGCACCTGGAGAGGCAGCTGCACCCAAAGCCTCAGCACCAGGACTGGAAAGACACTTGTGGGAAACCAGGTGTCTTCCCACCCTCAGGAGTTTAATGTTCAAATGCTTCCTCTCACTATTAAGGACAAAATCACCCTCCCATCAGATTACACAAATGAAAGAAGTGTCTCAGATCCACCTGAAACCTACTCTCAAACCTCTCTGATATTTTTGTTTCCCCAAGAAGGAAAGTTTTCTCTTTAGCACAATCTTTAAAAAATAAATTAGAGGAGAAGGACAGTTACTATTGTAGTCTGCTGGATTATATTTAGCTTTGACTATGAATAACACCTCAGTAGACAAAACTTCCCCAAGCAGATCTAATTAATGGTGCTGCAGCATTCCACACTGAGGAAGAGTAAGGGATGCTCAAAGTAAAGTTTATGTAAGGTTCCTGTTGTTTGTGCCTTCAGTATTTGCATTTTGGAGACAAGACAAACAGGAACTAAATGATCAAAGCAAAGGAGAAGCATCTAAATTATTAAATATCTGGATTTTTAAATAAAATTGCAATGCTCACAATGTGGAAACGAGATGATAAGAAATGGCACTCAGCTCTCAGATGTTGAACACTCCAGAAATAGATGAAGAACTAAAACATATAAAGCACCAAAACCTTTGCTAATGAAAGGCAAGTTAAAAATATCAGCTGCTCTGCCTGGAAGATAACACAGCTAAAGGACTTAAGTGACTCTAATGGAAAAGCAAGAAAAAAAATACCCCAGTGGGAGCTGCAACAGTTGTAACTTCATAGAAATAAATCTCCTGCAACAGGAATCAGATGCAAAACTCTTGGTTTTCAGAAGGCTCTGGAGTTTTAGGAGGATGAGCAGATGATCCTGCAGGTCCTTGGGAGGTGCAGGGGTGCACAGAGCCCGTGGGTCCTGCTCCATAACCTGGCAGGGCTGGTGAGTCACTCTCCCAGCCCTGTCATTTCTGTGCTGTGGCACCTCAGCAATCAGCACTTGGTGCCTCATTATCAAGTGAGTGCAGGGCCAGGCCGTGTCTGCAGTGAGGATGTGACACATTTGTTCTCCAGAGCACTGAGGTGTCACAGAACCCAGGGCAGGTGTGATAAATGTCCATCATGCTGCTGTGATAGCATGAGTTAAGTGAAATATTCCCCTCCATTACTGTATCCTCTAAAAAGAGCAGTTTAAGAAGTAGTTTTCTTTAAAGGAAGTGTCTGTTACAGCAGTGAAAATGTTTGAGGCTTTTTACTGGCTGTGATAAAAGTGAGGCTGAAATAGGACACAACCAAATCTGAGACACACAGTTTTCCCTGCCTTGACTTCTCATTATGACTTTTAATACAAAACCTGAACCCCAGCCCCTCAGGTCTGACCAGGAGGTGCCAGAGGTGGATTCAGGACATCTTCTGCAGCCACACTGAAGCACCTCCTCATCCAGGTGTGCTCCCAGGGAGAAATCCCAGGCTGAGGAGTCTGGGGGGTCATGGATCTCCAGCTGGTTTCCTCCAGGGCTCAGTCCCTGTGTGCTCCTTCCAGAGTCCCTCTGGCCCTGCCAGACAGTGTGGGCAGATCCATCTGATGCTGGAAGTCCCCCTGGAGCTGAGGGTGACATTCTCCTCCTCCCAACAGAGCCATTTCCAGCTCTCAGTGACTCACAGCCCCTCTGACACTGAGGGCACCTGGCTCAGATGTGGAATCATCCACCCCTCATCCCTGGGCCAGTGCCCACCCTGCCATCCATCCTCCCCCTATCTCTGAGCCAAAGAGCTCTGCTACCCAGCCCTGGAGAGCTGCAAATCCTCAGTGTCATCTCTCACCTCACTTGACTTCCCTCTCTGAGGCTCATGACAGTTATGATTCATTCTGGCCATCCCTTAAAAAATTACTGCTCATTTCCCTCTCTCTAAAAGATGATAAAAAAGAATTACTGGGTAAAACATCAAGCCTTTGTAGCATTTGGATTTCAAATCAAAGGGATTCAAAGGAGAGGAAGGACAGTGAGCCCTTATCTTTCATGTATTATCCAAATTCCTCAAAAAGGCAGTAACTGTTTCTTAAAACCAATTGGAACTTCCCTGCCAAGAAATCCAGAGCCCTGAGCTGTGAACCAACCCCAGGGCACTGTCCCCTGTCCCAGCCCTGAGCAGCTCCAGCAGCACAGAGCATTTCCCTGGGCACTTACATCAGTTTTGGATTTGCAGGTCTCTTGCCTGTCCTTCAGCATCTTGTCAAGGACTCCACTCCTGCACCACACATTAAATACAGTTTTCCCATGCTGGTATCCCACTTCCTGGAAAAAAATAATCAGAAAAACAATGTAATTAATAACTGCCATCAGCGTGGAAACAACTGGAAAGGACAGACCCATTGCTCAAAGTTTTACTCTTTTTCTCAGAACACAGTAGAAATTATGTTGAAAAATCAAATGGGAAGGACAGGGCAACAGGTTTTGGGAGCCCTGGATCCCATCTCCAGCCCTGGTTCTGGCAGCAGCACTAAACCTCTGCTGTTGTCTCTCCTCCAGTTTTTGGATGAGGGTTCAGAGCATGGCAGACACTGGGGCTGGAATTCACTTCTCACCATCTATCCCAGCCCAGGTGGGGGTGATGAAGGGGAGAAAAAGGAGCTGACAGCTCTGCTCTGGCAGGGTCAGGCTGACCCAAAATAACCTGAGCTTCAGGAAGTGACCCACAGCCACCACTGCCCTGCGGTACACAAGAGGGGTTTGACAGGAAGAGATTTCAGCTCCTTGGAAAATGCTGGTGCCCATTTCTATTTCCTGTAAAATCCAGGCACACAACTGAAATGAACTCCTCCCTCACTATTTCCCAGCCCCTAAGGATACAGGAATGCCTGGACTGTTTTTTCATTTGAGGTCAGCACAGTTTAAAGCTCCCCTGTGGACAGCAGTTATTGAGCTGTGCTGCAGGGAATGAGGACCCAGGAGGTGCTGCCCCTCCAGCCCTGCAGTGCCTCGTGCCAAGAACCTGCTCACAGACAGTGACACTTTTGAGGAACTGCCCTTCTCTCAGTTTTTTTTGCACTGACAAAATTTGCCTGGTGCTTTTACATCTCTTTAACAGCATCAGGTTAGAACAGAGCAGGGATGTGACAGCTCATGATCTGTTCCTGTGATGAACTACCACACCTGTCTGTCAAGGTTTTCACATCAGCCAGGGCTCTCCAGCTGGCAGAGAACAAAGAATTATTTATCAGCAAAGTCCCAAATCCACAGGCAGACAGCAGTGTTTGCCCAGGAGCCAAGAGGCACCAAATATGTCAGAGAAAATATTGACACTGGGGAAATCAGCTGGTGGTTTGGAATAGCTGCAGTGTGTCCCAAGGAGTCTCTCAGGTGAGAATCTGCAGGGCTCAGCTCTGTTCCTGGGGTTGGGCAGTGTTTGTTAAGCCAGGACCAGAGAGATCAGTCTGCAGGCTCAGGAGCATCACAGCCTCTCACTAAAGTGTAATGGAGATGGACTCCAAGAAGGAGTGGTGGTTTTCCCCAGAGAAAAGCAAAGCTCTGCAGGAGTATCTGGACATGGAAGATGCCTGCTTGGCTAAAACAGGCAAAGAATGGAAGGAGACAGTAAAATCACTTTCTTGACAGGAGACACAGCCAGGATTTTGCTGGCCTGCCCGGACAGGGACATTCCTGCTGTGAACACTGGATTATGGCACCAGAACAATTCCCTGCAGAGCTGGAGCCAGCTCTGCCCATGCTGGGCTCTGACACAGACACAGCCCAATGCCAGTGATGTGTGACCTGACAGCACCACTTTTCCAACACCCTGACACTGCTGCCATTTCCTGACCCCCTAAGGGGTGCAGAGGAATTGTGGATTCATAGAAGTGTTCAAATGTTAACAGAACCAGGTATTTTCACCTTTCCCTCCATTTCCAGGATTCAAGGCCTCCCTGACAGATTTCTGCAAACCTTTCATGTTACAAGCTCCAGGAGGAGGGGAAAGTGAGGACAAACCCCAGCCCACACCAAAGCCAAACCCCAACTGCCCAGAGCAGCTCAGACACCCACCAGCTCTCACTGAGCAGCTGAGCAGGAGCTGCCACCAAACAGAGCAAGGCAACCTCTCCCTTCACAGGTCATTATATAATCAAGATTACTAACTCAATTCCTGCTGCTAATCCAATCTCCTGGCCGGGATATCATTCCACAGCATTATTGAGTGTCAATTATTCACTCTGTGCCAACTGACTCCTCTCACTCTGCACGGGCTCCAGCACTAATTAGCAGCAGCAGAGCTGTGAGGAGCAGTGCTGGGGTGTGACAATTCTGGCTTCTTTTTTCCCTGCCAAGGTCAGGATTAATACATGGGAGATGAAGTTTGCGTGTTCGGACTTGGTGTTTATTATTTATCTACATTAAACTCTCATGAGCTGTGAGCTCTAACTAGCAAGTTAGAAAAGCAAGGTAAAATGGAGTACCTCCCTCTCTCTACAAGGTCTTTTCAAGGACAATCCATCCAATTATGAAATGACACCTATATTTTTTACTTTAAACCCAATAACCAACTACTTGAGGTCCACAATGCGGACTCTATCAACCAATTACAGAAAACCATCCAAACACAAGAAGAAGGAAGAAGGACCCAGACAACACCCAAACTCCTCTATCTTGCCCCATACATTACTATATACTAAATACTACATTTACTATATTACTACATATGTTACTATATTACTTCATCACTATATACTAAAATCCCAAATTCAAGTTTTTCACCCTGTGAGATCACACACCACCATTCAAACTCCACACCCACAACCCCAGTGCCATCACTCAATCTCAGAAGCCTGTTCCAGGGCTTATGAGATGCCACCTGAATTGTTTTTACTTTAAACCCAATAACCAACTACTTGAAGTCCACAATGTGGACTCTATCAACCAATTACAGAAAACCACCCAAACCCAGGAAGAAGAATGAAGAAGGTGCTGAAGAAGAAGGAGGAAGGTGGTGAAGAAGAAGGACTCAGACACCACCCAAAGTCCTCTATCTTGCCCCACACATTACTATATACTAAATACTACATTTACTATATTACTACATATATTACTATATTACTGTTAGTATATTACTACATTACTATATACTAAAATCTCAAATTCAGGTTTTTCACCCTGCAAGATCACACACCACCATTCAAACTCCACACCCACAACCTCAGTGCCATCACTCAATTTTGAAAGCCTGTTCCAGGGCCTCAAGTGGTCAGTGCCCTTTGGAACAGAAAGTTCCATCCCCCAGGGTCCCAGCACTGGGTGTCCCTGGGCTGCAGGGCCCCAGCACTGGGGGGTTCTCTGGGCTGCAGGGTCCATGCACTGGGGGGTTCTCTGGGTTGCACTGGGTGTCCCTGGGCTGCAGGGTCCCAGCACTGGGTGTCCCTGTCCCAGCACTGGGTTTCATGTCCCAGCACTGGGGGGGTTCTCTGGGCTGCAGTGTACAAGCACTGGGGGGGTCCTATGG
>JBBMKD010000049.1:8746423-8756849 GCA_037834095.1 Argya squamiceps
CAACTCAAAGCCAGCTTTCATTTCTATTTCCATTACAGGTTTCATATTTTCAGAATCTTTTGCTAAGCAATCACATTTATAAGGTTTCCTTGATTCATCTTCTCCAACACCAGGTAACCAGCATGAGATGAAAGGTGTCTGTGAGATTTCCCTGTGTTTTAGGGAAGAAGGCAGAGGCCCAAGGCTTGCAGGCAGTTTGCTGGGCAGTTTCTCCCCCCTGAGCTGTGCTCCTACCTGGCAGGTTGTTGATGTAGCCCCCATCCATGAGGAGATGGCCATCCTTGGGGTCACACAGGGGAGGCATGTACCCTGACAGGGACATGCTGGCACGGACGTACCTCCACAGGGAGCCTGCAGGGAGGGCAGGGCATTAATCACCAGCATTAATTACCACCAGGCAGGGGGGAGGCTGCTGCACTCATTAAGGTAATCAAGAGATGGAGGCTTTCCTCAGAACACTATGAGGAAGTTATTAAAGCAGTTTATTATTTTCTGTATCATCACACTGGATAAAGCAAAGACTGTGCAGAGATCAGGCAAAAGCCCCAGAACCCAGAGTTTTGAGCCCATTGCTCATATTTACTGAGATCTCAGCATGTTCCTACTGCAGGGAGCTCCAGGGCTTTGTGGGGCTGAGGAGGGAAGGAAGAGGTTTCTCCAGAGGACACAGGGATTGACAGAACAAGTGCAGCTGGAGTCACTGTGTTCTACAGAGATCCACAAACCCCTGACTTTTAGCAGCACCTGAACCTGAGAAATACAAGCTGCAGAACCCAAAAAAATTCTATTTTCCCTCCTCTGCAACAAGAGAACATTTTCTCTTGTGAAACCACTGCAAATGCCTGGTGGGGATCATTATCTTCTCTTGGGCCATTTCTGTTGGTGCTGCAAGGAACAGTGATCATCCTTTAAGCTGTTAGAAACAAAGTTTAGTCAAGTAGAAATTGATTGGCCCTGTTTCCTGTGAAACACTCTGCTTTTAGGCTCTTATACACTGATTTTTCTCTTAACATTTGCATCAACCAAATTGGGAAGACACTGCATTTCCACAGGCCAAGAGGCTTGTCTGAGAAGTGAATCTTTAAAATACCAGGAATAAGTGAGCCTTGCAGTGTTAACTCACTGCTCAGTAATTAACTGCTTTGTGCTTCCAACAGCAACTCTTCCCAGCTAATTCCCTGGGAATTGATTTTTTTTTTGTGTTTTCTTTTTAAAACAGATAACAGCTCTGTTTCTAATTACAACCCCAGCACTCCTGCTGTTAGCACAGGTTAACACTGGCACATTTAGGGCTTATTATTAATAGTTTGAGTGGAACTTCCACCCAAGGAAACTGCTGACGTGTGTTACACCTCACAGACCAAACCAAGATGGGAAATGGCAGCAGCTGGGAACTTAATTTATCTCCATTCAGTGGAGACAACCGTAGCCACTCTCCAGCTGATTCCCATCCTTACATTAAACTTCCACGGGGACAAGCAGCTGGCTGGAGTGAGTTTCCTGACCTCAACTGGCTTAACCTGCTGTGGAATGGGAATACAAAACCCTCTGAGAAGGGTTAATCCTTTTTCTGCTTGTTTCAGCTGCCCTGATCAAAGCCCAGAGTCCTCCAGCAGCTCCATAACCCCCAGGAATGGCAGGAATGGACAGAGTGACCTGTGCCAGCCCCAAGGACAAACATCAGAGACAGCAAAGGCTGCAGCTCCCCCCAGGAATATCTGGGGCACCTGGAGGCCTCCCCTGCAGGCTCAGTCACTGTTACCCCAGAGTGACAAAAGGCAAAGGCAGGAACACATCCCAGCACCTCACATCCTGCTCCCCTCTTCACTCAGTGAGAAACAGAAAGGACTGGCCACAAATGAGAGCCAAACTCAGCCCCTGCTTCAGGCAGAGTCTGTGCTGGGGGAAGACAGCTTCATTTAGGGGAATTTGAATCATCAAAGGTTTTGGTTGCTTTAAGTCTGATGATTTATGGCTAAAATGCCTGCACTTCATTTTAAGGATGGTTTAAGGATACAGAAAGGTGCCAATGGAGCCATTTTCTCCTCAAACAGTGAATGCAGCCTCTCATTTAACTCTCTCCCAGCAGCCCTGTCCCTTGTTATCTGTGTACAACCACTGGGTGCTCAGCAAATAACAGAGAAGGGAGAAACAAAAGGGAAGACAAATTTCAAAGGTGAGACAAATTCCAGGAGTAAGGGTGACCCTGAAGTCTCCCAGGATGATTTAAGGCCTGGAGAGGCCATGCCCACACTCACCATCCCTGTGCACCCTCATGGCAGAGGCAGTGATGTCAGTGGTGATGGTGAAGTAAGGAATCCACAGATCCTGCAACAGAGGAGTCCCAATTTTAATAAATCTGTGACCTTGCACTTGAGCACACCCAGGGCCTGACACACAGCAGAGGAACAACCTCTGAACCCTACCAGACACAGCTACAGACACACACCTGCATGGATGGAGGAAAAACCCTCAGCCCTGTGTTTAAATTCATGAATTTGTCTCTCATGCACACAATTCAATCAAAACCAAGGCAGACAAAAAGCCTCGTGTCCTTTTTGCAGTAGAAAGAGCCCCTTGTTCCAGCAGAGTGTGCAGAGGCAGCACAGAGAGCTCCTCACACAAACCAGAGTCACCTTCTGCAGGGTCTCTTTATTTTAATTTCAGGTGAAGGATGGGGCTCTGATGGTCACTCCCATCCCAAGGGATCCTGAGGCTGTTTAGTGCAGGAGGACATGAAGAACATGATCCATGGCCTCTTGACTGAGCAATGATCAATTTGTACCTCCTGGTGATGGAGCCAGGGGCCATCACTTCAGCAGGAAATGCAGACCCAACATTTTCTGCAATCAAAGAGGACAACACCAAACTCTGGAGCACTGGCTACAGGAACAAAGCACCCTGCAAGGTAGATAGATCTCCAAGAAGATTCCAGAGGCTGCCTGAGATCCTGCAGGGTAACACAACAGTGGGGAGGGTGAGACACAGGAAGAATGGCTAAGCCAAGAGCTTTGAGAGTTTACTCACACCAAACCACCCAGCCCTGCTCCTGGCAGGGGAAGTTTTCCCTCTGGTTTCAGCTGTGTCTCACCTCCCACCAGCTGGAAAAAGAAAGGGGAAGGTGACCTCCCAAGTGTGCAGGGCTCCGCAGGAGAGAGGACAGTTTTGGAAAGTTTCCATGGTGCCTGGTGAAAGGGCAGCTGCCAAGGGGAAGCAGGAGGACTTCTCTGAGTAAACTGAGCTTGTGCCCAGGGAACAGCTGATGCTGCTCTGTCAATCAGAAAGCTTAAATCAAGGCTGAAGAGGAAAACCTGCTCTCTCAGGCAGCCTTTGTTCACTGGACATGGTGTCTGGGCCTTTTCCAGCACAGCTTTAATGGGCTTTAAACTCAAACCCAACACAGATTTGGACTCCAGGACCATTGGAGCTGGAAGCCCTCACTGGTCAGGCTGCAGCTCCTGGTGTGATTTCTGTGCTGTTCAACCTGGGATTCTGCACTGCCAAGAAGCAGGAGGGTTTTTGGTGAGTTTAATCTCTTCAGCAGCTCTGCAAAGCTGGTGGGGCTGGGGAGGGCTGCAGCAGTATCACAACCCCAGTGTAAATGCCAGAGGAAAGTGGATGAATAAAGTGTGATTACAAGAGAATCAGGGTGCCTCTCCATGCTGAAGATATTCTGGGGGTTGCAGTTCTCAGTGCATCAACCACATATTAAGTAAAAATAGGGGAAGAGGAAAAGAAGCCTCTGTGACACCTCCTTTCATGTTCCTGCAAACACCTGCACAAAGCAAACTAACCCCAGCCCTCCCACACAGCAATAAAATCTCACTGCTCAGGGATTGTTCCACTGATTTTGGAACAGAGCATCACTGAAGTCTGAAACAGGACTTAATAAAAGTCTTGTCTGATTCCTCACACCTGAACCCCCAGCTGAGGTGATTTACAAGGGCATTTTGGCATGGGGATATGAATTCTGGCACAGAGAACAAAACTTCCAGAGGCTGATGTTCTCACAGAAGGATGGGTAATTCAAGAGGAAAACAGATCTATTTCTTGAGAAATCTCCTTCAAACACCCTGGCCTGGTTTGTGTGTCAAGTGCCCCATGCTGGGTGTGCTCCCTGAGGGTCTCACATGGATGGTCCCAGCTTGGGAAGTGCCTGTGGCTGGAAGCAGTGATGGGGTTTTGTCACCATTCCCCACAGGAGCAGCACTGCAGGAATCAGGAGACACCCACGTCACAAGGGTTGGCAGAGAGCAAATCTCAGAGAAAATGGAAACCTCCCTTCCAGTGTCAGAAATAACAGCTCAGTGTAAGCACTCCTGCCTCCCATGGGGGAGAGGGGTGAGGACTCACATGGGAAGCACAGGGGTGTCACCTCACAGCCACAGCAGCAAAAAGGAGGATCTGGCCCAGAGATTCTAAATTTTAAACTTTTCTAGAGCCATGAGGGTCAGGCCTTTGGGCAGGAAGTTCCCAGGTTTTCCTGGGATCACATCCTCCCAGGAAGGAGCAGTTGTGGCCAAGCACAACCCAAGCACAACCTCTGCTTGTAAGGCTGTAATTAATTTTTATTGATAGGAATTTCCAGGTAGAAATCACTGCTACCCAGCCAAACCCAGCCCAGGTTGAAAAGGAGAAAAGGGATGGATGAAAAGGGAGAAAAGATGGATGTTTGCAGTTTGGATGCTTTAAATGCTTTGAGAAAATACATTTTCAAGGTTCTTGGCTCAGCCCCTGTTACTTCCTCAGTCTCCCTTTACCCTGGGGCAGTCCCAGGACTGGTTACCCCACACTGAGAGTGGGAATTGCAATGAAGGAATAACTCCCTCCTGACTGAGCTACACAGCATTTTTCCTTGTTTATCTGAAGGAATTCTTCCCACATGAGGAAACCCAGGGCATGGACTGAGGGGCTGTGATGGTCCAGCACACACACACAGATGATGCTGCTGGATGCCTCAGGAATGGATTTCTCTTGCTCAAAACCTTCCTGTGGCTGCAAGGGAAAACCAGAATATGCAACCACAGCTGTTGAGATTCCTAAGGAAGGAATCTGCTGCATCTTAAAAAAGGAAGTACAATGAACTGCCTGCTGGAATCCAAAGCAGGGATAGATAGAAACAGCCTCAAGTTGCACCAAGGGAGGTTTAGGTTGGATAACAGGAAAAATTTCTTCATGGAAAAGGTGGTCAGGAATTGGAACAGCTGCTCAGGGAAGTGGTGGGATCACCATCCCTGGAAGGGCTCAAAAGCCACGTGGATGTGGCACCTGGGGACAGGGGTCAGTGGTGGCCTTGTCAGCACTGGGGGAATTGCTGGACTCAGGGATCTGAGGCCTTTTCCAACCTTGATAATTCCAGGATTCTCTAAAACCTGCTTGTCTCCAGCACCATCCCCTCTGCACAGCAAGCTGCTATTTTAAGCTACATGATGATTAATCACTTACTTTCATGCTTGCATTTAGGTAGGGAATGTTTTGGATTATTTTTACCAAATATATTTAAAGTATATACAGTGTTAATTTGCTACATGATCTTTCATCACAAGGATGCAAACACAAGAATAATTTGGTTAAAATTGCAAATCAGGTGAAATTCCAAGGCTACCCAAACACTCTCTGAGCTGGGTGATGTAGGAAGACAAACACTGATAATGTGATTTACAATCTGCTGCTGCTGAGGGATGGGGAGAGGTGGATTCCAAAGGTGGCTCTTGGCACAGGTGGACCACACCACACCCAGAAGCTACAGAAAGATCACCAAGTGCAAACCAGGACACAAAGGACTCTGCCATCATTGCAGTTTCCAGTAGGCTGCTCAGAAAAACTCACTCCAGCTTCAAAATTAAAATTCAAAAAAGCCAAACTCATCTCAAGCCAATTCAAGCCCTTCTCTGGTGTGCCCTGAAGGTCTCTGAGACCTGATTTGCAGAAAAATAATGATGAAGCAGTCTCAGCTGCTCTTCTTCAGTGTCACAATTTTCACTTCTTCTCTCAGACAATGAGATCCCTTTGTCAAACTGAAATAGCTACAAATAATCTGCAGTTTACGTTTTCTAAATCCACCAAGAAGAACAGGCTCCTTCCTTCATGGACCACCACATTCACAGTTTCACCACGTTTTCAGTCACCCAACAGCTCCAGATTTCCACATTAGCATGGAAAAAAAGCTATTTCTGCTCCAACACAACACAGGGACATAATTTCCTATCCATAAGGTGAACAAAAAACTCACCTCTATCTGCTTATCTTTGAAGATGTTGTTGATGCTCTTGTTAAAAGCTGCTCCAGAAAACATAGAGGTTATTGGGTAAGTCAAGTCTAGAATAGTCTTAAACACCGAGTTCATAACCTAAAAAAGAAAAAAGAAAAGGCATTTCAAAGGTAAACACAGGCCAGAATCCATAGGAACATGTGCATTAAGGTTGCAATTCCAGAGACCTCACATTTAGACATGCTGGAAGCATCACAAGTGCAGAAAGTGTTGAGGGGACAGAAATACAACTGCAAAATCTACAACCAGGAGCTCCTGGTGTGGTAAATTGACATTTAGTAAACCCCAAAGCAGAAGCAAGCCCTGAAATAAAGCTCTGCAAGAGCCCAAAAGAGCCCCACAGCAGCATGTCCAGCACAGGCCTCAGCCTTGGCACAAGGCCACGGGTGGTGCAGCTCCAGCCTCTATATTTTTTTAATTAAAAAATGATGTTCTGAGCTGTCTTCCTCTTCACTATCCTTCCCACAGCACCTGCGTGGTTCAGTGATGTGGGAAGGAAACCATAAATCCATAAAACCATAAATCCATGGCAGAGGAATTGCTTCATCCATCTCTCCTCATTTGGGGATCACACCTAATTTTTCTCCCAGACTTAAAGCTTTTCTCTGCCTCACTTAGAAAATCATGCCTGGGATTCTCTGGGACTCCAACAAGGTTCAGTCAAGCACATGTTATAGAGCTTTAAACACTTTCTATGGAGCAGGGTCAATTATTTGTCATTCCCAAAGTCAGTTATTGGGATGTGTCAGGGACCCAGCATTTAACTGCTACAAACTCTCAGCACCAGCAAGGGAAACCAAACTACATCAGATTTCTTAAAGCATTACAGGTCCCTGCACACCAATCCTTCTATAACACACAGATCCTGGAATTAAGCTTCCATGGATTCCTGTTTTCTCCATTTAAACAGAATTGTTACACCTATGTACTGACCTACATGAGAAGATGATGAAAATCCCTAAACTTTATGGCACTGTAGCCATAGTATCTGTCCATAACCAGGCTATTGCTGTCAAATCCTAAAAAATCTTAACAAAATTCAGTGTTTAATATAGTACATCATAGTCAAAACGTAAAGGAAGACCACAAATCCCAATTATTTCCTTTCAAATGAAATAGATTTTCACTGGATGAAATATTTTCTCTCCCTACATGTTCTCTGTAATTTAACAAACAACTTCTCAGAGATCAGGGCATCCTTCCCAGGCAGGCACAGGGAACAGCCTCAAACCTGCCAGCTGTTAAAGCAGCTGTGAGCAACATCTGGCCCTGGCTTTACTCTGGGAATGATTTAAAGAGCAGCAGGATCAGCCTACATTGCCATGTCCAGCTGCTTTCAGATTTCTATCAGGGATCTGCCCAGAGAACACGAGTGCAAGGATAAAAAAAGATCATTAAGGAGAAGGATGAGAAGAGGAAATGTGGGAGAATGTAAAAGGCTGAGCACAAACCCAATGATGAAGCTTCATTCACATCCTCACTCTGGGTTTGATGTGCTGAGGACAGTGTGCCAACCTAACTATAGACTGCTACCCACAGCTTCAGAGGGAGAAGGAATTAGTGCTGCACCTAAAATAGGGATCAGGTCTCTTCAGAATGATTAAATCAGGGGAAGAGGCATCTACAAAGAGCCCTTTATTTAATACTGAAGAAAAATCTCTCCCACTCACACCAGCCATCGGGCTTCCCTTGTTGCAAACGATATTTATAATGCTGAGCCTCCACATTTCTCCTGATCCTGACAGTGATCCTGCCCATGGACAAAATACTTATCATTAACAGTTATTACTTTATATTCTCATTTCTCAGAGCTGGAGGATGCCCTTTAGCTGAAGCTGATGGCCAACAGCCTCCCTCAGCCTTCCAGGAATAGCTGCAAAACCACCTCCTGTTCCCCAGATAAATTCAGTTAAAGATCACCCTCTGGAGAGGCAGGCAGAGCCTTCTGGCTCCTGCTCCACTTCCTACCAGGAGCTCTGGGATCAGCTCCAGGAGTTTCATCCCCTGACACCACCAGGATGGGAAGCCCAGCCCTGAGCCAGCTCTGCCAGTGCTCTCAGGGTTTGCAGGTCATGGAATCATGGAATTGTCTTGGGTTGGAAGGACCTAAAAACTCATTTAATTCCATGAGATGTCCTGCCATGGGCAGGGACACCTTCCACTATCCCAGGCTGCTCTAAACCCCATCCTGGGTTAATTAATAAGATTAAATGTTTGCTCTAACAGGGGTCAGTCACTTCTCCCACTCCTTATTTGCAGGTTTCAAGGCACCAATACCTGAAACAGCCCCAGGCCAAAAACTGCCTTTTACCTTGTGAAACATTCTCTGAGCTTTTGCAATTTGTGCTCAAAAGTTAATCAACAGATGAAATACCGTCATTTCATTCCATCTCTAACTATCCCTGGTAAAAGTGACTGTGATTCCAGCTCTGGCAAGCTCCAGAGGGGGAACACAGTCCTGAGAAGCCCAGGAAACATCTCCAGCTCTGCCTCATGCCCTGCACAGGGGAGACCTGACAAACAAGAAGAGAAATGCACAGAGGAAAACTCCATGGCTGTAGCTAAACCAGGAGCTGGGAGAGAGGGCAGAGAGCCCCAGAGTGCTGGAGTGGCTGGGAAAGCACAGCAGGGAGGCATCAGCACCCACTCAGATGCTGCCCTGGAGGCACAAGGTGGGAAAGAGAGAACAAGGTTAAAGGGATGTCTGACACAATTCAGTGCACTTGGTTTTATGTCTTTAATCTTGAGCCTCCCCCAGGTTTGTGATTCCAGCAAACTGCTCTGGATCATAAACAGTTTATGCTTTGGATGCTTCCCAAGCCAGCCAGGCACAGGCAGTTCTTAAATAAAAAGCATAAAATCCATATTCTTCTGGCAAGCAGTGATGGGGAGGTGAATCAGTCCCACAGTGCTCTGCCCACCAGGATGGCACAAACATCCCAGGGCCTCAATCTGGATTTTAGCACCTCAGACAATCCAGCTTCCAACTAACACTTTGTGTTGCAAAGCCATGGCAGAGGAAGATCCTTGGGAGACATAAACAGTGCCCATGTGCCAATGACAGGGTCCTATTTCCCCTTGAAACCCAAGCCCTAAGACTCCTAATCTTGTTTATAAAATTCCCCTGTGTCACTTAATTTTCAGTAAGAAAATCTACAGGAAAATGTGGGTTTCATATGAAGAATACAAACTTGCAACCAGCAAACTTCAGAAATAACCTCACCTTCAGTCTGTCTGGACCAGAGTCACCTGGGGCAGCTTTCATCCAACATCTGATCAATAAATAAAAGCAAGGCCAGGCTGGATGGGGCTGGGAGCAGCCTGGGATAGTGGAAGGTCTCCCTGCACATGGCAGAGGGTGAATGAGGTGATCTCTGAGGTCCCTTCCAACCCCAACCAGTCCTTAATTCCATGATAAATAAACTCACCCCCTGAGATAAATAAACTCATCCACTGAAGTCACTATTTAAAAACAACTTTCCCAAAACTTGGGTTAATTTTGAAAATAAGTTTTTGTTTGTAGTAAATATTGAAAGTCAGGAATTTCTCCTGCCCCCAGAGTCCCAGTGCTGTGGAGTGCACAGGCGGGACCAGGAGTGACACATTTGGGAGTTATTTAGAGAAGGATTACCTCTGTCACTCAGTTCCACTGACACATGACAGCATGTGAGAAAGAGAGAGAAATACACAAAAGAGAAACACATTTGTTGAGAGCTGGAAAGGAAACAGGTCCCAGCAAATAAAGGAGAAGATAAAACAAAGATAACCACAGGTGAGAACACTGAAACAACACTACTGTGCCTTGACAGTGTGACCAGGGTTCCTGCAGAGCTAAGCCAGGACTCCCTGGACATGGAGCAACTTTTCCAGGTGATCCATCACTGTCAGGCAGGGCTGGTTCTGTGGCACAGACTCTGAATTTCAGGGGGCTGCACCTTCCTGGGGTGCTGCTCGTGCCCTGCTGTGCCTGGGCCTGGCTCCACCCAAGGAGGGAGTTCAGCATTCCCATGGGAGGGGATTCAGCATTCTCAGGGGAGGGAACTCAGCATTCCCAGGGGAGGGAATTCAACATTCCCAATGGAGGGAATCCACTGTTTCCAGTGGAGGGAATTCAGCACTCCCATGGGAGGGAATTCAGCACTCCCATGGGAGGGA
>JBBMKD010000049.1:8763664-8775942 GCA_037834095.1 Argya squamiceps
TATAGGTTTCATATTTTCAGAATCTTTTGCTAAGCAATCATATTTATAAGGTTTCCCTGATTCATCTTCCCCAACAAGAAATAAACTGAAGGTGCCTGAGCTTCCAACCCCACAGGACTGGATGGCACATCCTGAGATCCACCATGCCCAGCACACAGGGATCCCCCAGCACCTCAGGGACCACAATCCCAAAACTGGGGCTGGTGACTGAGCCTGCAGCTCTCAGAAGAACAGATGCAGCTACAAGCACTACAGAACCATTAACTGAGGGCTGCTGGTGGTTCTAGATCCTTCCTGGAGTCATTGTGGAGGTGTTCTTTGTACTGGGGTGAATGGAAATTGGATGTTGTTTATGTGAAGAGCTACATGAGTGGCATCAAGAAAGGTGAAATAAGGAAAAGCCTCCTTTTTACATAAACAACAGCATTTTTTGGTGTGTTGTGTGGCTGATCCTGGCACTGAGTGGTTCAGTCATTGGCTCAGAAATGGAGCAAGTCTGCTACAAGTTGCAATGGACTATCTCCAATTGGCACCTCTAGCTTTTGCAGCAGCAGCAATATACCCAAACATTGCTTTGAAATCTAATCCCAGTTATATCTTTCCAATAACATTATTTCCCAGCTTTCCTGACCATAAAACTTCCCAGCATCATAAATCAGCCAGAATTATTGCAGTGATTTTCTGCCAGCTCCAAAGGAGCACAGCAACCAGCCCCCTGCATTTCTGCAGCCATGGTGCTACGTGAGCACTTACAAGGAACTTTCCAATCTTGACAGCATTAATTAATGGATTAATCAACTAAGCACCATTTCTAAGCTAAATACAGGGAATAACCCCACATGACTGGATTCTCATCCCAACATCCAACAATCAGCAGGATCTCTCCCAGCAGCTGCCCTGGAGGAAGCTTTTTCCCTTTCACAGCCCACACATATTGATCCAGAGAACTGAATTTTGCTTGTCTTCCCCTCCATTAACAACAATCTCATTCCATCCTCCCACTTTGCTTTGCCCTCAGATTCCCATCAACTCCTTGAGCCATTTGCCTTTGGCCTTGCCACGCTGCAGAGGTCACACCCTGTGCCAGGCAGGCACATCTGGCAGAAAAAGCTTCTCCTATTTATCACAAGCCCAGTGAAATCCCCTTCCTGCAAGAAAATCCAAATACAATGTCCTTTTATAGCCCTGATCTTGTTTCTGCTTTATACACTAACTTTAGAACAAGCTTTAAACAAAGAGATCTGTGCCTGACACAGAAATAAATGAGCAAAATGTGTTCAGGCTAGCCAGCCCTGGGATGTGAAGGGATAGAGGAGGAAGGCATTGGAGGGGAAGAAAAGCACAAAATAGTCAAAGTAAATTATAAAATGCACCAAGGTTTTTGTTTTCTGATCCCAGCTGGCAGCAGCAGGCTTGGAGAGGGGCAGGGAAGTGGCTGAATGACAAACTGCACCCACTTGGGGATGTCACAAAATCCTGCCTCTTACTCTGAGCCAAGGAACAATTCAGTTTTCATCTGCAAAGGAAGATAATTTCTCATGGAAAACAAATATATCCTCCTTCCCCACCCCTCTGAGACTTATTTATGAAAGCCTTGGAAGAACCCATTCTGAGCACAACTTCTGCAAGCTGCAGAAATAAGACCAAAGCACTTTAGAGAATAGAACTGAGAATTTACCTTTTCTTAACAGGAAAGCTCAGTGCCCAGGCAGGGCTGGACAGAGATTCCCCAAAATCACAGCAGTGCAAGAACCTGAAAGCACAGGGACTTGCCAGCAGAGCTTCACAGCTGCTCCATGGGAATTGAGCACAGCACATGCTTTTACACCTGATAAAATAAGGTGCAAAGCCAGTAACAAGGGCTGACCCACAACTCCACCACCTCCTTGTTTAATTTCACCTGTTTATCAACACACTGCTGTGAATAAATGAGTCTGGGGGGAAAGACTGGAGATCAGGACAGGAGAATCCTGCAATTAATTTTAGGGATTTTTTAAAGCAATAACTTTGAAGTTGATAACTCTCAAGTTCCTGCTGCTTGGAGGGTTTAACAGAAGCTGTTACAACCTTCAACCTCTGTGGCAGATGGGAGCAAATGAGCAATTGCAGAGGTGCTGCAGATGGGAAAAGCAAAAATCAGCTCATTAAGCATTCTGTGGGTGCCAGTCCATGTGAACAGGGCTTTGGGGGGCACGTGATGACCCAACTGCTCCACAACCCTCTGAGGAATTGGCACTCAGGTCTGGGAATGTGGGAGCAGCCACAGGCTCTGCCTTTGCCCTGCTCACTGCAGGCAGAGCTCTGAGCTGTGCACAAGCACAACTAAAACCATGATGAACACTGGGCATGGCTGGGGATGGTCCCCCCTGCAGAAATCCAAGCAGAGCCTCCCAGGAGCAATTAGGCTGCAGCCTCTTCCCAACCATCTGCAAACACAGAGCCTGAGGCCCCCAGAGGAGCTCCCAGCCATGGCTCAGGAGCTTTGCTCACCAACAGTAAAATACAACTCACTGATTTATTTTTAGGGGTTGTTTTCTGTTTGTTCAAATGACCTAACTCTAGGGCTGACCTGGATAAGACTCAAGTTAGAGATCCATTATCATCACCTTTTCCCAGTAGGAGCCCACCTTCCTTACCTTACTCCTCTGGCCTCTCCAAAAGAGCAGCACAAGTGAAACATCAAGTCAAAGGTGCAGTTTTAGCTTTAAGGATAAGGAGTTTTGCTGCTTTGCTGTTATTTTACCTGCTGAATATTGCCCTGGAATCAAATCTAAGTTTTGAAAGATGCTGAGAATCCAGAAGCCTGACTGGAATTCAGCTTTCCCCCTGGTTTATCTGCACGTGGCAGTGGATGCTCCACTCGTGACAGGAGCACAGACACCCAGCACAGGACACTTCTCTGAGCCCCTACAGGAGCAATTTCAAGCTCTGAAGCTCCCCCATGCATCAGTCTGAGCTTCAAAAAGAGACATCACACAGAAAAATGCCACTCCACTGAGCACTGAGATACAGACATTTATCTACACACACAAAAGCCAGAACACAGGTCACCAAACAGCTCCAAAATGCTCCCAGCCAGCTCAGGCTGGCCATGATGGGGGAAGACTGCAAAGGCCACAAGGATTAACCTCAGAGCTGCCAACTTCCTGCCTTTCCGAAGTCAAGAGACAGCCTGGCCTGGTGTACAAAGGGATTACTCTGAAGAAGAGGAACTGGAGGAAAGATATTTCAAGTATTCAGAGGTTGGAGTGGTCTTTTTTTTCCATGACACAAAGCAGACTGAGCCCCTTTTGTATCATTTTGATACTTCCCTGCTGCAGAAATCCTGCTTCCTCAGCTGTTACTGAGCACTGGCAGACTGCAGATGCTGCACAGCAAGCCTGATTCTTCCACTTAAACCCAGGGAAGAAGCATTTTTCAAGTTCCTTTCATATCTCAGCTTAATTTGCTGGAACTTCAGAGCATGATCAGGATGAGGAATGGGATCCTTTTAGCAGCACATATTCTTCAAGACCTGTCTTGCTGGAGGAGAGAAAAGCACAGCCCTTAGGTGCCAGCTCAGTACCTCCAGCAAGCACCTGGAAATGGAACAGAAATTTCAGGGATGCTGCCTGACTGCATCAGGGGGAGAGAAAGAAAAGACAGGAACTGCAAAAAAAAAATCCTTGCTCTTGTCTGGTGTAAGTGGAAATCAGGGAATGGTGTGAACCCAATGCCAGACAGGCTCCATCCAGGGCTGCCAGACACCAGGCTGGAGACAGGGATCTTGGCCAGCCCCCAGCACCCAGATCCCTCCTGCCAGAGGAGGCAAAGATACCCCCAAACCCCAGCAGACCCTGCACAAACACTGATCATGTCTTGGCTCTGCACCCAGACAGCACCAAGGTGTCACCTGGTCACCCCTCAACTCCATCAGAATAATTGGATGGCAGGTTTGAAGCAAATTCCCCAGACACATCCAACCCAGCAGCATAAATCCATTTACATTTGGAGATAACAACATCCTCCTGAAACCCCAAACAACTCCTCCTGGTAATGGTTTGTGTTTCTCTTCCCTCTAAGTGCTCCAGAGCCATCTCAGAGCTCCAGAGGGTGACCTGCACAAAGGACAGCACAGCTCTGAGGCTTTGAACCATTTCCTCAATCCCATCAGCAGCTGAGCCCCAGCCCCATGAAATCCTGCCTGTCCCTTCCTCTCCCCAGTCACTGAACCCTTCAGAGCTGCACCAAGAGCACTTGGAGAGGCTTGTGCTGCCCTTCCAAACCCCTCCTAGTCAAGGTCACAGTGAAGAACAATGGTTTTAGCAACAATTTTGTTCCATAATTGACTTCTAAACAAGCACTTTCTCAGCCTATGTTTTCTGAGCACTTCAGGAAAAAACACAGCCCTGAATTCAATTTTTATACATTTCAAGCTGCCAGCTCTGAGCCCTGTGAATTTTAAGCACTGTGAGGCAGACACCAAATGAAGGGGATACCTGTACTCCATTATAAACCACTGAAAACAACATTAAACATTGCAATCAATAACCTATTTGCAAACGTGGTGCAGTCCTGAAGCTCACTGCATGATCTGGAATGATTTCAAAGCCAAGAGGATTTCTGTTGACACACAGGGACACACCAGGATGGCAAAAAAAAAGTTGGCAAACTGCATTTTTTCACAATAGGTGAAAATCTCACAATTTGTGAGAGGACTTGAAAGCAAAGACTGAGAAAGGAAGTAAAGGCAGATGTAAAGAAGACCAGAAGAAACAAGTGTGGAGCAAAAACAGTGTAAAAAACTGGGAAAACTGGATTGGATGTGTGAGAAAGGAAAAAGAGATTTACAGAGTGACACAGCCAGGTGGGAGAAGATAAAGGGAAAATAGGTTGTGTATGATCTAGATAGAAATGGAAGCATGGAGAAACATTGTTAAGCAAGTTCTCAGTGTTTTACTTTTATCCTCCAGCACAAGGAACTGGTCACGAAAGCACTTTGGCTCCAGAGACCCCCGACCCCTCCTGCCCTGAGCTGCCCCTCACCAGACTCAGCCCATGTTAAGTCTTGAACCCAGCAAAGGAGCTGAAAAGTGTTTACTGTGTTCCAATTTATGTGAGGAACATCAAGGGCCCAGGAAATCCTCATGGGATCTTCTTTCATCCCTTCTGTAAAATCTATATTGAGTGTCTTTAGGATCCCATAGGGGAAAACACTGCACTGTTCCTTTTGGCAGTGTTTTCCTCTGGAGCTGCCTCCTTCAGGCAGCAAATTCCTCCCCTCTCCTCCCACACATCCTAGGGACACATTGTCTGGGTGCCTGTGGTCAGGTTTAATAGTTTAAGAAAGTAACTCTCCCCACACTTCCAGCTCCCTCCCTGTATTTGAGGTTCAGTAATGGATCTCAGGAGCCCACCAGCTCCATCTCAAGTTCTGCAGCTCTGCAGTGGCAGTTTTAAACAACATCCAGGCACACACTTCTCCTCCTGACAGGGGTAAAAAGCCTCCTATCATTAGTTACCTGTCTTAGCTGAGGAATAGGAATTAATCTTCCTTAACTGCTGGAACTGAATCTGAAGCACCTGCACCATAAAACCTCAGAGTCTCCCCAGGAGGTTCTGTTATTGCCCAGGACTGAACCCCAGGGTTTCATAACCACAATGCAGGAAAAGGAGCTGCAGCCTGGGAAGGGAGCTGTCAGCACCATGGGAGCAAATTGTCCATGTCAAGGACAGAATTTTGTCATTGGAGCAGCATTTCCACCTCAGATTTCAGCTTTTTATTCCTCAGATGTTGCATCACACTCTGGAAGTTGGGCTATGAGGTGTCAATTCTACCACTGCACCTCCAGCCAGTTCCCTCCACCCTTTGGAGCCAAACCTCAGTCCTGACCCAGGGGACATCACCTTTATTAGGCCCAAAAACCATCACTAAGCTTTGATATTTTCTGTGCAGTCTTCCCTGTTTTCTCTCCCTGTGCTTCTTTCTGCTTTTGTGGACATGGAGCAAAAGATGACATTGCACAAGGGATCTCAGCTCCTCTCCACAGCAGCAGTGTGGGAAAACAGACCTTCCCATGTTGCCATTTGGCCTTGGGAGAACTAAACCCAGCCCCAAAAAGCAGAGGTGCTATTTCCACCCTCCTTTCCTCCCTCAGTCAGTCCCAGTCATTACCACATTACGCTGATGAGAATTTAAATGTTCATTAATTCTGGCAGCTTGTCAATTTTTCCTTAATGAATTCAAGCAAGGGAAAGAACAGTGGCTTCATGACTCCTCTCAGGAAGAAAAGCTGATGAGAATTTCACAAGAGGCAAGACAGAAATTTCTTTTGCCTGCACTGACCCTCTTGCCAAACACCAGACCTGCACCATGCAGTGCAGAAGTGAAAGTTTCTCTGAGTTAAGATGGCAAAATCCAATTAAGGAGGAGGCATTGAACATCTAAGTAACAGGGTAAGCATCAAACCCTGCCTCTTACCAATTATTATGAGAAAAGAACAGAATTAACAAGCAGCTGCCCTCAGCCAGGATGGGACCACAAGGGTTTTGCTTTAAGGCTCCTCTCCATGTGAGAGTAACAAACCAAACAGAAGAACAAATCAACCCCCAAAACTTACCAGTGTCTTTTTTAATAATTTCTGACTCTGCACATGAGCATGTTGCAGATTCAGCTTCTGCAGTGTTTGGCCAGCACTTAATTGCTGGGTGTGTAATTAAAATGCTGCATCACCAGCCATGGAGCAGCAGCACCACGTCCCTGTGCCTGCTGAAGGCAGCCAGGAGCTCCCCAGACAACCTGAGGAGGAATATCACATCTCACAGCACAGCACTTCCTTGCCTTGAAGTGTTTTCCATGGGTAGATCAGGTCATCAGTCCCCAAACTCAATTCCTTTTTTAGCAGGATGGAGCGGGGGAAGCACCAGAGGGTTTGTTCCCAGGCAAGAGCTCCTCACCTCCCAGCCACACTTGCAGGCTAAAAGCACCAACAGTCAGAAAAGGAACACGATTTTCTGAAGTTCTCAAGTTCTCAAAATCTGTTTCAAGTTTTTCCTTATGGTGTGTTGGGAGCTTTGCATCACTTCTTTTCTTCCATTATTGCTCAGGAACACAAAGAGGCCAAACCCTCCTAAGAATGCTGCCACACTGGGCTCAGCCTCCAAATAAAAGTTCCTGGAGGTGAATGTGTGCATCCACCACGTCCCCAGGTGGCTGTGGGCACGTCCCACCTGCTCCTTGCTTGTACAGTGTGACCTGTGCATCCCTCCCAGGCACTGAATGCAGCTCTGCCCATCCTGCCTGTGCCAGGCCTTTGTCCCAGTGCAGACACAGGACAAACAAATTCCTTGTGCCTTCCTGAAGAACAGATCAGTGCCTGGTGGCAGAGACAGGACTGACAAGCAGGATTTTACTCCAAGTTGTCTGAGTGAGCTGGAGCTGCAGCTAAACATCACAGACACAGAAAATCCACAGAAAATCCTCCATGGTTTATTCTCCCTGCAATCCCAGAGTCAAACAGAGAGTGCAGAGAGCAAATGTGATCTCCTGAGAGCAGAACAATTGAGATGTGCCTCCCAGGGACTCTCCCAGCCTCTCCATCCCTGGGTAAAGCCATTGAATAGGAAGGTAAAGCCAGGCTTTAAGGAGCTCAGCCCATGAGGGACCAGCTGAAGGTGGAGCTGCCTGTTTGTCCTTCTCTAAGAGCCTGGAGTGTGAGCACCCTGCACATGGCACAGACACACAGAGGAGACAACAGGAGTGTTCAGCAGACACAGAGATCCCATAACAAAAGGGGCAGAATTTGCCTCTCCTACACTGCTGCTTTTATCCTCTCTTTCCAGAGGGCCAGAGCTGCAAAGAAACAAAAAAAAAAAAGGCAGAAAGGACAAGTTGCTGAAACAGGCCAACTGCCCAAAATGAAATGGTCTGAGCCACATCTGTAGAGTCAGCAAGAAAACTGCAAGAAAACCCAGCCATGTGACACATCAAGTGCTGAGGTGAGATAATAAGTTTGAGGAGAAAACTAAACAGAAAAAGGAGAAATGAAAAGACACCCTGATGAAATATCTATAAATATCCTTTGCCAGCAGCTCCTCAGGAGAGGCTGAAATGCTCAGGGTGGGATTGCTGGGGTGTCTGTGCAGGGACAGGAGTGAAGATCCTTGGGGGCTCTTCCAGCTCAGGATACTTCATGATTCTGGAACAGCTCAAGCCATTTTTTCCCAAAGCCTTAGGGATTCCCAAATAGTTCTGTAATAAGTATTTACTTCCTAGAAATTTTAGTTTTCAAACAGCTTTGCTGAGACAACCACAGCAAACCAAAGAAGGGGTGGGCTGTACGTGGGAGGGCTAAAGGTCAGGAAAATTATTTATGGAAGGTTTATGCCTTTGTTGCAGGGTTTGATGTGTCATTATTTTTGCCACTACACCTCAAAGGTATTATTTTCCTAAACACAAATCCCCTTTCCTTCCCTCAAACTCCACGACGTTTCTAACTAAAATTAAGTTAGCATTTAACAAAAGCAAAACACTGTAATTTTAGAACTGTATCACTTCAAGTGGTTTTATTTTTATCCTCAGAGGAGAGAGAAAACCTTTAGTTCCTATGAGCCTTTTGTCATGACAAACCACAAGGATAATTACTAGGAAGCTGCTCTTGGTAAAACCTCCCAATCCGGCTGTCACTGGGAAGGCAGACAAACATTCCCAAAATAACAACTAAATAATTGATATTACTGGAGTCACAGAACACAATGCCTTGAACGAATACCCACCAGCCAGCCCCTGTCACTGTCACTTCTCCCTGGCTGTGTGACCAGCAGGATTCCTGCTCTGAGAGCAAGCTGGGAGGTTACTCATGTAATTATTATCCAAAGGCCATCAACAGTCTGTGCAGAGACCCACAGAGACATTCTTAGTCTGACTGAGCTTTAACCACAGGATGATTTTAAGTACCTAACCTAATCTCTTGAAATTCCCTTGTTAGCAGAAATGGGCAGTCTGAGAGTTTATTTTGCCCTTCCAAAGGCAAAGGTTCAGAGTCATTCTGGACCTTTACATGGTTCAGGGTAATTTTGTCTTCTCCCCAGTCTTAATTATATTCTCACTTCGAAAAATCCTTATCTAACCACAATTTAGATGATTATTTAATGACTAGAACAGCACTCTGTACCTTTCCAGGGAAAACACAGTGCTCACAACCATCCCTGTGCCAGCCTGGAACCCCTGAATGAGCATTTCAGTCTGTGGCATAGCAAATGCTTCAGAGAAAGAAGAAATATCCCATTTATCCACTCTGCCCTTAATCCTCTTCAAGTCCTCCCCATTCAGGGATGCAGAGATGAGCAGAGTGATGGCTAATGGCCCATGGCTCGTTGCTGAATGGGTGATGAGCATCCAGAGCCCCCACAGCCAACACAGCAGCAGAGCAGCTTTGCAGAGAGGGACAACACAGGACCAACACAGGGACCCTGCTCCTCCTTACCTCGGATCCTGCACACCCACAGGTGAGAGCTTGCAAATTAAGTGATAGAATAAAAATAAAAATAAACAGTTTGGCAAAAAATTACAGCAGTGTTACAGAAGGAAGGAAGGGAACGAGCAAAATGTGCTGCCAGCAGTACAGGAGTGCACATATTTAGCACGACACAGGCTCTGGTAGAGGCAGAGATATCAGCTGGGAACAAAGAACAAACCACAAATGTTCTGTATCAGTGGATGAGAAACCTCCTGAGATACTCAGATAAAACAGAAGCTCCCCTCTGCTGTTCTGCTTTGTGTCTCCACAGGACAGAGCTTGTCTCAGAATGAAATCCTGAAGCCAGCTCAGGTGAGGGGCTGTGAAAGGGAGCAGGAGACACCTGAGGAACCAGCTCTGGCTGTCTCAGCACCAGGGACTGCTCAGGAGGAGCTGGCACAAAGGAGCTCCAGCCTTTCCTGCAGTCAAGGCTCCCATGAAGCACATGCTGGCCCAACAACAAAAATGTGACAATTATGTGCACTTAGACAGACCCTGTGCAAATTAGGGATTTTATTTTTTTGAGAGCTGTATTTCAAAGTCCTCTTTTCAAGCAGGGCTTCAAGAACACAGTGATGGGGACAACGAAGGCGGCGCTCACTTGAGAGAAAGGGAGACTCAGTTCTGTCTCAACAGAAAACTCTCCAAGTAAAAAGGGATTCCAAAGAAAAATGCCAGCAATAGTTTATTTCTAAAGCTCACTGGGGTTTCAGATGGAATTCTAACAGAGTGCTTAGCACACACCATGTCCTTGTGTCTGCAAAAACAAGCTCTTTCTGTAAGGTAAGGCTGTCGAAGTGTATGGGTACCTGGGGGTTTGGAGGATTATAAAGATGAGAACATTCTCCATTAGAGGACGTAATTCCTCTTACTGCTCAAACTTTGAAGAGCTTTGAAATACTGTGAGCCATTTTCTAATGTAAGTGTCCATAAGGGAAAACAATCCATAGTGTGGGCCAACAGAAAGAAACGTCATCCTTCGTGCCCCAGTCACCTCCTGGTATTAAACCATTATGAGAGGCCTCAAGAGGTCACAAACACTCATGTTCCTTCTGCAGAAATTCTGCACAAATTCCCACAGCAGGCAAAGTTTGTGTAATTCCTCAGTGTCTCCTCCCCCAAATGCTGCCTGCAGAGCAGTGCTGGTGTCCCAGGATCTCTGTTATCCTGAGGGATCAGTCCCAGCCCAGGGACAGCTCTCGGATCTGGTGGATGCACCAGCACAGACTCCCAGAGTGGTTTGGCTTGGGAGGTGTCAGAGTCCAAGGCATCCCTTTGGTTGCCCTGGAAGGTCACAGATCTCACTAGAGAGGCCTGAGACCAGAGCAAGAGGGTTTGAGATCTGTACAAGAGGGTTTGAATCCTGGCCAGGGGGATCTGGGGTCTGTCCAGGGGGTTTGACTGTCACAGAGCCCAGGAAGACACAGGCTTTGATTTCAGTCCATGAGAAAAACTTCCAACACAGAGAGGAATTACAAGTCACAAAGGTGTGACAGACAGTAGTGTAGTTTATCACCAGGTGGAAAATTTTGTGGTTTTGGGGTTCTTAGAATTGAGGTGAATGGGGGAACAAGATGGAGATTTTAGGGCGGTGCCCTGGGTTCTTCTCCTTTGGCCTCCATCTGCTGATGTGATGTTGCACAAAGTAGTTTAAGGAGATTGGGTCAGAGAGAGGTGACCCTTTTAGTATAGATAATAGGCATTGGCACAGAACTGTAAATACCAGACACGTAATTATCTGTATAACAAGGTAGTGACCTCCCATCATGGCGGGAGTCACCTGTGTCCGGCCAGGCACAGGGAAAATGTAAGATAAGAAATAATAAACACACAAGAAACCCAGAAAAACAAGACCTTGAAGACTCCATTTCATTCTTGCACCAAGCTCAGAACCTTCAAAGGGCAAAAAAGACTCACTCAAACCACCAGAACCACCACCTGACTCTTGGGTGAGAGAAACCAAACCCGAGAGGGAGGGACCTTGGAGCCCATCCTGTCCCCTGCCATGGGTGGGGTGTCCTTGCCCAGGCCAGGCTGCCCAGAGCCCACCCAGCCCAGGGATAGCTCTTGGATCTGGTGGATGCACCAGCACAGACTCCCACAGTGGTTTGGGTTGGGAGGGATCTTGGAGCCCATTTTGTTCCCTTGCCATGGGTGGGGTGTCCTTGCCCAGGCCAGGCTGCCCAGAGCCCACCCAGGCCCCCCAGGCTGTGCCTACCTGGCCCCGCCGCCGCCCAGCACCAGCGCGATGGCGTTGCCTGTCAGCACCCGCGCCAGGCGTGAGAAATCCGAGTGTCGGTCTGGGGTCTTCTGGAACACCCGTTCATACATCTCCACCTGCACAGGAGAGCCAGCCATGGTCACACACAGCCAACAGCAGCCTGCTAAAAGGTGCTGCAAAGGTGAGGAGAATGGAGCTTCTCTCTGAGGGGAGCTGGGGCTGCTCAGCCTGGAGAAGACGAGACTGAGAGGAGAAGTCACACCCCTGTCTGTCCCTGTGTGCAGGGAGGGCTCAGGGCAGTGTCCTGGGTTGTGGTGTAGGATGTGCACAAAGTGTTCTATCACCATCTTCATGAACTGATTAATCTAATTGTTGGAGCAGTGTTTTCCCAGGCCCCCTCCCTCTGGGGTGTCTTCTGTTAATGGCCCATCAAATGCCTGCTGCAGGACTCACAGGTAACTCCCTCCAGGAGCTCTCTCTCGTTAATGGGCCATCAAGGCCCCTCTGTGTGACTCATCATCCCATTGTGAGATGCTCCGCCCAGGGGGAGGAGCCAAGCA
>JBBMKD010000049.1:8786478-8797907 GCA_037834095.1 Argya squamiceps
GCTCCGGGGCCTGAGGGGGCTCCGGGGGCCTGAGGGGGCTCCGGCCGGCCCGGCGGCGGCGGCAGGGCCGGGGAGCTCCTGTGCCAGGACCTGTGTTTGGGACCAGATGGCTCTTGTGTTTTCCCACAACACTTTCCTCTTCCCACTGCAGCCGTCTGCTCCCTTTTGGCAACAACTCCAGGTGCCAAGGGTGTACAGAACCATCTCGAGCTGCCAAGCACTGCACAGGCGTCGGCCCAGGGAAAGAGAGGGAAAAGGGTGAGGGGGGAAAGGCCGAGTGACCCCACCAAACCCCCTCTGGCACCTGCCTGCTGTTTTCAGCCCAAATGGGTGTTTTTATTCTGAACAGTCCATCTACCTACTTAAGTTTCTGTTTGCTTTATTTACAGGCTCTTAGAGTTGTCACACATCAAAACAAGCTGGCAGTGATCCCTAAGGAGTCCCCATTAGCAACACAGCTCCATTATGGATGTAACATTTTTCTGCCATCTCTAAAAGAGGAGGAATCTTCAAACACCCACAAATTAGTTCTCACTGTAACAAGTCTCCACCAAAAGTTGCACACAAATTCGGGCTCCAGAAGGTTAAAGAGCTCAAGCACCACCAGCTTCTTCCAGTGCCTGTTCACCCAGAAGATTCTTAAGCGTGAACAGGAATGTCAGCTCCAGACACCAGAAGTCAGAAAGAAAATTGCCAATAAATGTAAGTGGTTACACCTCAAGCATCACATAACCTGTACTTTTAAATAAGCCATGAGAGAGCAGACTAATAATTTCTCAAAGGACTACAGGAGATTCACTCAAGAGATCTGTAACAGCATTTGAGGATGAGAAGAGGATGTTCAGGAAATGTCAAACACCACTAATGAACACAAAATGAATTCTGAATTAAATACATGGGTTTTGTCAGGAACTGGAATTTGCACAAGCAACTTCACCCATGGATAAAGCAATTAATGACTCAGCTGCGAGCTGAACACATGGTTTTGTGGGCATGAGACAGACAAACAAGCTGGCAACACGTGGGACAGTGATCTCAGACTAAACTTTGGATTTCCAGTGCCAATCTGGATCTCCTCCACGAGCCTCTTCCATCAAGTCTTATGCTTACCACTCGTGTACAGCCACAACACAAAGAAACTGCCTAAGAAACCCTTTGCTGGATGAAGTTTTTCAGCTGAGGAGGCCTGAAGGACTCTCCCCAATGAGCTGGAGAGAATCAGGCTCTGAGGTGCTGTGGGAACATTCCCTGGTGTGGGATGTGTCTCCTGGGGTGACTGTGGGGGGCTGAGGGCAGCCAGGACAAGGGCCAGAGAGGCTGGTGAGTATTTCCAAGTCATTAAGACAAAAAAGTTTTCCACTGTAATTAAATGCATGTTTAAGGATGGGAACAGAGAAGCAAGAAGCATGAAAAAGGCTGATCCTGATCACTGCTGCAGAATCACAGAATGGTTTGGGTTGGAAAGGACTTTAAAGATTACCTGTCCTGGACACCTTCCACTATGCCAGGTTGTTCCAGCTTGGCCTTGGACACTTCCAGGGATGCAGGGGCAGTCCCAGCTTCTCTGGGCACCCTGTGCCAGGGCCTCACAAGAATTAATCCTAGTCTCTGACCTGAGTTTATAACTATTCTCCACTGTTCTGTGGGGCCCTGGCCACATAAAAAAATCCCTCTCCCTCCTTTTTAATAACCCCACAGGATTATCTTCAAAACCTCCTCCCCAGCCCTGTGGTCACCCCCAGGTACTGCCACCCCCTAACACAGCATGGTGACACCCCTCTAACAGGTGACAGCAGCTGGCCAGGCCACTCTAAACTGACCAGCAGGGTTTGTTTGCTGTGATGGCAGCACAGGAACACTCACCCACAGCACTGAGGGCGTGTTTGAGCTCCAGGGTGAAGGCAGTCAGTGGCACCTCCTCCGACACCGGCATGATGGCCACCGTGGACAGGTTGCTGGCAGGATTCCCTGCATCCCACTTGCTGCTGGAGCTGTGCAGTCCAAGAGGATGACCTGTCCACACAGAGAAAAAACACCTGCCATCAGTCAGCCAGGCTGCAAAAAAAAATGGGAATGTCACCTTCAGGCAGGAGGGAAAATGTCACTGTGTCACCGAGCTGCTGCATGTCAGAGAAATGTAACACAAACCTCCACAGCAGAGTTCCCCCACACGTTTCATTTAAGAGGATGAAGATCAGTTTCCATCATTTTGGGTTGCTGGTACAGCATATGTGGGTTGAAGTTAGGCAATGTTAAAAATATGCCAGGAATATGTTAAATGAGACATGGATTTACCTGATCCAGGAAGGCAGAGATAAAAAGCACTTAAAATCCCTTCACCACAACTTTGGAATGGATTTAGCTCACAAGAGGAATTACTTTAACTAAAAAAAAGCCCAAACTTGTTGTCAGTATTAAAATATTCCAAAACTTAACCATCCTTTTCTTATGGTATTCCTGAGAAAGGAAGCTTGCTTTGTTTTCAATGAAGCTCCCATAGAAAATGTGCCTCTCTACCTGTTTTCCCTTCTCTGCAAGAGGCAGAGCTTTACAGAATATGTTAAATGATAGATTTACTTGGCCCAGGAACACAAAGAGAAGGCATTTAAAATCCTTCACCACAACTTTGAAACTGATTAAGCTCACAAGAGGAATTAGCTTAACTAATAAAAGCCCCAAACCTGTTACCAGTATTAAAATATCCCATAACAATCCTTTTCTTCTGGTATTCCTGAGAAAGGAAGCTTTGTTTTCAATGAAGCTCCCATAGAAAATGTGCCTCTCTACCTGTTTTCCCTTCTCTACAAGATGCAGTTTTACAGATATGAGTTTAGGAGTATTAAAATATGGAACCTCAGAAAAGCTGCAAAGTACCTGGGAACTATCTCTAACATAATTTGGTGAATAAAAGCAGGTTTTGAGAGAAATCTGCAATGAATGTGAGGAAGATCAAGATCTTCCCAGACAGCTTAGAGCAGGTAAAGGTCAATGTTCTACAAACTGCTCTTGTTCTGATACTCTTTTTTTCTCTTTAGCTGAGCCTTCTCAGAAAATCTCACTCTGCTGCTAATGCCTGTCAGCTCCGAGAACACAAAATGATTTTGAATTTAAGTTGGAATTTCACATCCTGCTTATCTCATTTCACCCAGCAAAGGCCTAAGATGTACCATCAAGATGAATTCTTGAGATGGGCATGTGGAAATACTTGATATTCCCTGTGCAAATCCACTCAAAGGCTCAATGCCAGGGTGACAGACCACTGCAGGACACAAAGAAATATCAGATAAACTTTGTTTTGAAATCTATTCAGCAATTGAGTTATTCATTTCAAATCTTCTAAAACAGCTCTGCACAGAACATTAAATAGTTTTTCCCCTCCTTCTGGTGATCTTCAAGAAGATATCTGTAGCTTCAAACAGGTTACACATCAGAGCTCAAGCCCTTCATCTCCACAGGCCCTTTCCTCCTCAGAACTTCAATGGTGATTCTCTGATTGAACTCCTGTTACTCTCACTAATTTTCCTCCCAAAATTCTGTTTCCCCCATTTTGTCCTGTTTCCCAGGCAGTGCAGGCTCTGCTCTGGGCCACAGAGGCATTTCAGCAGGCACAGGAGTTTAAATAGAATTATCACCAGGCATTTGTGCACAAGTGGTTGTGCCCAGAGAGCTGAGCAGGTGAAGAAAGAGCAGATTCCCTTCCCCAGAGTGCTCTGAAACAGGGAAGTGGGTGACGTTCATTTTCAGCCACCTTGGAATGTGGCAAAACCAGCAACTGAAGTAATTTAAACCCCCCCAGCCAAACAAAACCCAAACAATGCTCAGCATCAAAGAGCCCCACAACACCCTCAGTAGTTAATGGGCATCTGTTTGCTTTCAAAGGCTGCCCAAGAAAATTGGGAGATTCCCTCCTACTCCCTTCAGTCAGTAAAGAGACTTTGTGTTGGTGCTGCCACAAAGCTTCAGAACCAACCCATGGCAGGCCATTTCCTCCAGACAATTTATTAAAATGCTGTAAATCCAGGCATTTTAAATCATCATTTTAAATCAGTCTGTGCTGCTGCTGCTCAGCACTGCTCTGATTCCAGCCCAATACAGCTGCTATTTCCAATGCTGCCTTTACATTGCACCTGCAAGAAATTCCAGGGAAATTTCACTGCACAAAGGCAGAAACACTTCTGTATCTCAAATCATTCCATTCCCACACCCAGTTAGCCATGCCCTGCCAAAACCAGTGTGTGCACAGGTACAATAAAATCACCATCCACTTGTGCCTACAGCTGTAACAGACCACAGAATCCCAGACTGGTTTGGGCTGGAAGGGACCTTAAATCTCATCCAGTTCCACCCCTGTAATGGCAGGGACACCTCCCACTGTCCCAGGCTGCTCCAAGCCCAATGTCCAGCCTGGCCTTGGGCACTGCCAGGGATCCAGGGGCAGCCACAGCTGCTCTGGGCACCCTGTGCCAGGGCCTGCCCACCCTCCCAGGGAACAATTCCTGCCCAATATCCCACAAACCCTGCCTTCCTTAAGGCCATTTCCCCTTGTCCTGCTCCTCCAGGCCCTTGTGAGGTCCTGCTCCTGCTGCCTGTTTTGCAGATCCTCCAGGTGATCTCCAAGTGCTGGGAGAGGTGTTGGCTCTGCCCTGATGTGTCCTCATTCCATGGGAACAGGCTGGGACTCTCAGGCTCACCCTCCCAGGGAACAATTCCTGCCCAAAATCCCATCCAGCCCTGCCCTCTGGCAGTGGGAAGCCATTCCTTGTGTCCTGTCCCTCCATCCCCTGTCCCCAGTCCCTCTCCAGCTCTCCTGGAGCCCCTTTAGGCCGTGGAAGGGGCTCTGAGCTCTCCCTGGAGCCTTCTCCTCTCCAGGCTGAAATTTAGCAATGAATTTCCTTTCCAAGTATTCACTGCCTGTTTCCAGATTTAAGGATGCAAGTCTGGCTCCAAGGAAGCCCCAGCATCAATGGGAAGAGTCCAGGAATGAGTCTCACCTCCCTGCTGCAAGCTGCCAAGAATCTTCTCGCCCAGCAAGTGAATAAGTCTGGTCACAACCTGGGAAAGAAAAGGAAAAAAGAGAAACATTCAGGCAGAATGTACTGAAAGTAGAGCATCCACATGGAAACTTCCAAACTTTTTTAAGATGTTCCCTGAAGTTGAGCCACACAGAGTCAAGGGTTTGCAGCTGTAGCTTCTTTCCTGGCTGTAATGTGTGGTGACTGATCATTTGTCTTGGTTTCTCCTACCTTGTTTTACTTTAATTTGGAAAAACAAGAAAACAAAACAAGCCCAGAACAGGCACAATTTAACTTGCTTTGGGGAAAAAAAAAAGAAAAAAAAAGAAAAAAAGCCCTGATTCTTTGGGGAAACATGTCAAATTGCATTTTCAGCCCTCCTCATTTCTCTCTGCAGTGCCCCTGCCCCTCTAAGAACTCCCATTGCTCAGGGGGTGCTGCACCTTTTGTAGGTGCTGAAGCTCAGAAAGGTTCAAGTCTCCATTCAAACAGATCCTTCCCCAGTCCTGGTGAACAGTTTACAGCAGTCAATTTAAAATATTTGGGGGAAAAAAAGGGGGAATAAATACACCCCCTGAACACCTGCAGAATCAAAACAAACCACCTAAGAAATTGCTTTTCCCCTCAAATCATGTTTGCCTGGTAATTAATGTTGGAAGGCACAGATGTGCTCCCAGCTGTTTTTCCAGCAGGACTCACATCAATATAAACTGATATTCCAATAGCCAAATGTGTCTCCAAACTGACAAGCCCCTCTCCAACATGACCAATCAATAATTCCTGACAAGTGGGGTAGCAGGAGACTAATCCTTGCAATATCCAAAAGTGACAGACGTGGAAAATGCAGCATTTATTCTGAAAGCTCTACAGATGTTTGACCAAATAAGGAAGAGAATTATTTAAATGCATTAAGGATTAATAGAGCAATCATTAAATATTCTCCCCCAGACAAATAATTCAAGGTCAAAACAGCTCAGGAGGACATAAAAACCCCCCAAAACTGCTACAACAAAAGTTCTCCAAGGTTAACAAGCAAAACAAGCAGCAGCCAGGTTACCTGGGATCCTGAATAAACACACTGTTCCCACAGGAACAGGCACTTCAGGATGCAGCTCTCAAATAAAGGGCCATACAGGTATCCAGACAGGTCAGGATGCCCACCTGAGTAATTTATACATCCTGCCTTAAAAATGAAATCTAAAGCAGCAAGTTCTCCTGCACTGTGAAATGCTGTGTATTGAGCACTGATATATTTTAAATCCTTTATGGGAAAAGGGGGAAGAGCAAACAGGAGGCTTCCCACACAAGGGTGATTTGTAGTAGAGCACAGAAAGAGTCAGCAAGGTTATTTCAGGGATTTCATGGCATGGTTTGGGCTGGAAAAGACCTTTAAAGCCCATTTAGTCCAATCCCTGCAGAGAGCAGGGACACCTCCCACTGTCCCAGGCTGCTCAGAGCCCCATCTGACCTGGCCTTAGACATTTCCAGGGATCCAGGGGCAGCCACAGATTCTCTGGGCACCCTGTGCCAGTTCTGCCCCACACCCATGGCTGCAAGATGCCACATCACCATCTCCTCAGTGAGCAGGATAAAGCCCTTGGAAGTGCCTCTTCCCTGCCCTGAGAGCAGGCACAGTGTCCATGCCCACTGCCACCAACGTGGGGAGGACAGCAGGAAAGCTCCCAGCCTCCTGCCTTATCCTGGAACCTCACACAGGATCTAAAATGCTTCCCTTTGTCCAAAAAACAACAGAATCTGATCATCATCCAACCACACAACTCACTGCCACTTCAACACCACCAAACCCCAGGATTCCCCAAAGGTGCTGCATGTGGCTACAGAAAACTACCCCAACCATGGGGAAAATTCAGGGAAACAGGGAATTCTTAACAAAAAACAGAGCCTGATGGCCCTTGCTAAAGGAGATAATCTGCCCCCAGAGCACATTTGCTATACCCATAGGCTTCACCTACACCTGCAGCACCACAGCAGGACTTTCCTTCAGCAGTTTTGGGAGGTGCTGTGAACATTTTACACTTCTGAAGCACTTAAGCATCAGAATTTTAATTACTTACTAAAACCATCTCCTGTATTTATAACTTTCTCTGCTTTACAGGCAGCTAAGGAGAGCTCCAGCTAAGTTACAAAACATGTCCAAGGTTAATGATGGAACCAAGAATAGAACCTATTGGTCTCATTTTCCACTTGGCTGCTCCTATTACCGGGAAATATTATTTGTCTTGTTTGCTGGAGCAAACCTTCCAGCCTTGGTATGTATAGAGAGGGAAAATTATTTCCCTGGTGACTTTGTACAACAAGCAAAGCTGCTCCCCAGAACGGGATGAGTCACTCTGTCGCAGTCATGGCAACCTCCAAGGAACATCAATTTGGGATCCGAGCTCAGAACTGAAATTTCCACAGAGTTTTCTGTTACATATGCCAGATATCCTTTCACCAAAAAGGCAGGCAATGTTGTCTTTCAAAAGGGTCTTGTCCATCCTTCTGAGGGAGAAGTCAATACAAATGACATCCCTCCATCGACAGCAGAGCTGACCTGATTGACCCACAGCCCTCAGTGTGCAGGGCAGCAGGAGCAGCTCTCCCCAAAGTCAGGGCAGCTGGGGAGAACTGAAAACCAGCAGGAAAAATTCATCCTTCAGGTTTCCAAGCCCCTTTATTCTCACTCCCACACAGCAGCAGGGCACGGGAAGGAGCAGCACAGCTCAATGCAGCCCAAGAGACAAGAAGGAAGCCAAGGGAGGACAGGGATAGCTTGGGCAGGGAGGATGAGGAACAAGCAGGAATGAGCCCTTGGGCTAGCAGCAAAATGACAGGGATTGAAGGGAAACAATCATTCCAAGTGTGTCTGGAGGAGATGGAGGCAGAAGGGCAGGTGCAGGGTGGGTACCTCAGTGCAGAATCTGGGCTGTGACTCAGCAGTCCCTTACCCCTCCTGTTCTGCTGCACTTTGTAGGAAATTCAAGGTGGGGCTCAGTTCTCTTCTCCCAGGTAAGAACTGACAGGACATGAGGGAACAGCCTCAAGCTGTGCCAGGGGAAGTTTAGTTGGATATTAGGAAAACCTTCACTGCAAGGGAGGTCCAGCACTGGCACAGGTTGCTCAGGGCAGTGGTGGAGTCACCACCCCTGGAAGTGTGAAAAAACATGTGGATGTGGCACTTGGGGACATGGGTTAGTGGTGATCATGGTGGTACTGGGGAAATGGCTGGACTTGATGACCTTGGGGGACTTTTCCAGCCTTAACAATTCAAGGAAAGCTCTGGGAATTGGGCAGAGGGGTAGGACAAGAACTGGACTGGAGAACACAGCAAGTTTCCCTCCCCTGGGGCTGCAGCCCCAGCACTGCCCCAACACTCCTGAGCCAGGGACAGCCTGGGCACTGCTTTTCCCAGAGCCTTCTGCCCCCCTTCCCATGGGAGCACCAGTCTTTCCCAACCACAGTGCCAGAACAGCCCAGAACACTTCCCAGACATCTGCACCAGCAAAACTCCCTCCTTTTCAGGGTGTCACCATCACCCAGGGCTAGACAGAAACGCCTGCTGTGCTCACCCCTACAGCACATCCTGCATTTTACAGTCTCTTCTAGCACCCAGCAAACACCCCTCCTGCTGGCACTGCACCAGGCAGTTTCAATTTAAGGCTGGAAGAAAAATCTGCAAGAAGGCAGCGAGTCAGAGCCCAGACAGATCAAACAACACCAGGAGGTTCCTAAATCAGGCCAGGATTGTTAATTGCCTGTAAAGCAAACAAAGCTTTTGGACCCCTCGTGCTGGGGATGGAGCTGAGCTGGGTTTAGTTGGTGAGGAAGTTGAATTAATCTTTCCTCATGATTAGGAACAGCAGTAGCAGCAAGTGCAGCCAGCTCAGTTAATCACAGTTAATCACAGTAACGAGCAGCAGAGCTGTGGATTGGACACTTGGCTGCCAGGACAGGTCTGCTCAGAGCTCCCCAGACTGCCAGGGAACACAGCTTCCCACCCCCTGCTCCCTGCCCAGGCTGGGAGGTGACTCAGGAAAGTCACAGAGCACCTAAACAGGCACTAGAGGGGCTCATGGAGTGAGTCTGGAGCCTTGGGGTCTGCCCAGGTCAGGGAGCTGACTGAATTCACCATCAAAAATATCCCCAAAGCACACAAAACCCCACTCTCCTGGGCAAGAGTTTTCAGGCCAGAAGACAAAATGTGACCTTACAGGTCTAAAAAACTGAGTAAATCTCCATTTCAAAAGCAACTTGGGGCTCCAGGTGCATCAGTACTGTTCTCCAAAAGCCCCAAACCCCTCCAGCTCCCACAGACACCACTGCAGATGTCACCTCATAACCCTGGCCCAGAGCAGGATGTTCAGGTGAGATATTCTACAAGGAAAATGACTATTTCTCCTCCTCCTCCTCCTCCTCCTGCCACCCACTCTCCTTTTCAGAGGAACTCCCCAGGACATTTTTGTGCAGGGCAAAACAGGACAAAGTGTTTCTGTTTCTCCAGTGGTGTTGGAGAGCACTTCCCTGAGCACAATTCCACCTCTCTGACCCAGCTCACCACTCACCACCTTGTCTGCCTACAAACACCTCATGCTCCTGGCTGTTTCTGGATCAACTCCATCCCAGTGAGACCCACCCAGGCTCTCCCAGCAGCCCAAACCCACAGATCTCTCCTGTCTGTGACAGTCTGTTCCTCCTGCTACAGAGAAGCTTCTGGGAAATTGCTGTATTGTGTGCTGTAAGGTGGACTGTAGAGTTTATTGATTGGCTTAAGTAGATGATTGTAAGCTTTTAGCATCAGCCTATTGGCTAAAAACTTTTTAAAAGCCTTGTAACAAAGAGAACTTTGGCTTCTGTTGTTATAGCATGAGTTTTATCATCTTTTATGTCTCCACCTTCACTGAGACTGAAAATGGAATAAAAAACTCATGGAACACTTCTCAATTGCCCCATCCTGTTATTGCATCTTAGATCCAACAGAAAACCATTAATTTCCCCTGTGCTTATTCCACAGATCTGCAGCCTCTGCATTTGTGGCAGAGCAAATCCTAAACATCACATCCCAAGGGGCTGCATTTCCTTACTTTAGGATGATTAATTCCTGTTTCAAAAGCAGGATGTGGCCAGGCAGGATCTCAGCTCTGCTAATGCTGGTGCCAGCACAGAGCTGAGTGCTCCATCCATCCTGGGTCTGAGGTGTTATCAGAACACCACTTGCTCCACAGCCACTCTAATTCCCACACCAAGAGGTTACAGTCACTCTGCAGTGCTGCATTTCCTATAATCCCTTTAAATATTTCAAACTATTACCTACCCTGCTAATCTTCCAAGGCTGGGTTCTGCTTCAAGCTTTTGTTCCTATTCAACTGTGAAACTCAAGAGCTGATTTACAAAAAGCTCTTTGGAAAGTGATTTTCATGAGAATTCAGTCAGAAAATATTTTCCTATGGACACTTATTTGAATCTGTGAACACTGTGGATTGCCTGGCAAATTGAATTATCTGCTGTTAGACAGCAACTAACCCAGACAAAGCTTGCTCCATCATAGGTAACTTTGGATTTAGAGAAAAATATACATAAATGGGGCCTACAAGAAATGTGGAGACAGACTGTTTATAAGGGATGGAGGGACAGGACACAGGGAATGGCTTCCCACTGCCAGAGGGCAGGGCTGGATGGGAGATTGGGCACGAATTGTTCCCTGGGAGGGTGGGCAGGCCCTGGCACAGGGTGCCCAGAGAGGCTGTGGCTGCCCCTGGATCCCTGGCAGTGCCCAAGGCCAGGCTGGACACTGGGGCTTGGAGCAGCCTGGGACAGTGGGAGGTGTCCCTGCCCATGGCAGGGGTGGGCTTTAAGGTCCCCTCCAACCCAAACAATTCTTGGATTCTAAATCAGGGGAAAATTTCACAAAATCAATATCAATATCCAAATTCACAGCCACAAATAACCGATGTAAAGTCCTGTGTACTACAAATCCCTTTTAGTTACAACAGAAGGAATCTATAAAAGCCTATGTAAGAACAAAACATACAAACCCCAAACCATCAGATACATTCATCACTCAGCCCTACCCTGCACCAGGGTTCAGCTTCCACTGTCTGTGATTTTACATCAAAGCTCCTGTGCAAGGAAAGCAGCCTTGGCTGAGGGAATGAACCTGACTGTCCTGGGCTGTAGTATAAGATATGCACAAAGTATTCTATCACCACCTTCATCAACTGTTGAAACCAATTGCTGGAGCAGTGTTCTTCCAGGTCCCCCCTCCCTTTTCTGTTAACGGGTCTTCTGCATGACTCACAGATAACTCCCTCGGAGCTTTCTCTCGTTAATGGGCCATCAAGGACCCCCTGTGTGACTCCTCATCCCACTGTGAGATGCTCCGCCCAGGGGGAGGAGCCAAGCATTCCCACCTGGATATAA